>JAKSZU010000004.1:109442488-109992488 GCA_026018925.1 Tupaia tana | reverse complement strand
ACTAAGGCTTTACTCATCAGTCTTAAGTATGGTTGTTTTATGTGGCAGTTAGGAGATGCTGATACTTGTTTTCAGATCCACAGTATGGAAAATAAAATGAGCTTTATAGTACACACGAAACAGGCTGGTCTCGTGGTAAAATTGTTGATGAAGCTAAATGGACAATTAATGCCTACTGAAAGAACTTCATGAAAGGAAAATAGCTGGTACTCAAGTCACCACATTAGTAATGCTGAGTTTTTCCATGAAAGATTCCTTAAAATACTACTTTAAACAAGGCATTTAGTCTCTTGTAATATATATGTATACTATCACATTGTACAGAATCTGTACTTATGTTTGGTGTGTAATATACCAATTAGTTTTATATAATATCCTCATAAGCTATTCTAATTTTTAAGAGAAACACTTAAAAATTGTACTATAATATTCAGCGAAATAGTAAGCTTTATAAGAAGTTATTTTTTAAAATGGTGAAGAATTTGGAATGGAATGTAATGACATTAAAATGTAGCTTTGATATAATTTGTGTGTTATTTCAGAATATATTGAAAGTCAACATGATTTGAATAAAGAAAATGTATTTTCTATTCGAACCACAAAAAAAAAAAAAAAAAAAAAAAAAAAAAAAAAAAAAAAAAAAAAAAAAAGAGCACAGACTCTAAGGCAAAAATCTCTTAAAAAAGAAAAAAAAAGCAGCTCTGGTGAAAGACTCAAACGTAAGTGTCCTAGTCACCTTACATTTTTGTTTTTATTTTTAAAAATCTTTCAGAGGCAGATTGGGGGAAACGTTTTGCATGATGAGGGGCCTTCTGGGTTATTCTAATTATTTAGAACAATGAAAGGTTGTTTTCCATTTGCCCCATTGATATTAGTTTTGCCCTCCTGGGGGGAAAAATAAGTATTCCCTTTTCATATCACAATTTTGGAAAAATATTTGCACAGAAATTTGCATTTTCCAGTGATCTCCCAGCTATGTGATATGAATTTATATTGTTGAAGCATTTCCAGGAAAAATTAAAATCTTTCTCCATGAATACATCTACACAGTCCCTCTGCAGCAAGCTAAGTCAACTGTTGACTCATTTTCCCCATAACCTTTGTGAATTAATGGAGATACAAGGCAAAACATCACAGGGTCTCAGAAACTCTTCCCACACCACAGTGAGAAATGTGGACGGCCGTCTCCATGGCTGTCCGCATCCTACCTTTCTATGTTCAGCAGCCAGAATTATCGTTGGAAGCATTCCTGTGTCACTCCCTGTTCAATAATCCTTTGGCCTGTGGAGTGAAGTTGAAAAATATTAATGCAGTTTTTAAGGCCCTCCAAGATATGGTTTTAACTTCTGGCTCTCTTTCCCCTACATTTACCTACAGGCTTCTATCACTTTAAATGAGCCAAGAACTGTATTCAGCATTTGAAATCCACTAAATCAATTTATCTCATGAGAACCTTTTGAAGTCGGGTTGTCCTCCAGTAACTACGGAAGGTTGGTTCCCGGACCCCCAGTGGATACCAAAATCCATGGGAGCTCAGTCCTATATAAAAACAGTATAGTCTGGGACCAGCAGTTAGCATAATGGCTATGTCGCTGGACTCCCACGTAGTAGACTGCCGTTCAAGTCCCAGACCTGCTAGCTTAAACTCACACTGGGCGCGTGTGCATGCATGCCCAAGATCCCGAGAGGAGAATGGAGGAGAAGAGATTGCGGCATGACCATACCCCCTGGGGGGTGATTTCTCGCTTTCTATCTCTGTCTCTCTCTGTCTTTCTGGCGAGCACATGCGCCCTATAGCAAAAACTTTTCAAAAAAAAAAAGGCATAGTATTTACTATAACATATGCACACTCTCTCACTCTCTCATATACTTAAAATCATCTGTAAATTACTTACAATACCTAATACAATGTAAATGCTATGCAAAAATACAGGTGTACTGTATTTTTAGGTGCAGTATGTATTATTATATTGTTAGTTTTTATTTCTTTCCAAGTATTTTCGACGTACAAGTGGTTGAATGTACAGATGTGGCTTCCTCAGACACAGAGGGCCCAATGTGGATGCTATTATCACCATTGTTTAGAAAAGGACGTTGAGGCTCTACAAGGTTACATAGCTTGCCAAGGTCACACACAAGTTCAGTGGTAGAGCCTGGCCTGACCGAGGTGCTCCTGCTGCAGTGTGTACAGCTCTAACCACCACTCCTCACAGCTCCTGTGTTCTAGAACCTGCTGACACTTTCTGGGCTATCTCTTTAGTTTAGAGTGCAATTTCTCCCCGTCTCCATCTGTACTTCAGGGCCTAGTGCAAATACTACTGCCTACCAGAAGTCTTCTCCCATTCCCACCTGCCCTGTCCCTGTCACGGCTTGCCTGCCTCCTCCTCCTCCTCTCAAAGAATCTCACTCCTGGGACCAGCAGTTAGTGTAATGGCTATGTCACTGGACTCCCCACGTAGTCGACTGTGGCTCGAGTCCCGGACCCGGCGGCTTAAACTAACACCGGGCGCGTGTGCGTGTGTGTCCAAGATCCTGACAGGAGAATGGAGGAGAAGGGATTGTGGAGTGGCCAGTCCCCTGGGGGTGATTTCTCACTTTCTGTCTCTCTCTGTCCTTCTGGCGAGCACAGGCACCCGATAGCAAAAACTTCTCAAAAAAAAAAAAAAAAAAAAAGAAAAGAAAAGAAAAGAAAAGAGGGACCAGCAGTTAGCATAATGGCTATGTCACTGGACTCCCACGTAGTTGACCGCGGTTCGCGTCCCAGACCTGGTGGCTTAAAACTCACGCCGGGCGCGTGTGCGTGCGTGCCCAAGATCCCGAGAGGAGAATGGAGGAGAAGGGATTGCGGCGTGACCATCCCCCCTGGGGGGTGATTTCTCGCTTTCTGTCTCTATGTCTCTCTGTGTCTGTCCGGTGAACGCCTGCGCCCTATAGCAAAAAAAAAAAAACCTCTCCAAAAGAAAAAAGAATCTCACTCCTCTGTTTAAAAAACAAAACAGAAAAACAAACAACAACAAAAACCCTTTAATTTCCACAATGCCTTGAGGGAAGGACCAATGAATCTCTTTTTTGTATATATTTCCCACAAAGACCTTCCACGGAATGAATGATTACTTTGTGTTCAGTAAGTTTTGTTACGTTGAAGTGAAAATGAACACTCCAGAATTACTTCTGAAGTACAGGCGGTTACCCTGAATCAACAGCAGGGGGCAGCAAATCCTATACAATTCTGGGGCACAGGCTAAAGGAGCACCTAGGGATATCCTGGTACATTCTGGAAAGCAGTGTGGTTTAATGAAGATCTTTTTAGCTGGACAATCTGAATTCCAAATTCTGGCTCCTCCTCACTAACTGAGCGGTCTTGGACACATTCTTCAATTCCTCTTAGACTTCATATTTAATGATAATAAAGTGTGAGTGCTGACACACATGACCACATTTCAGACAAATGGCAGCCATTATCATTACGTACTCACGTGGTCTCTGGTGACATGCTTTGTACGATTGCTTGTCTCTTATTTTCCTGTAAACTTACTCCTCATGGCTACCATCTTCTCTACCCCCTCGAAGAGCGCTGTCATCCCAAAGGCCTCACCAATCAGCCTCCCATGGCTCCTCTCTCTCCATCCCTCATAACCATGTGACAGGAAGTGATATGGACTCTGCCCACCAAAGTACCTCATACCTCTCCACTCCTCTTTATCCCTGCTGCCATCGCCTTCACCTGAAACACCTCTGTCTTCCTGTCTGGGTTTTTGCAAAGGTTTCTAAATCCACTTCAATTCTTCAACCCATTCTCCCCAATCCACTTCAACTCCTCCATTCCACTCACTTCAATCCACTTCAACTCCTCAATCCATTCCACTCACTTCAATCCACTTCAACTCCTCAATCCATTCTCCACACTCTATCTAGTCACCTTTCAAAATGTAAACTAGGGCAAGACATTGACACAGAGGTAAAAAGTGTCACTGAGGCTGAGCCACATGGAAAGACTTAAGGTCCATACCCGGAGACGCTCCCCCTCAGGACAGCGGGCGTGTGGGTGTCCACATCTAGGCTGGCTGAGGCCGGGTGGGTCCTGCTCAGGGGCTCTCCCTCTGTCTTTACAGCTCATGGGAGATATGAGCTAGACAATGTTTTAAAAGATTAAAATTATACCAAATATCTTTTCGAGCTACAATGAAATGAAACTAGAAATTAAAAACTGGAGGAAAACTTGAAAAGCCACCAACATGGAAATTAAATAACACACTGTCGAGTAATCAATGGCCCTCAGAGGACATCAAAAGGTTAATTAGAAGATATCTAGAGACAAATGGAAATAAAAACACAACATACCAGAACTTGCGGGATGTAATGAAAGTAGTACTATAAGGAAATTTTATGCTGATAAATGCCTATATTAAAAAGAAGGATCTCAAATTGACAATCCAAATTTATATTTCAAGGAACTAAAAAAGAAGGGAAAAAAAACAGGAGGAAATAGTAAATGTTAGAGTAGAAATGAAGTGGAGAACAAGAAAACAATTTTTAAGAAGCAATAAAACTAAGAGTTGGATTTTTGAAAAGATAAGCAACATTGACAAACTTTTAGATAGACTGAGAAAAAAAAAAAAAAAAGAGAGAGAGAGAGAAGGTACCAAATAAATAAAGCCAGAAATGAAAGAAAATTGATGCCACAGGAGAAAAAGAAATCATCAGAGATTACTTGGGGGTTGAGGGGGAAACAGATAAATTCCTAGAAATATTCAGCCTACCAAGATTTAATCATGAAGAGATAGAAAGTCCAGGGAGACCTATCACTAGTATTGAGACTGAGCCTGAAACCTACCAACAAAGAAAAGCCCAGGACCAGATGGCCTCACTAGCAAGTTCTACCAGACGTTGAAAGATGAATTAGTGCAAATTTTTCTTAAACTCTTACCCAAAATCTGAAAGAGGAAGAATATTTCTAAACTCATTTTTCTGAAACCAGCATTACCCTACTAACAAAGCCAGTCAGATACCACAAGAAAAGTACCAGTCAATATTCCTTATTAATTCAGACAAAAAAATTCTCAACAAAATACAAACAAGCTGAATTAAACAACACAATGGGAGTATAATTTCAGTTGGGCAAAGTGAATACACTCTAGACATCTGCTATATAGCAATGTGTGTATATACTGAGGTACTATTTTGTACACTTCCAAATCTGTTAAGAAAGATAGAGCTTAAGTTGTATTCTTATCACAATAAAATTTTTTTTAAGAAAAGAGGAAGATAGTAATATCTTTCTGGAAGCATTCATTTGGTAGTTAAGTGAGTTAACACATATAAAACACCTTTTCGTAACTTTTTCCTTAACTGATTATCAAGATATCAAATATCTGACCCTATAATTTCTTCCAGATGTAAACCATGGTTTAGATATTCTTTTATCTTTTTTTTTTATTTTGGACAGGTTTTTGCTATAGGGAGCGTGCGCTCACCAGAAAGTCAGAGAGAGACAGAGAGACAGAAAGTGAGAAACCACCCCCCGGGGGGATGGCCATGCCACAATTCCTTCTTCTCCATTCTTGGGCACGCACACACACATGCCCAGTGTGAGTTTAAGCCACTGGGTCTGGGACTCGAACCGCGGACGACTACATGAGAGTCCAGTGACATAGCCATTACACCATGGTCCCTAGATATATTCTTATAAAAATTACATGAAGCATATTTTCTGACAACAGTGGTATAAAACTAGAATTCAATAATAGGAGGAACCATGGAAAATGAACAAATATGTGGCAATCGTGGTCCTTGAACAACTATTGAGTCAAGGAAGAAATGAAAGGGAAAAATTTAAATATCTTGAAGCAAACAGAAAAGGAGACAACATAACAAAATTTATAAAACATTTATAAGAGGGAAGCTTATAAATACCTAAATCAAAAAAGAAGATCTTAAATAATCGAATGTTATAGCTCAGAGAACCAAAAAAAGAATAAAATGAGTCCAAAGTTAGCAGAAGAAAGGAAATGACAAAGCATAAACAAATAAAATAGAAAGCAGAAAAAGAATCGGAAAGATGACAAGCTGTTTTTTGTTATTGTTCTTGTTTTGTTTTGTTTGTTTTTAAATCTACAGGCCAATATTCCTGATGAACATAGGGGGAAAATTCTCAACAAAACATTAGCAAGCTGAATTCAACAACGCATTAAAAGGATTATACATCACGATCCCAGGGATTCAAAGTTGGATCAACATATGCAAATCAATAAATGTGATTCACTATATTAATGGAATGAAGGAAAAATCCATATGATCATGTCAACAGAGAGACAGAGAGTGAGAAATCACCCCTGACCCCCAGTGCCTGGGAAGGATGGCTACACCACAATCCCTTCTCCTTTATTCTTCTCTCAGAATTTTGGGCAAGCACACACACATGCCTGATGTGAGTTTTAAGCTGCTGAGTCCAGGACTCACACTGTGGTTGACTACGTGGGAGTCCAGCAGCACAGTCGTCACACCATCACTGGTCCCCAATGGGAGACCTTTAATTATTAATGAAATCTTCTTACTTGTTACTGCTCTGCTCAGATCTCTGATTTCTCTGTGCTTCAATCTTGGTAGATTACACATTTCTAGGATAAAATTTAACATCCTTTCATGATTAAAAAAAAAAAAAAAAAACTCAACTAATTAGGTATAGAAGAAATGCTCCTCAACACAACCAAGGCCATATATAACAACGGCACAGCTAATAGCACACTCACTGGTGAAGCAGAAAGCTTTACCTCTAAGATCAAAAACAAGATAGGGATGCCCATTCATGCCACTTCTGTGCAATATAGGACCAGAAGTCCTAGCCAGAACAACGAGGCAGCATTGTGGTAAGACTGTTGGTGGTGGTGTGGTCCCAAGATGGCACAAGGCTTCATATGGCAAGAGCTTGAGGGCGTG
Organism: Tupaia tana; assembly: GCA_026018925.1. Lineage (NCBI taxonomy): Eukaryota > Metazoa > Chordata > Mammalia > Scandentia > Tupaiidae > Tupaia > Tupaia tana. Next base: position 109,985,552 of record JAKSZU010000004.1, on the reverse strand, counting down.
TGACTGTCCATGTGTCCGTGTTCTTTCTCTCCTTATAGCCCACCAGAAGGAATCACGGGATTCCCACCCTGACTGCCTTAATGCTAATGACCTTCAAAAGACCTACATTTTCTTTGTTTCTTTTTTTATTTAGTTGTGGGTTTTTTGTTGTTTTTTTGTTTTTTGTTTGTTTGTTTGTTTGTTTTGCCATAGGGTGTGAGCACTTGCCATAGGGAAAAAGAGGGAAAGTGAGAAATCATCCCCCTAGGGGGAATGACCAAGCCACAATCCCTTCTCCTCTATTCTCTTTTAGGGAAGTTGGGCATGCACACACAGGTGCCTGGCATTATTTTCAAGCCACCAGGTCTCAGACTCGAACTGCGGTCAGCCATGTAGGAGTCCGGCCCTTTAATCACTATGCCACCTGCTGACCCCTGTGATTTCTTATTTACTTTTTTTAAAGAATTATTTTATTTACTTTTATTCGTCATCACTATCATTTTTAATTTAACCAGAGAGAGAAATCCAGAGCCGGAACTTGAATTGCAGTTGGTCATGTGGGAGTCCAGTGCCCCAACCACCATGCCATCTGCCATTCCCTCTTACTTACTTTGATTGTTGCACATCTTTATAGCATTTAAAATAATTTATCAAGGCATGCGTGCAGTGCATGGTAATCAAATCAAAGGTATTACCATACAGATCATTTTCAATGGAGAACTTTACATTCTTTGTTAATTTTCTTTCCTGGGTCCCCGCCTTCCCTCCCTTCCTAGCCATCCCCTCCTATCCAGTCTCAGGTGTCTACATTTGCCCTCCTACCATCATATTTTTGAATATTTCTATTTCTGCCATAGAGTGCAGGCATTTGGTACATATCAGGTAGGGTACAATGTTTCCATAGTGGCTATACTAGTTTATATTCCCTCCAACAGCAGGAAGATTTCTTTTCACCACAACCTCAGCAGCACTTGTCATTTTTTCTTTCTTTACTTTTTTTGATCCTAGCCACTCTTTTTTATTTTTTTAAATTTTTGCTATAGGGCACATGAGTTCACTAGAGACAGAGAGAGAGGGGAAAAGTGAGAAAGCAAGCCTCCAAGTCCAGAACTCAAGCCATGGTTAGCCATGTGGGAGTCCAGTGTCTTAACCTGCTGGCCCCAGTCATGGTCATTCTGACTGGGGTTAAGTGGTATCTCCTTGTGATTTTAATTTGTATTTCCCTTATGATAAGAGACAATGAACATTTTTTCATATGCTTTTTGACTATTCATCTGTGTTCCTTAGAGAGTTGTGGGTTCAGTTCATTTTCTCATTTTTAAATTGGATTATTCATTTTCTCGCAGGTGAGCTGCTTGAGTTCACTATATATTCTGGTTATCAGTCCCTTATCTGTAGCATATTTTGCAAACATTTTCTACCATTCTGTGGGGTGTTTCACTCTAATTACTGTTTCCTTTATTGTGCAGCAGCTTTTTAGTTTGATGTAATCCCATTTGTCTATTTTGGGAATTACTGCCTGCACTTTAGGGGTCTTGTTTAAGAAGTTGCTGCCTCCTGGGACCAGCAGATGATGTAATGGCTATGTCACTGGACTCCGATATAGTCGACTGCAGTTCGAGTCCCAGGCCTGGTGGCTTATGCTCATGCCAGGTGTGTGTGCGTGAGTGCCCAAGATCCTGAGAGGAAAATTATAGTTTGAGCCTTTACATTTAGACCTTTGATCCGTTTTGTTAGTGATGAGAAGTGGGAGTCCAATATCATTTTTCTCTAGGTAAATATCGGGTTTTCCCAGTACCATTTAGTGGTGAGAGATGGGACTCCAGTTTTATTTTCTCCAGGTGAATGTCCTGTTCTTTCAGAATCATTTGTTGAACAGACTTTCTTTTCCACACTGAATTGTCTTGTCATGTCCTTTGTCAAAAATCAGTCGGCTTGGGACCAGCAGTTAGTGTAATGGCTATGTCACTGGATTCCCATGTAGTCAACCACAGTTTGAGTCCTGGACCTGGTGGCTTAAACTCATGCCGGGCGCGTGTGTGTGCATGCCCAAAATCCCTAGAGGAGAATGGAAAAGAAGGGATTGTGGTGCGGCCGTACCCCCTGGGGGGTGATTTCTTGCTTTCTGTCTCTCTCTGTCTTTCTGGCGAGTGCACGCTCCCTATAGCAAAAAACTTCTACCAAAAAAAAAAAAAAAAAAAATCAGTTGGCTGTATGTTTTGGAGGTTATTTCTGGATTGTCTATTCTGTTCTATTTGTCTGTGTGTCTGTTTTTGTGCCAGTACCATGCTGCTTTGATTATCACAGCTTTGCAATATATTTTGAGGTTGGGTAGTGAGATGCCTTCTACTTTATTCTTTTGCACAGTATTACATTGGTGACTCATGGGACAGTCCCTACCTTTTAATCCAGTAGTCAGATTAAAATTTTACCCTCTTAATCCTGTTACAAATTTGTTCACATGAATTTTAGAGCGACACTTGCAAACTATAATAGAACTCAAAATACTCAAAACAACAACAACAAAAACCCTGTTTAAAATGGGCAAAGGACCTGAATAGACATTTTCAAAAGAAAATATAAAAATAGTCAACAGACATATGAAAAATATTCAATATTTCTAATCATCAAATAAATTAAAATTAAAACTACAATTGGGGGACCAGCAAGCAGATTGCATAATGGCTACATTGCTGGACTCCCATGTAGTCAACCACGTTCAAGTCCTGGACCCAGCAACTTAAAACTCACGCTGGGCGCATGTGCATGTATGCCCAAGATCCTGAGAGGAGAATGGAGGAGAAGGAATTGTGGTGTGGCCATCCCCCCTGGGGGTGATTTCTCACTTTCTCTCTCTCTGTCTCTTAACGAGCAAACGTGCCCTATAGCAAAATTCTCTCTCTTAAAAAAACAAAAACAAAAACAAAACAAAACTACAAGGGGAGTCCAGTCATGTTAGTACAGAGGTATGGTGACACTCCATGAAGCTGGAGCCACATGAAAGACTGGGTTAGATCCCAGGTTAAGCCAAAACATGCCAAGTGTGCACACACACCCATGATCCTGGCTGGCTCAGCAGAGGGGATGAGAGTGTGATGAAGACCCTGTTGAGGATGCCTCTCTCCCTCTTTTCCTCTCTGTCTTGAGAAATTTTTATGGTTTGGGTACTGAGTTGTTCGCCAAAGACTCATGTTCTGAAAGCTTGGTCCTCAGTGTTACGGTTTTGGAATGTGGTAAGACCTTTAAGAGAAGGGCCCTAATAGGAGTGCTGTCCAATCAGCAGGGGCACAGGAGGGACAAACAGTGGAAGTGGGAATTCTCCTTCTCCTCTTCTCACAAGTGCCCGCATTCTCTTGTGCTTCTGTATGACATGTCGTGATGTAGCATAGGCCGCTGGCCTCATGCCAGCCCCACATCTTTGTACTTTTCAGTTACCATAATTATAAGACAAATAAACCTCTATTTTTTTTAAGTTTTTTTTTTTTTTTTTTTTTCCTTAGGAGAGAGAGACAGACACAGTGAGAGGGAAAGTGAGAAATCATCCCTCAGGGGGATGGTCACATCGCATTCCTTCTCCTTCATTCTTCTCTTGGGTTCTTGGACACACACACACACAATGTCCAGTGTGATTTTCAAGTTACCAGGTCCAGAACTTGAATCGTGGTCGGCCATGTGGGAGTTCAGTAACAGAACTGCTATGCCATTTGCTGGTCAAACCTCTGTCTTTATAAATCACTCAGTCTCTAGGACTTCTGTTTAGCAACATAATAATAAACTAAGACAGAAAGCAAAGTAAATAAAACTTAAAAATTAATAAAAACACAATGAGATATCACTTTATATTCATTAGATTGGTTTCTATGAAGGAGATTAAAGACACATGCATTAGCAAGGATGTGGAGTATAGGGAACCCTCGCACCCTCTAGATGGTATTGTAAATTAGTACAGGAGGCAAAGCAGCTGATCAGGCACAGGGGCTCCTTCTACCTGGTTTGGAGGGTGAGAGAACTTAGTGAAGAGCTTTCCATTGGCCTGGCACCAAAAGATGGGGCATGTGGAAGCGAGGCTTGCAGGTTTGGGAAGAAATTCGGAACTGAGATAAGGGGGCTTGTATACAGTTACAAGATACTGTCCCAAGGACAGGATGTTGGAAGAGTCCTGTTATCAATGAGTCAAAATGGTCTGTTAATGATTGTGGGCATGACTCAGCCATTACAGGGATACTAGGCCAGTGACAGGATGTAGGAAGATTTTTGTTATCAAATGGGTCAAAATGATCTGTTAATGTCTGTGGGCATGACTCACCCCACACCTCCTGGAAGGTATTTTAGAAAGAGGAAAAAGCCGTCAGACCTGTCCTCAGCATTGTGGAAAGCAGTATGGAGGCCTTAAAAAACTAAAAGAATTATCATGCAATTTACAAATTCCACTTCTGGTTCTATATTCAGAAGAATTAAAATTAATATGAAATATAAAATTAGTCTGCATTTCTATGCTCATTGTAGCACTACTCATAATAACCAAGATGTAGAAATTTCTATGCTCATTGTAGCACTACTCATAATAACCAAGATGTAGAAACAACCAAAGTGCCCATCAATGGATGAATGGATTTTTTTCTATATATTTTTATTTCAATTTCTTTTATACATTCAATCCCATATGTCACTTAGCTTGCAAAGTGAAAATTCCAACATGTATACATTTCTCACCAATCCAGTTGGTTATACTATACACATCATCCTCAACAGACAATAACCTATCTCTCTGACCCACAAATTCCCCTCCCCTTCTTTTCTCTCCCCAGTATCCCTCCTCAGTCTCTCTTCCTTCACCCACCCTCTTCCCACACTGTATCCTGTATTTATAACCATTTTTCTATGTTTCTATATCCTCTAGTCATTCAGTTTCAACCATGGAGTGAATGCACTTGGTATATATTAATTGGAGACATACAATGTCTCTCCTTCATAGCCTAATTTGTTTCATTCAGCAGTAAATCTTTCATGTTCATCCACGTACTGTCAAAAGTCAAGGTTTAATATTTTTTTTTTATTGCTAAGTAGTATTCCATAGGGTATTTGTGTCACACTTTTTCAATCCATTTATCTGTTCATGGGCATTTGGGTTGGTTCCATTTCTTAGCAATTGTGAATAATGCTGCAATAAACATCGATGTTCAAGCACTTTTCCAACTAAGGAGTCTTCAGTCCTTTGGGTAGATACCAAGGAATGGAATTGCTGGATTATATGGTAGTTCTAGTTGAAGATCTTTGAGGAATCTCAAAGATGAATAGATTTTTTAACATGTGGTATATCTACTCAATGGAATACTATTCAACCTTAAAAAAAGACAGAAAATGCTGTCATTTGTGACAATATGGCTAAGTTTAGATGACATGATGAAAAGGAAATAAGCTTGAACAGAGAGACAAATCTATATACTGTATGATTTCACTTACATGTAGGAGCTAAAAAAATCGAAATTGGCAGCCTCCTACTCCATCAGGGAACCTAAGAAAGGGCTGAACCTCAGCCCCAGCCACAGAGGTCAGGGCAGCTCTCAACTCTCGAGCAGAGTCCATCTCCATCGGCAACCCCTTACCCAGTCAGGGAACCTGAGGAAGGGCTAACCCTCAGCCTCAGCCCCTAACCTCAGACCCCCTCCTTCCTCTCAGCGCAGCTCTCAAGCAGAGTACACCTCCTTCATCAGCCCCCTGCCCAGTCAGGGAATGTGAGGCAGGGCTGAACCTCAGCCCCAGCCCCAGCCCTCAACCTCAGACCCCTCCTCCCCATCCCCATTAGAAAGAGGGACAAGACAGGTCTAGAATTATAGTTTTGAAACATCCTAGCATCATAAGACTCTCAGAAATCCTTGCCCAACACTGAACCACCACCAAAATAGTTGAAACTGCTCTTTAGAAATCTAAATAGAAAACACCTCCCATGGAGATGGCAGGAGAGAGACTTTGGCACAGAAGCAATTCATGGCAAAAGGGAAGCACAACTAGTTCCCAGTTAAAGAAACATTCTCCAAAGACTTATCTAAAAGTGAATACATTACCAAATGACTAAAAGTCACAGAAGATCTTCCAGTATGAAAAAATAAATAAAGAAAAGAAAAACAGGAAATATGTCTCCATCAGAAGAACACAATAACTCTCCTCCATCTCTTGAGAAAAATGGAAGTTACCGAAATGTCAGAGAAAGAATTCAGAACATTCATGGGGACAAAACTCTATGATATGGAACAGAAAAGAGACAACTAACTCCAGGAGATGAAAAAGTCATTCCACAATTTGAAAGACAAAATGGACACCGAAAGGAAGAATCAAATGGAACTGTTAGAGGTGAAGATTGTGATACAAAAAATCAAAACCTCTCTCAAAAGTATTAAAGGTTGATTAGGTAATGCTGAAGATCAAATCTTGGATGTAGAAGACAAAACCTCTAACCTAGAAAAAAATGCCAAAAAGATAGAGAACATAACAACAACAAAATGAGGGTAATATACAAGAAATACAGGATTCCATAAAATGTTCAAACATCTGAATAATTTGTATCCCAGAAGGTGAAGAAACTAATAAGGGCATTAAAAATCTATTCCATGAAATTCTGGAACAAAACTTTCCAAGTATGAAGAAGCACTCAAACATCCAGACCCCCAAAATACAAAGGACCTCAAATATTAGCAACCCAAGGAGATCTGCTTCATGGCACATCATAGCTAGACCAGCCAAAATCACAGATAACGAGAAGATACTAAAACTGTCAAGAGAGAAACGTCAAGTGACTTACAAAAGTACTATTCCATCAGACTAACACCGGACCTTTCAATGGAAACAATGCAAACAAGGGAAGAATGGGGAGATATATCGAAAGCATTAAGAGAGAAGCAATTTCAACCAAGATTATTATATCCTATAAGATCATCCTTCATATGTGAAAAAAGATAATCTCAGACAAACAAAACCTCAAAGAATTTGTCAACATCACACCAGCTCTTCAAGAAACTCTGAAGAGAGTGATGTATCAGGAAAACTAAAGAAGGCACAGACAGAAATAAGAGAATTTAAAAAACAGCCAAGAAAATGGCCAACCTAATGGTAGGGACAAGTCCAGAAATATCAATAATAACATTGAATGTTAATGAATTAAATTCTCTAATCAAGAACCACAGGTTAACTGAATGGATAGAAAAACAGAAACCCTCTATCTGTTGCCTAAAAGAAACACATCTCACAGATAAAGACATACGTAGACTGAAAGTGAAGGGCTGGAAAAAGGCATTCCATGCAAATGGGAACCAAAAAACGAGCTGGAGTCATGATACTAATTTCAGACAAAATAGGCTTTAAAATAAAACTGTAAGAAGAGACAAAGGAGGGCTTTATACAGAAGTAAAAGGGCTAATTCATCAAAAAGACATAGTGCTTATAAATATCTATGCACCCAAATCAGGAGCACCCAAATACGTAAAGGAAAGACTGTCAGATCTAAAAGGAGAGAGACTACAACACACTAATTATTAGAGATCTCAACACCCCACTATCTCCTTTGGACAGATCATCGAGACAAAAAAATAAGCAAAGAGATACAGGATCTAAATGATACTGTAAATCAAACAAGAGTTAGTAGACATCTATAGAACTTCCCACCCCAAAACCACAAAATGCACTTTTTTTCTCACCCCCACATGCAACCTTTTTGAAGATTGACCATATGACAGGGCACAAAGCAAGCTCTATAGATTCAAAGGCATAGAAACTATATGCACCATCTTCTCCAACCATGATGGAATTAAACTTGATATTAATTTCAGGAAAAATCTTCAAAAATATACAACTACATGAAAACTAAATAACCTAAACCTGAATGATTTCATAACTATTGAAGAAATTAAGATTGAAATCAAAACATTTATGAAAACCAAAGATAATGAGTACATGAGTTTCTATAATCTATGGGACATAGCAAAAGCAGCCATAGAGGGAAGTTGTTTTTTTGTTGTTGTTGTTTGGTTTTGTTTTTTTGCTTTTTTAAGTTTGTTTGTTTGTTTGTTTTTGGAGGGGTTTTTGCTATAGGACGTGTGCGCTCGCCAGACAGACAGAGAGAGACAGAGAGACAGAAAGCAAGAAATCACCCCCCAGGGGGGATGGCCACGCCGCAATCCCTTCTCCTCCATTCTCCTCTCGGGATCTTGGGCACGCACGCACACGCGCCCAACGTGAGTTTTAAGCCGCCGGGTCCGGGACTCGAACCGCGGTCGATTACGTGGAAGTCCAGCGACACAGCCATTACGCTAACTGCTGGTCCCTCTGTTTTTGTTTTTAAGTTTGTTTGTTTGTTTGTTTTTGGAGGGGTTTTTGCTATAGGACGTGTGCACTCGCCAGACAGACAGAGAGAGACAGAGAGACAGAAAGCAAGAAATCACTCCCTAGGGGGGGATGACCACGTCGCAATCCCTTCTCCTCCATTCTCCTCTTGGGATCTTGGGCACGCACGCACACTCGCCTGGCGTGAGTTTTAAGCCACCGGGTCCGGGACACGAACCACGGTCGACTATGTGGGAGTCCAGCAACATAGCCATTATGCTAACTGCTGGTCCCAATAGAGGGAAGTTTATAGCAATTAGTGTGCGTAAGAAAAAGATGGAAAGTTGGCAAATGGACAATCTAACATCATGACTCAGAGAATTGGAAAAGCAACAACAAAAAAAAATACAAAAAATGTCAGGAGAAAAGAAATAACAAAACTTTCTTGCAGGATTTCATGGAATAGATTACCAATGCCCCTATGAGTCTCCACCTTCTGAGATACCAATTATCCAGATGTTTGGACGTTTGATGGTATCTAGTACTTCTCGTATATTATTCTCATTTTTTGGGCCACTTACTCAGTCTTCGAGGTGGATTTTTCTAGGCCAGCAATTTTCTCTTTTACATCTGAGATTCTATCTTCTGTATGATCTAGTCTGCTTTTAATACTTTCAAGGGAGATTTTGACTTCCTGTATTATAGCCTTCATCTCTAACAGTCCCATTTGATTCTTTTGTAAAATGTGTAATTCTTCTTTCAGATCTTGCAAGACGACACACCACTAGTTAGACGAATCAAAAAGAAGAGAGAAAGGAACCAGATAAATCAAATTAATAATGAAGCAGACAATATAACAACAGACATAATAGAAATACAAAACATCATTAGAAGATAGTATGAGCAACTATATGCTGACAAACAAGAAAACCTGGATGAGATGGACAAATTCCTGAACATATATAATCTACCAAGATCGAGTCAGGAGGACATAGAAAGCCTGAACAGATCCATAACAAGCAATGAGACTGAATCAGTAATAAATAACCTCCCAACAAAGAAAAGCCCTGGTCATGATGGCTTCGCCTATGAATTCTACAAAACTTTTTTTTTTTTTTTTTGAGAGGTTTTTGCTATAGGGAGTGTGCGCTTGCCAGACAGACAGAGACAGAGACAGAAAGTGAGAAATCACCCCCCAGGGGGGATGGCCACACCGCAATCCCTTCTCCTCCATTCTCCTCTCGGGATCTTGGGCATGCACGTACATGCGCCCGGCGTGAGTTTAAGCCACCGGGTCTGGGATGTGAACCGCGGTCGACTACGTGGGAGTCCAGCTACATAGCCATTACGCTAACTGCTGGTCCCGAATTCTACAAAACTTTTAAAGAAGAGTTAACTCCATTTTACTTGTTATTTCTAAAGATCCAAAAGGATGGAACGCTCCCAAATTCATTCTATGAAGCCTCCATCACCCTTATCGTTAAAACAGACAAAGACATGGCAAGGAAGGAAAACTATAGACCACTATCTCTGATGAATATAGACGCAACAGTTCTCAACAAGGTACTAGAAAATCATATCTAGCAGCATATAAAAAAGATTATACATGGGACCAGCAGATGGCATAATGGTTTTGTAGGTGGACTCCCACGTAGTCGACTATGGTTTGAGTGATGGACTTGTGGCTTGAAACTCATGTCATGTGCACGTGTGCATATGCCCCAAATTCCAAGAAGTGACTAGAGGAGAAGGGATTGTGGTATGGTCATCCCCTCAGAGGTGTTATCTTGCTTTCTGTCTCTCTGAAAAGAACACGTGCCCTATAGCAAAAATCTCTCTCTCAAAAAAAAAAATATTATACATCACGATCAAGTAGGCTTTATCCCAGGGATGCAAGGGTGGTTCAATATATGCAAAGCCATAAATGTAATACACCATATTAACAGAAAGAAAGGTAAAATCCACATGTTCATATTAATTGATGCAGAAAAGACATTTGATAAAATACAACATCCCTTCATGATTACAGATCTTAGCAAAATTGGCATAGAAGGGCCATTCCTCAACATAATAAAAGCTATCTATGAAAAACCCACAGTTAATATCATCCTGAATGGAGAAAAGCTGAAAGCTTTTCCACTAAAAACGGGTATAAGACAAGGATGCCCACTATGTCCAGTCCTTTTCAATATAGTACTGGAAGTCTTCATCAGTACAATCAGAAAAGAGAATAACATAAAAACACATTCGAATAGGGAAAAAAGAGATGAAATTCTATTTGCAGATGACATGATTGTATACATAGAAGATCCAATGGTATCCATTAAAAATTTTCTGGAAGTAATAAATGAATACAGTAAAGTCGCAGGATACAAAATCAACATACAAAAATCTATAGCATTTCTATATACAAACAGCAAGCAGACTGAGGCAGAACTGAAGAAAGTGATTCCATTTACCATAGCCACAAAAAGTATAAGATCTAGGGATAAATCTAACCAAAGAAGTCAAAGACCTCCACAGGGAAAACTATGAGAAGCTAAAAAAAGAATTGAAAATGACACAAAAAATGGAAGGACATCCTATGTTCCTGGATCAGAAGAATATATATAATTAAAATGGCAATTCTACCCAAATTAATCTACATATTCAGCACAATCTCAATAAAAGTACCAGAGACATTCTTTACCTATATAGAAAAGGCAATCATAGAGTTTGTCTGGAATCATAAAAGACCTCGTATTACCAAAGCAATGGCTTTGTGCACAATGGTGCACAAGAAGAGTGGAGTAGGAGGCATCTCACTCCCTGACCCCAAAATATACTATAAAGCTGTGGTCATCAAAATAGCATCGTATTGACACAAGAACAGACATGTGGACCAATGAAACAGAATAGAGACCCCAGAAATAAACCCCAAAACATATAGCCAACTTATTTTTGACAAAGGGTATCAGTCAATCCAGAGGGAAAAGGAAAACCTTTTTACAAAATGATGCTGGAAAAACTGGGTATCCATCTGAAAAAAGATGAATCTGAACTCCTACCTCTCATCATTGACAAAAATCAACTCAAAGTGGATCCAAGATCTAAATCTAAGACTTTAAACTATAAAACTACTGGTAGAAAACACTGGAGAAACTTTGGAAGACCTTGGGGTAGGCAAAGACTTCTTAAATAAACCCCCCAAAGCACAATCAATAATCCCCAAAATAGACAAGTGGGATTACATCAGATTAAGAATTTTCTGAATGGCAAAAGACACAGTAATTAGTGTGAAATGACAAAACTTAGAATGAGAGACTATTTTTGTAAATTATGCTTCAGATAAGGGACTAATAACCAGAATACACAGGGGACTCAAGTGACTTACCTGAAAAAAAATGATCAATCCAATTAAAAGATTGGAAAATGAGCTGAAAAAACAACTCTCTAAGGAAGACATACAGACAGCCAAAAGGCATATGAAAAATTGTTCATCATCCACTTAACCCCAGTCAGAATGACTAAGATTTTTAAAAAAATGGTGAGTGCTGACAGGGTTCATCAACCCTCATCATAAGGGAAATGCAGACAAAACCACAATGAGATATCACATAACCCCAGTCATAATGACTAAGATTTAAAAAAAAATGATAAGTGCTGACGGGTATATGGTGAAAGGGGAACTCTCCTACTCTGCTGGTGGGAGTGTATATTGGTCCAGCCACTGTGGAGAACAATATGGAGATTCCTCAAAGATCTACAAATAAACTATCATAAGATCCAACAATTTCACTCCTGGGTATCTACCCAAAGGACAAGAGAATGCTCAGTCATAAAAATGCTTGCACATGGCACCAGCAATTGGCATAATGGCTACATCGCTGGACTCCCATGTAGTCGACTGCAGTTTGAGTCCTGGACCTGGTGGCTTAAATGCATGCTGGGCACATGTCCGTATGTGCCCAAGATCCCAAGAGGAGAATGGAGGAGAAGGGATTGTGGTGTGGCCATCCCCCTGGGGGGTGATTTCTCGCTTTCTATGTTTCTGTCTCTCTCTGTCTTTCTGACGAGCACCCGTGCTCTATAGCAAAAACCTTCCCCCCCCCCCCCAAAAAAAATACTTGCACATCTATGTTTATTGCAGCATTATTCACAATTGGTAATACCTGATACCAATCCAAATGTTCAACCAACCTAAATATCCTGTATGAATGGATTGAAAAAATGTGGCACATATACTCTCTGGAATGCTACTCAGTGATAAAAACCAACAAGACAGTGGCTTTTGATAGAAAGTGGACTAATGTGGAAGATGTACTGCTTAGTTAAGCAAGCCAGGCTATGAAAGAGATACATTGTATGTCTCCATTTAATATACAGTGACTATCTGCACTCTGTGGCAGAAACGGAAAGATTAGAGGATATAGAAGCACGGAAAAAGGTTAAGGATAGCAGAGACAGTGTGGGAAAAGGGTGGGAGAAGGGGGAGAGTACCAGGAAAGGAATAAAGGAGAAAAATAGAGGTAAGACATTTATGGAGCACAGAAATGAATTATCTGTTGTTGATAATGTGTATAGTATCTTGAACTGGACTGGAGTAAAGTATATTTGTATTGGGTAAATTCACTTTACAAGCTAAGTGTTGTATAGTGATTGAGTGTATAAAAGAAAGTAAAATGAAATAAAATATATTTTAAAAAATCGAACTCATAGAATTAGAGCAAAATAGTGGTTATCAGAGGCTGTGATGATTATTCCACAATGTACACATGTTTCAAAGCACCACACTGTATGAGAATTTTAAATATTCCTCACCACAAAGAAATGATAAGTATTTGTGGTGAGAGATACACAATTAACCTCATTTGATCATCCCCACAATGTACACATATATCTACACCACATTGTACCCCACAAATATATGCAGTTATTATTTGTCAATTAAAAATAATACTAAATTTAAAAAGTTTAAAGTCCAGAAACCAGCAGATGGCATAATGATTACATTGCTGGACTCTCACATAGTCAACCATGGTTTGAGTCCCAGACCTGGCAGCTTAAAACTCATGCTGGGTGCATGTGCTTGCATGCCCAAAATCCTGAGAGGAATAGAGAAGAATGGTTTGTGCTGTGGCCATCCCTTCTAGGGGTGAGGTCTCAATTTCTGTCTCTCTGCCTCTTTGGTGAGCACATGAACCCTATTGCAAAAAATTTCTCTCTAAGAAAAAAAAATTTAAGTCTGTATCTTCTCAAAAATCCTGTTTTTGAGTAATAACAGAGCATCATGATTATGTGTGCAGACCAGCAAGGCAGGACTGTCTCTGTTAGATGAAGAGATGTACAAATACAAGAGGACTTCAAAAAGTTCATGGGAAATGTGTATTACAAGAAAACCAAACCAAACCAAAACAAAACAAAAAACTATGCCTGGATTTCAAAAATTTTTGCACCAAAATAAATTCATAGTTTAATTTCATTTTCCAAGAACTTTTCAAAGTTCCATCACATGGTAATTTTCATTTTGTTATACTCTGATTCCCTTCAGCTAATGAAGAGAATATTAGCATCTGTCCATAGGATAGGTTTGAACATTAGATTAGCTATTACGTTTGCAGCATTTAGCAAAGTGTAACTACACAGTAAGCATTCAATAAAGGTTAGGGTTTTGTTTTGTTTTTGACATTCTGTGCTATGCAAACAAACCATCCATACTTAATGATACAAGGCAATAATCATTTAGTTATGCCTCTGGTTCTATGGGTCAGGAACTAGGAAACTGCATAGTGGGGATGACTCATCTCTGCTCTACAGTGTCTGAAGCCTCAGCTAGGAAGGTCTGGGGATGTCTCTACCATCTAGCGCTGGGACCATGGGAAGGGTCCTTCACTCCCAGTCCTCATGGTTGGTGCTGGCTATAGGCTGGGAAGTCCACAGAGGTTATCGGCTCATGCTCATCCTCGTCCCAGCATGCTGGAGGGCTTTGCCAAAAGTTTCCCACCAGACAGGAGTCAGAGGCTACAAGCTTCTCAAGGCCTGGACCCAGAAATTGACCTGGTGTCACTTTCTCTGTGTTCTAGTCAAATTAGTCAGACGATCCTCCCAAGTTCAAGGGGAAGGGACACAGACCTCACTGACTGATGGGAGGAAGCCAGGACTGTGCCACACAGGAACTGTAGAGTTGGGTCCATGGCGGTGGCCATCTTTGGAAAGTATCACCTGCCATGGCTGGTATTATTAACATTGTGCTCTAATGGTCATAAAAACCATTTTAGCCTAGGGAACCAGCAGTTAGCATAATGGCTATGTCGCTGGATTCCCACGTAGTCGACCACAGTTCACGTCACAGACCCGGTGGCTTAGAACTCACACCGGGCGCGTGTGCGTGCGTGCCCAAGATCCCGAGAGGAGAATGGAGGAGAAGGGATTGCGGTGTGACCATCCCCCCTGGGGGGTGATTTCTCGCTTTCTGTCTCTCTGTCTCTCTCTGTCTGTCTGGCGAGCGCACACGCGCCCTATAGCAAAAACCTCTCAAAAAAAAAAAAAAAAAAGAAAAAAAAAGAAGCTTAAAAAAAAAACCCAAAAAACTATTTTAGCCTAGAGGATGCCCTCTCTAGTAGCTAGATAGTGAGATAAGAAAAATGAGAAGAGGAAAAGGGGTAGGGACATTAGGCATCCATAGACAGTCACAGCTTGGAAATCGTTCAGCGTAATGCTCTTATTTTATAGAAGACAAAAAATGGCCGGGAGAGGTAAAGCGATTTGCCCCAAAACACACTGTTGGCAGAAGCATTGGAACATTTCTCTGTCCAGTACGCTGCAACACCGGGAAAGTAACAATAACGAAGAAAGGAGGTGTTGGGGGGCGGAGGATGGCAGAGGGGAGAGAGCTGGAGAAGGGGTGGGAAGAAACGGGGGGGAAAAGCAGATGGTTGCCAACAATATTCTGTCTGACGCCAGTGTTCTTTGGAGCCATTCCTGTACTTGATTTTAAACCACAAAGTTTCTGGGAAATCTTAAGCCCATGAATAATGCTGGCAAAACCCTTTGGGTCTTTGGGATGATATCTGCTCCTTCCTAACCCTGAGGATAAATTCGGAGCTGGCAAGTGGAAGTGTACCCGCCCTGACTACACCAGATGCCTCTTCTTGTTATCCTGTTGCCTTTTGGTCCTGGTTGCTTAGAACCAAACTTCCACCTCTTGTGTCACTCACACTAGCCTCTAAATCCAGTCCCTGCTTCACTCCCCTCCAAATGGATCTCTCCCCAGGCCTCTCAGTGCGCTCTGTCGGAGTATGTGTTTGATTTGGGGTTATAAGCTTCGACGCCATGGACTTGACTCAGAGTCTATGAACCCCTCCAATCGCATGTAAAGTTGAGGGCATGCTCATTTCTCTGACACAGCATAAATCTCTTTTACCAAGTTTTATTCAGGGACCATGACACAAAAGATGAAAAATCACTGAGCTATGGACACACCACAAGCCAGCATCACCTTCACGGTGACAGAGTGGCAGTGAGGGCTCACCGCATAGGGACACCACAGAGGACGGTCAGTATCCGGCCAGGGTGTGCCGTGAAGGGGAGACACCATCGTCACAGCCAGCTGGTGGGTGCCCACTGCTGAGGAGACCCACCCGCGTGCTGGGAGGGAAGAGAAGACCAGCTGGAGGGGGAGACGAGAGCCTGCGGGCCTCTCGTGCTGTGGAGTCCACTTGTGTGATTCATATGTTCCACGGCTTTGCCATTTCATTTACTGTTCTCAGGACAGATTTCACGTTTCCTGGGTGCTGCTTTGTCTGTAAGCCAAGACCAGACAGGGTTCTCTGGTGAGGTACAGCACACGAGCTTGTTCGATGGCCCTGAAGGACACTCTCTTCTTGGCCTCAGTCTGACACAATTTGGCCAGCAAGACCAGAGGTTAATGTTACAAATTATTAACATAGTACTGACACATTCACTTAAAAACCACTGCCTACTAAAACTGTTATTACTAGTTTCCAAACTTCGTCATTCTTTGGAGACCCCCCCCCCCCCACCGATGAACTATTGGGTCGTCAGGAAAGTCATGATGCATTTCCGCATAGAGAAACAGAAAAATGCACCATGACATTTCCAACAACCCAGTACATAAAGCAATATATAATGTACACACATACATTGAACTATGTACAAGGGAACTTCAAAAAGATCATGGAAAATGGAATTAAAATATGAGTTTGTTCTGGTACAAAAAATATTCAACCCATGCATAGTTTTTTTCCCATAATATGTATTTTCCATGAACTTTTGGAAGACTCTCTCTACACGGTATACATGCCAGGTGAGCTATGTTAACATATTACATGTATGATCATTCAAGCAAGCCCTCATAAGCAGAAATGGAAAATAGAAGAAAATTTGGGGGAAAGCAAAGGATAAATGTTAAGGGCTCCCAATAATCCATTTTGTGAGATGAATTTTATTCCAGTGACAGCTTAGAGACTGCTAGTACTATGAGAGAACAACTCTCAGCCTCTGGGAGCCAGGAAGATCATAACAAAGCATTAGAACGGACTTTATTGAGGTGATGGAGGTCAAGTTATTTTGCTTTTATCCAAAGGCTGCTAAAATACTTACCAAGTAAACAGGCAAAATGTGACATCTAGAATAAGCAGCAAATTACTGTGAGTGCCTCTGCATGGAGATAGCTGGTGTTTCAGAAGGAACTGCATTAAAGAAAGTATCTGATCAAATACACAATTCTGTCGGGTGACAGGAGAATCTAAAAATAGTCTCAGCTCTTACTTCTTCAACAGCCAGTTTGGGTGTTTTTCTAACCTTTGTCATGGAGTCAGAAACTAGCTTTATTAGAGTATATTTAAGTCATGGAGCATTTACCGAATACCTATTATTAGCGAGGTGCCATGCTAAACTTTGAGGGAATACAGCTGTGACTAAGAATGAATCTTCCCCTTAGGGAACGTATGGAATGGTGAGACTGACTCATGTATTAATAAGCAACTCGAAGCCAAAGCAGAAACTATTAAATGCTGTAATAGTCACAAATCCAAAACGCTACAACAGTAGAAGTAAAAGAGTGTGTGGATTTGCAATGCCTGAGGAAGGTCTCGCGAAGGAGGCAGCACCTGAACGGCTTAAGAAGAAGGTGTAGGGTCTTCAGGGAAGCGGCAGGGGAGCAAGGTCACTAGAGGCCAGCATCTGGGAAGAGGCCCAGACCAGGCAGGGCCTGGAGACAGCGGGGGTGACTGGGTTAGAACAATTATCTTGACTTGTGGTAACAGGAATTTGGCTAGAAAATTATATTAGAGCAAGACTTTGAAATAAATAAGAAGAAATTTAGATTATTTCATAGGCATAACCTATTGGGGTGAGTGGAGGTTTTTTTTTGTTGTTTTTTTTTTTTTTTGAGAGGTTTTCGCTATAGGGCGCATGCGCTCGCCAGACAGACAGAGAGAGACATAGAGACAGAAAGCGAGAAATCACCCCCCAGGGGGGATGGTCACGCCGCAATCCCTTCTCCTCCATTCTCCTCTCGAGATCTTGGGCACGCACGCACACGCGCCCAGCGTGAGTTTTAAGCCACCGGGTCCGGGACGCGAACCGCGGTCGACTACGTGGGAGTCCAGAGACATAGCCATTATCCTAACTGCTGGTTCCCAGAGTGAGTGGAGTTTTTGAGCAAAAGTAAAACATGAAATGATAGAAATTGGAGGCCGAGAAGTTACTACAACAGCCCAGAGAAGTGAAAACTAGGCACTAGTCAAAGATAAAAAACATGAGCTTAGGGGCCAGCAGGTGGCATGGTGGTTAAAGTGCTGGATTCCCACAGGGCCAACCACAATTTGCTTTCTCATTTTCTTTCTGATGAGCACAGGTGTCCTGTAGTGAAGTAAAAAACAATAATAATGAAGATGAATAAAACTGAATAATTATTTAAAATGTAAATAAAATAAAATAATTTTTAAAAGACATGAGATTGAAGAAAATTCGAAAAAAAAATGTAGGGCCAGCAGGTGGCATGGTGGTTAAGGCAACTGGAGCCCACGGGGCCAACTGTGTAGTTTAACTCCCAGAACAAGTGGCTTAAGAAACACATTACGTGTGTGTGTGTGTGTGTGTGTGTGTGTGTGTGCATCCCCAAAATCTCAAGAGAAGGAAGCAACAGAGGAGAAGGGATTGTAGCATGGTCATCCCCTCTGGTGGGTGCTCTCTCTCTCTCTCTCTCTCTCTCTCTCATCCTCTGGCAAATTAAAAAAAAATCAATAAATTGGGGCTAGCAGATCGTGTAATGGTTACATCACTGGACTCCCATGTAATCAACTGTGGTTCGAGTCCCAGACCTGATGACTTAAAATTCACAATGGCCGTGTGAGTGTGCATGCCCAAAATACCGAGAGGAGACTGGAGGAGAATGGACTGTGGCTTGGCCATTCCCCCCGCCCTGCCCAGGAAGAGGAGATGTGATTTCTCGCTTTCTGTCTCTCACGCGCCCCATAGCAAAAATCTCTCTAAATAAATAAACATATGCAGAGCATATGTCCATTTCTGCCCCAAATCCTGACAGAGAAACATAGGAAAAAAGAATTGCAGCATGACTGGCCTCATTTGGGGGTGCTTCCTCTCCCCCCCACCCCCACCACCTCTCTGGCTGGTGCATGCATCTCTTGTCAAACACACACACAATCCTGACCAGATGAAGAAATGGAAGGAAAAGGATTGTGGTGTGACCACACCCCATCTGGGAAGGGATACATTCTCTCTCTCTCTCCCCTTCTCTGTCTGGTTATGCAATATGAAACAAAAATTCCTTTTTAAAAAAGAATTATTTACTTAATTTTACTTATTATTACTATTGGGTTGTCAGGAAAGTCATGATGTATTTTTTCTATATTTTTCTATGCAAAAATACATCGTGACTTTTCTGACAATCCAGTATTACTTTTTAACTTGCTGAGGGCTGTCTGCATTAACCAGAGAGAGAGGAAGAGAGAAAGTGAGAAAGCACACCAGCAGGTCAGGGACTCAGACCGCGGCTAGCCTTATGGGAGTCTGCATCCCAACCACCGTGCCACCTGCTAGCCCAACACAAATTCTCATAAAAATGTGACCGAGGCGGGCCTGTAGTGCAGCAGTTAAGTGCTGTGCATAGAAAAGCCTAATCCCAAATGGCTGACAGGTTCGAAGCCCAGCCCTAGCAACTTGAAAAACACGCGAGGCACGTGTGCATGTGTGCCTAACATCCTGGCAGGGTGGGAAATGGAGGAAAAAGGATTGCAGCGTGACCGGGCTTCACTGCGGTGCTTTGTCTCTTTCTTCCACACTCTCTCTTGCTCTGGTGATTACGTGTGCCCACTACAATTTTTTAAAAAATTTTTTTAGTGTTACATACCGAGACCTGCTAGACAAACAGGGGGGGAGGAGACCCCTCCCCAGAGAGGGAGCGATGGTGAATTTTGGAAAGAACACTCACACAGACACAGAGACACCGAAGTAGAAAAAGGCGGGGATTGGGTGGACCCACCGTCTCTGATAGAGAATGCCCTGGCGGCCCTGAGCCTTTCCCGGGTTTATTTTATAGGGCGATGGGGGAAGGGAGAAGTAGAAGATAAAGCCAGGTGTCTTCTATTATCAACTCAACTGTGGAGCATCTTGCCTCCCTTGGTCTAAATAAGCCCTGCCTGGCCTCCTCTGGCTGAAACAGAGTTTCCTTTAACCTCAGCGGCTGTGCAGCATTGACCCAAGTAAGTCTGTGCTCTGCTCTCTTTAAAGGTCACTGTTATTTAGCTCAGATTCAGCCACTCCCTACAGTTAGGTAATTGGAGAGCATTTTAAGAAAACTCTGTTGCAAAGTTTGGTACTTGCTTAAGCACTTATTTGCAATGAAAGACATTGCTATAATGAAGGTCAAAAACTCTGGTTCAATTCTTGCCTGTTATTAACTAACAGTATAACCCTGAACAGCTGCTTAAACTCAATCATCCTCACCCTTTCCATCTGTAATACAGAGACGACACCACCTACCTCTTTTGAGTATGAGGATACAGAAATGCCTGGAATAAAGAAGTACGGTAATATTGGCGTTCAGGCTTTTCTTTTTTTAATGCACTTGCACTGGAGCGGCGTAAGCCAGTTACCAAGCAATCCATTTAACCCTGTTTGGACACGATGCAATTTTGGTGTACTCTGAAGTGATGGCCATGTGATTATGTTTTCCAAGTGAGGGATCGTCACGTCACTACTGCTCCATGCAAAGTTGACAAATTATGAGGACAAAATTATAATGTTATTTATAATCTATTTGCCCGCCATTTTATTCACCTCTCACTTGTCCATTCTCAATGTCAGGATTCTATTTATTTCCTTGCTATTTTTTGCAGCAGTGTGGTTGGCTGTGCATTCGGAGGTCCTAAAGATGGATAGGCCAGAGCTGCCTGGTGGAGCTCCTCTGAGCGGGTCATAGCAAGGACTTGGCGACCACGACACAGCAGAGAGGACTGTTCCAGACAAAGTAAGAGCCATCCTGGCCAGGAAGTGCTCTTCTCATCTGGAAATGTTGATGTGCTTCTAACGAAGGGAAGAGAGGACTGGAAGAGAAGGTGCTTACTGGCAAACCTTCCGCGAGGAGGGAGAACAGGCAGCGGCATCGAGCAGATATGGACCTACCTCGCTTCCCTCCTGAAAGTGCTCGGAGAGCAGAGAATTGCTATGTCGAGTCGGGTGCCTTTCCGTCCAACTACTCTGCCACATCGGCGAGCTGAGAGAACGGTTTCACACCCCGTGTTGAGTTATGCGTACGCGCCTAATTAGTGCTAGAACCAAGCTCTCATTGCAGGTTTCCTGGCACAGAAGAGAAGAGTAAGGGCCATTACAAAGAAAATAAGAAAGTTCTTCAATAGAATAAATATGAAATCTAGCCAAACTTGCCATCATCTCTCAAAGAGCCAGCATAGTAGGGAGGTTTCAAGTGAAGGTTCTAGAACTAGCCTACCTGGGTTCTGTCACTTACCAGCTGTGTGACCAAGAAGAAGTTATTTAATCTCCCTGTGCCTTGGTTTCCCTATTTATAAAACAGAAATGATAATAACGCTGTGTGTGTGTAATAGGGTTTGCTGTGACGAGGAAAAGATCAACATTAATAAAGTGCCTCGGATAAAGTGTGTGAATGATGATCTCCAAAGCTTATTTTATCAAAGTTTATTTATTATTTATTTATTTGAGAGGGAGAGAGAGAGAGAGTCGGGGTTTTCATGCCACGGTCCTCCCCCACCCAACCAGGACCTCAGGCCTATATTTGGCGTGTAGAAGTTGACCTGGGAACTGAATCCTGATCTGCCATATGGCTCTGGCATTGTCATGCCACACAGTTGGTACCCCAGAGCTTATTTTAGTACAACACCTTCCCACTACACAAAATTATAACTCGAGTTTCAAGGAAGTAGCTGGAGAAAGCCACTGACCGAAGAGAAGGCAGAAAGCAAGATTTAAAAAAGGGAAATACAAGGAATAATTGCCTTCCGGAGAACCTCGGAGGGGCTTGTCACCTTTCTCAAAGTTCTGCATGTGACACCTAGTGTCATGTTAAGAAGGGCAATGGCACAGTCAAAGCAGACACCAGGGCCCCTTGCTTCAGCCACTCTCAGAGGCAGTCCATGGGTGCTGGCTCAGGGCTAAGGGGACAGCAAGCTTGGGGAAGTGACGCCAGTCCCTGCTCACCCACAGTCAGTAAGCTCTGCATTCAAATGCAAAACGGAGTCTTCCAGACAGGGCATTTTCTCATGGGCTCTGACCTCACCAGGCAAAGCCCTTGGTAACTGGAATGTTAGAGGCACATTTCGCTGATCGGACACAGAAACACTGTTGATGAACGGCTGTGCTCTTGGCTATGACGGGTGTGAAGAAGTGACAGGATATACAGCTCTGTATAGCCGTGCGCCATTCCCTCACTCTCTCAAACCCAGCAGCTTCCGACTGTACAGCCCACGTTATTCAGCATGAGCCTTCGTCAGTGAGCTGGAGAACAAGTCATCAAGTCAAACAGTTCACTTCTTCCATGAGAGAGAGGCAGAAACAGAGACAGAGAGACTGGCATCTCCGGCAGGGTCTTCACCCCGTGATTCATTCCCAGCCTCAGCCAGCCTGGATTATGGGCACACCCTTTGTGCTCGGGGAGTCATGAGACTTGAACCTAGAACCTTTCCCGCAGGGGCCCAACTGCATTGTGATGGTGCCACTCCTGGCCTGACCACACGTGGCCGAGTCTGCTCTGCCGGCATGTGTTAGGCTCTCATACTGAAGCTTCCGGCTGGGCAGTTACACAGCTCGGTGGACGGCTAGGCAGGGCGAATGCCTCACTCTACTGACAACATGACCATGCCCTCTGGGCGAGCAACTGTCCTCCCTCCAGGATTCTAGAATGATCCGAGATGTCTATGTCCATACCATGAGAGAAATAGCAACAGTCTACCCTCCCTTCCAGAAAGAATCTTTAATAATCATTTTTTAAAAGTTTAAGTCCATAAATACTCATAGATGAACATTCTGAAGAACTTGACCTAAGATTCTGGGCACAGGCGGGACTTTTTCAAGCACATCTAAGACATTCTTATCCAACCAAGTCACATTACTGAAGCCTCCTAGCCTCATTCTGAAGCCAAGTTTACATTAGCTATTTAATTTACACTAAGCTGCTCTCTGTGGAGAGCCCTTTATGCTCGCTAATGCCCCGCGTACCCTTGAAGAGCTCTGTCTACTGTTCTGTGGAGTGTGATCTGGTCACGGTCTAAATTCAGGCTGCGGTGAGGCTGAAAGATAACGGAAGCATGCCCTCCGGATTGCTGTCTCAGCACGAAGAGAGAAGGAGAGAAAGATGAGGGGAGGGGAGAGAAGTTCAGTTCTCACTGGGCAGTAGGTCAGAGATTGCTAAGTAGGAAGAGGGGAGCAGATAGGTTATGGCCAAACCCAGCAGCTTCCTACCGCACAGCCCATAGTATTCAGCATGAGCCTCCATCTTCAGTGAGCTGGCCTACAAGTCGTCAAGTGAAAACACAGCCGAGGCTACGAGATGCTGTAAGTCAGCTTACAAACAGCGTCTCAGTCTCAAGCACTGTGCTCTATTCACTGCCGTGAATGAACAGGGCAGTGAGCTGAGCTCTAAGCTGAGCTACCAAAGGAAGGAGAGAGGTTCTTGCCATTGCCGAGTACTGGTTAGAAGGCAAGTCAGCAAGCCGGCTCTACGGCATGATATCAGAGGCCGAAGTAGGCGCAGGTGTCATTTCCTCTGAACTTAGAGTCTCGCATCTCCTATCATTAGTGGGGTTACTGTCATAATTAAATACAGGAGTCTTCTGTTTGCTTTTTTGTTTCTCTCTCGAGAAACACATGTATGTGTATATATAGATACATGTACCTGTATATATACATATGTATACACATACATATGTGTATGTGTATATATACATATATGTATATGTGTGTGCATACACACGTGTATATATGTATAAACACATATGTATGCATGCGCGTGTATATATGTATATATGTATGTATGTATATGTGTGTGTGTGTGTGTGTGTACATATCTTCAATTAGCAGAAGAGAAAGAGAGAGAAAGCCCTCAGCAGGGTCTTCGTGCCACGACCCGCTCCCAGCCTCAGCCAGCCAGAGTCATGAGCACACTTCTGTTCAGCGTGCTCAGGCAAATCTCCAGGCACAAATCTAAGACCTTCTCTTGGGGTCAGCTTCACAGAGCGTCATGGTCTACGCTGTGCCATCATCTGCCCCCCTTATTTGCTTTCCACAGACAATTCTGGAGGCAGTAGAAGGAGAGGGAGATGGTGTGACCATTCTCACAGACCATGAGAGGCTCTTTTGATAGTTCAGACACAAGTAGGAAGACCAAACTTAAACAGTGTTGGAGGGATTTTTTGATAGTTCAGACGTTAATATGAGGACCAATATTGGAGGGAATTTAGCCATCCTAAGGTTTATTAGTAGGTAGTGAAATCGATGTTCTCTTCTTGGAAATGCAATGCATTGAGTAAGAAGATGATCTCTTCTTTACAAAAGAAGACCCATCTATGGTGTAAGCATTTGGAGGAAAATAGACCTACTCCCTCTCCTCATGCAACTCATCACCTAGCAGTGATTATTAGTTTTAGCTCCCCTAGAAACCATTCTCTTGTCATCTTTCAGACCAGTTCCGAGGATGGGTAGACCTTCTCTGATGGGAAAAAGAGCCTTGTAAATTACTATCACATGGGCTGAAAATATGAGATAAAATTTGCAATGTTGATATTTAGAAAAGAAAATATTTGCTTGGTGAAAAACAAAATTCTCTCTTGATAACTTCAAATAAATTCCATACCATTTCTGGGGCCCCTGAAACAAATTATTATAATATCAATAAAATGATCATATATATAAGCACCTATGGAAATGTGGGTAACGTATTTCTAATCTCCCTTACTAATATGCCAGTTTCTCTCTCGGCCCTCCCTTATTGCTCAAGGGAAGAGAGAAAAACAAAATCCTTCTTGGAAAGAAGAATGTAACAAGTAAATCTGCTAGACAGGGAAGGAGAAAATCCTTCTTCTTCATCCTGGTTGATTATAGAGGAAAAAGGTGAAGACAGTGTGAAATGGTGAGGCACGTGTGTCCTAGCTTTTCTCCTCTGAGAGTAGAACCCGGGTGAGAGATGAGGAAGAGTGAGAAATGAGCAGAGCATGGGCTATCAGGAACGTCAGGAACATGCACTGTGTGCCCCACCCCCAGGGGTCATGTGTTGAAGCCCCAACCCCAAAGTGATGGGTCCGTTGGAGGATGACTGGGTTCAGGTGAAGATGGAGTTCTCATCTGAAGTATCCCCAGTGTCCTGGAAAGAAAATGGAGAGACATGAGAGCTCTCTTTCTGCCATGTGGGGACATAGTGAGAAGGTGGCCTCTTGCAGGAACCAAAATGACCAGCAGCTTGATCCTGGACTTTTTAGGCTCTGGGACAGAGAGAAAATAAACTTCTGTTTTTAAGCCACCCAGTCTCCGGTATTTTATTATAGTAGCGGAGCTGACTGATACAGATGTGCTGCTATAACAACTCCCCAAATCCCAGCAGCTTAACAAAGATACATTTGCTGCTCGTGCAAAGGCAGCCACAGTTCTAGGCAAACCCACCTACAGCCTCCCTCAACGTGCAGACTCAGTAATCCAGGGTGCTTCCATCTGCCACATCGGCCCGGAAAGCTACTGTAAGTTTAATCATGTCCAAAGCCAGCTCCCTGTCAGAGGCTCTTCTGGAATGAACTTCAGCTGACCGGAGTTTTTGGAATGCCAAGTGTAGTCTATAATGGGTGAAACGATTACAAGTCACAATGGCCAGAGTAAACCTCTGTCTCTACAATGAACTCTTACTCCTGAGAGGAGACTAGAGTAGGACCTCTCTCTCTGCACTTTTACTCTCACAAATCTGTCACATTTTCCTGATAGTTGAAAAGAATCAAATCAGAGATACACAAATCTTCTTCCTTCTTCTAGTAACCAAATGGGCATTTAGATCATCTTTAAAAAAAAGGGGGGCGATGTGACCTCCATATCCAACAATTGCTTCAATTTGGCAAATTAGATTAAAAAATAATTTGGGACCAGCAGATGGCATAATGGTTAACATCACCAGACTCCCAAGTAGTAGACCGCAGTTTGAGTCCTGGACCCAGCAGTTTAAAACTCATGCTGGGTATGTGTGCGTGCATGCCCGAAATCCTGAGAGGAGAACGGAGAAGGGATTGTGGCATGGTCATCACCTCTGGGGGGTGATTTCTCGCTTTCTTTCTGTTTCTCTCTGTCTCTCCGGTGAGCACATGTGCCCTATAGCAAAAACCTCTCTATTAAAAAAAAAAAAAAAAAAAGAAGAAAAGAAATTACAAACACCAAATGTGGTTCAAATTGCCTCTTACAGTTTCAGGCAAGCAAGAAGACGGTGTTAATTTGCTGTACTATTGCTCAGCGCATTTCTGGAGACATTAAAATAAACGTCACATCCCCACAGCACACAGCAAGCTCAGACACAGGGAGTCACGGCCCTGAAGGTCTCAGCACCAGTCAGCCGTCTGTCACAGGGGCCTTATTTTCTCTTTCTCCAGTCGTGGAGACCAGGAGGCCTGTGTCATGGACTCTCAAGAGAAGAATGTGACTAAGAATGTGGATTCCTAAATTCTCATCACTAAGGGGCAACCACATTAAAGCAAAATTAAAAACAAAAGATAACTCGGGACCAGCAGTTGGCGTAATGACTATGTCGTTGGACTCCCACGTAGTCGACCACAGTTCGAGTCCCGGACCCGGTGGCTTAAACTCACACCGGGTGCATGTGCGTGCATGCCCAAGATCCCAAGAGGAGAATGGAGGAGAAGGGATTGAGGCATGGCCATCCCCCCTGGGGGGTGATTTCTCACTTTCTATCTCTCTGTCTCTGTCTGTCTGGCAAGCACACGCGCCCTATAGCAAAAATGTCTCAAAAAAAAAAAAAGATAACTTTCCTTTTTTTTGTCTTCCCCACTTCCCCCTATAGAGTAAAAATTTAAACCCTAATCTGATGAATGACCCTGATTGGAAATAGAGCAGAAAGATTAAGATCAGAATTTCCTAATGTTCCTTTTCCCTCTTAATTATAAATCACTCTTTCCCTAGGAGATGATGGAGACAGAAGTGATAGTGGAGGTGAGAAAGCCTGCACGTTCCTTAAGAGAGTCTCAAAAAACGGGAGGTGGGCAGACAGAATGTCCCCTGCGTTTCAGATGAGAACACGGAAGTCCAACGGCGTGGAATGATGAACACGAGTTCACAGCACTAACGAGAACAGGAGCAGGGCGAGGCCCGAACTCCTGATGCCTGAGCCAGAGCTGTGGCCACGACATCACCCTCTGAAGTCTGGCCCACGTTCTAGGAAAGGACTTTGTTTCCAAAAGTGGTTTCAAAATAGAGGACTTCAGTGGCCGTATGTTGACATGAAGTAATTGACATGTGCATGCTCTTCACATGTTCATTTGGGGGGGTCTGAGGGGAACCATGCTTAACTTGGAAAACATTTCTTGGAGCAGATTTCCTGTGAGGAAAGTGTGTCTTGGGTATAAATTTTGAAGCGCAAATAAAGTTTTTTTTTTTTTTTAATATCTGAATAAGAGACCAAGACAATTTTGCACTGATTGAATTAAATTTGCTAAAAGAATACATATGATTTTTTAAAACCCTCAGCCCTCCTGCCATGCATGGAAAAGAAATACAAAAGGTGTTATGGGTATTGTAAGAAGTTCGGTGGAGGGATTAGGAGGTTAGGTCAATGGATAAGTAGTAGGAATGCTTTGGAAGAAATATTGCAGGATGTCTATGTGATATTTTTCCCAAGTCAGATGCATTTGAGAGGCTTACGTTACATATTTATTATTATTATTATAATTATGAGCTGTTCATTAGGAATAGGAGCAGTCTTTGCAGAGTTCAGAGAAAATGCATACCATATAAAACTGAATGGATTTCAAAACTTTTTGCACAAAACAAACTGCTACTTTAATTCCATTTTCCATGAACTATGTATACTTTAGTGGATTAATCATTTTCTTTCTTAAGTTTATTTATCTTATTCATGATAAAATGCACAAGGAGGAAAAATGACATCTGTGGGACACAGAAATGGTTTACTACCTGTTGATGGTAACATGTACAGTATTCTCAACTGGGCTGGTCTGAGAAGTATTTCATGTTGAGTAAATTCTCTTTACAAGTCAAAAAAAAAAAAACAGCAAGCACACGTGAGAGAGAGAGAGAGAAACACTCTCGACAGGGTCTCATCACACAGAGATCCTCTGTCTCCAGCCCTTCAGCTTCTCAGGATCCTTGGACCTCATGCGTGCACCCAGCATGTTTTCAGACCACCCCAGGGATCCACATTCACAGTCAGCCATCAGCCACGTGATTCCCAGACTGCAGTTCAATGTTGCTACCAACCCCTCCACCCGCCAGGGCTTGAATTCGTCATTTTCAAAGTCATCTTTTAAGGATTCTGAGGGCTGCTCTTGTGAAATTCAGAATGGTCGTGAAGTCATCAATAACACCTCTGTTCTGATATTCATGTGAAGTAGCTACCTCCAGGACCTGGATTTGTAACAGAAGGAAATGGCCTAATTTTTCTTGGTGTGCCACTTGGACCCCCCAAACTATCTAAAATAATCTTTTAGAGACAAACTATTCCGAGAGTGGATGCCATTGGTCATATCTGTGAGGGTACTAATGAAGAAGGTATAGAGTGGGAGGAGGGTGGCTCGGAACAAAAAGCACTTAGTAAACACAAAAACAGAAGGCTCTTTGTTGAAAATGATGTATTTGGCAACATCCTTGATCTGATTATCACACACTGCATGCGTGCTTTGAAAACCATATTGTAGGGAACCAGCAGTTAGCGTAATGGCTATGTCGCTGGACTCCCACGTAGTCGACCGCGGTTCGCGTCTCGGACCCGGTGGCTTACAACTCACGCCGGGCGCGTGTGCGTGCGTGCCCAAGATCCCGAGAGGAGAATGGAGGAGAAGGGATTGCGGCGTGACCATCCCTCCTGGGGGGTGATTTCTCGCTTTCTGTCTCTATGTCTCTCTCTGTCTGTCTGGCGAGCGCACGCGCCCTATAGCGAAAAAACCTCTCAAAAAAAAAAAAAAAAAACCATATTGTACACTATAAAGGTGGACAATAATTCAGTGTAAATAAGAAATTATAAAATAAAATAAAATAAAATAAAATAAAATAAAATAAAATAAAATAAAATTGAAGAGGTAAAAGCATGGGTGTAGCCCAGACAGCTAGAATGGCAGGATATCTCTGTAGCATCTGGGGCTGAAGCACGGCCTTGGCAGAGGAGCCAGAAAGTCCTGTTTCCAGAGGACTGGCTCCTCAGTTTTGCCCAGTGACAACAGCTGTCACACATATGGCTTTTTTTTTTTTTAAGAGAGATTTTTGCAATAGGGCCCATGTACTCTCTAGAGAGACACAGAGTGAAAGTGAAAAATCACCTTCAAGAAGGATGGCCATGCCACAATCCGTTCTCTTCCATTCTCCTCTCAGGATTTTGAGCATGCATGCACATGTTTCCAGCATGAATTTCAAGTCACTGGGGCCAGGGATCAAACCTCAGTTGGCCATGTGGGAGTCCAGTACCTTAACCACTATGCCACCTGCTGGCCCTGTCATATGCCATTTTTTAAAATGTAGAAATAGGAGTTAAAGGGACCAGCAGATGGTGTAATGGTTATATCACTGGACTCCTACATAGTCTACCACAGTTTGAGCCCCAAAACCAGCAGCCTAAAACTCACACCAGGCATGTGTGTGTGAGTGCCCAATCTCTAGAGAAGAAGAGACTATGGAATGACCATCTCCCTGGGGGGTGGGGTAGGGTGGTAATTCCTCATTTTCTGTCTCTCTCGCTCTTTTTATTATTTTTTTGGAGAAATTTTTGCTGTAGGGTGTGTGCGCTTGCCAGAACGACAGAGAGAGACAGAGAGACAGGAAGCAAGAAATCATCCCCCGGGGGGATGGTCACTCCGCAATCCCTTCTCCTCCATTCTCCTCTCAGGATCTTGGGCACGCATGCACATGCGCCCGGTGTGAGTTTAAGCCACCGGATCCGGGACTCAAACCATGGTTAACTACATGCGAGTCCAGCGACATAGCCACTACACTATCTCTATCTCTTTTTGAAGTACACATACCCTATAGCAAAAATCTCTTAAAAAAAAAAAAAGGAAAGAAATAGGAGTTGGAGAAAGTGGAGGTCTTGGAGACGGGGAAGAAGAATAGCAGCCAGTCCCTGGCGGGACAATAGCATGGGTATCTCAGGTAGGGTTCTGACAAGGGGATGAAGACAGTCAAAATTGGAGGTCTGGGGGAGGAAAGAATCTATGCAGTCCAGCCACCTCCATGAGGCACCTTCTGCAGGAACCTCTCCCTTCCCCACCCCACAGCCAAGCCTAGTATATAATCTGCTCATCAGCATGCTGTCAGCATCTACATCATCCACACTACCAAGCTCCAAATGTTGATAAAAATAAATTGCTGCTCATCATTCAGCTTTGTTAACACATTTGGAAGCTGGGGGAACGCTTTTAGCCTGTTTGCATATGTCAATAACAGCAGCCAGCATAAGCCTTCGGTTTAGTGCTCCAGGGCCTAGAGCAGCCCAGGTAGGACTGAGCCATGAGGACAAAGCCCTGGGCTCAACGACAGACCCAACGCCTGTCCCTCCTCCTGTCTATTCATCCGTCGTGTGGGTCTCCTCCTGCCACCTGCCCACCTTGCAGGTGTCTTCCTTTGGCGACATCGATGATGATGATGACAATGCAATCAGCTTCTAGCTGGCCTTTCCTAGGTTTGACTCTCCAGAAGCCAAAGAGGTACAGTTTGTTAGTAGGAGTTATATATGTCTTCATTGTACACACACACACACACACACACACACACATTGGGTTGTCGGAAAAGTCATGATGCATTTTTGCATAGAAAAATAGAAAAAATATGTCATGACCTTTCTGACAACCCAATATAAGAAATATTTTAAAAGTTTATTTCTTTCATGAAGGAGAGAGGGAGACAGAGATGGAGAGCCAGCATCCCCAACAGAGTCTTGATGCCATGCCAGTCCCCCAACCTCACTGAGCCCTGGATCATGGGCATGTATGTGACTGGCACATTCAGGGAGGTGTCCAGATGTGAACCTGGAACTCTCCTATGTGGGTCAGCCTCACAGAGCGTGGTGTGTCACCACTGTGTCACCCTTCGGCCCCTACATATACACACCTTTTAACTCTTTACTGAAGTACAGATACATTCATAAAAGTGCAGATAGATATGACACTTATCTAGTTTTCCTAAAATGATCATATTCATGTATCCAATGCCCAGACTAAACTCTAGAATCTTGCCAGACCCGGAAGTCAGTACTCTGCCCCCAGGTTGCCAGGCTCTCATTTCTAATAGATAGGTTCATTTTGTCAGATACGTACTCCATGAAATGTAAACTCTGCAGTTTTGTATGTTTTGTGTCTGACTTCCTCCTCTCAATATTGTTTTTGAGATTTCCTGTTTTGTGTAGTCATTGATTATTGATTCTCATTATCATGTAGTGTTTGTTCTGTGATGAGAGAGTGTGGAGTTTCTCCATAGCTATGTCAATGGGTACTGGCCAATTTCCATGTTTTAAATTTTTTTGCTATTATGCATGCTGTTGCTACGACTGTTCTTAAATATTGTTGGCATATGCATTTCTTTGGGGGTCCACCTTAGTGTGGAGCAGCTGGGTCTGTGGGGATGCATGTGCTCAGCTTAGTGGACGCTGCCAATCCCTAGAGTGAGGACACCACTGTACGTGAAGCCAGCACTGCTGAGAGACCAGCTTCTGCACACCCTCCCACACCTGGAGGACTGGGAGCTCTGCCTGCAGGGACGTTCTGTCCAGGCCTTTTGCCCGTTTGTCTCCTAAACTGACTATTGAATCGATTGGGTTTTGTGTTTTTCC
Source organism: Tupaia tana (assembly GCA_026018925.1). Classification (NCBI taxonomy): domain Eukaryota; kingdom Metazoa; phylum Chordata; class Mammalia; order Scandentia; family Tupaiidae; genus Tupaia; species Tupaia tana. The sequence continues at coordinate 109,953,724 of JAKSZU010000004.1, read as the reverse complement.
TTACCAGTAGGTAAGAGTTCTTCATGTGTCCTGATATGAGTCTTTTGTCAAATATAAGTACTGTAAACCTTTTCTCTTACCCTGTGAGTCGACTTTTTCACCCTTAATGGAGTCTTTTGACAAAATAAGAATTTTAAAAATATACTGAAAGTACTCTCCTGAGACCTCGCTACTGAGAGGACTAAGAAATCTCATTTAACACTGCAGAGAAAGACAAGGTCTCTCGTCCTGGCTGGGAGGAGGAAGGAAGGAACCCCACAGCCTGAATGCAGATGAAACTGCTGCAGTGGCAGCACATGCTCTGAGGGGCTAACCCACACGGGGACAGTGCTCTCGAAGCGCACAGCTAGAGATCCTTCTGAACATACCAGATGCATGCGTGCCCCTGACCCGCCGGCCGAGGTGGGAGTACACTGTAGCACGGAGAATCTGTTGAAGTGCCTGTTCCTCTTCCTCTCTGTCTCTCTCTCTCTCTCTCATGGAAAAAGAGAAACCATAGAAAGCTAGGATAGCTAATAATAATATCTATCAGAGCTAGGTTGCCTGCCACAAGTGTAGAGATCATGGCATATACCTCATCAAAGTAAAACGTTCACCCTAGGAGATGAAAGCATTACTACCGACCCCCTGCCCAGACAAAGAAACTGTGGCACTTTCAAGCAAAGTGACTTCAGATGAGTGCAGATTATCTCAAATTTCTGCTCCTGACCGTCCTGATGTATAGATTTTGCCAACCTCACACTAGAACATGTTCTGCTTAATACGGATTTTGTGTAGCTAAATACGCCGCTCAGAGGTGTCCCAGATTGGAGGACTTACTCATTTACCCCACACTGAGCTGCCACTGCAGCCAGTCTGACCTTAGGAAACAAAGGCTCGTCTCCCAGCCGAGTGCACAGAGCCCCAGCCAAGGCTGGGCCATCGGCTTCCCCAGCAGCCCAGAAGAGAGCTGCTGTCCTGGAGGGGGGACTGGAAGGCTTGCCATGGCACACGCCAGCTCCTTCAGGATTTTGTTGGGGCTCTTTCCCTGGCAGACCCGGACGAGAGGAAGGTTACAGATGTAACTCCAGCCCCTTCTACCGCAGTTGTTCTCGGGGCTACAATTCATATTCCTCGTCTCCCTCTCCCACCCCATCCCAGAGCCTTCCTGTTGCTGCTTGTGCCCTGGCTGGTTAGTGTTCACGGTTAGTGACACAGACATCACCCACCGCTGCACCAGGAGGTGAGACAGCTCCGAAGTCCCATCGCAGTTTCTCCAACAGCGTTTGGTACCGTGGTTTCAGGGTAGGTTCTCAAGAAGCAGGCTCTGGGAAGGAGCTGTGTGGGAGCTCAGGGAAGGAAACAGGGCGGGCAAAGGGAGGAGGTGAGCTGGGAACAGGACCAGCGAAGGCCTCAGTCACTCCTGCAGGGAGCTTGGAGCCAGACGGTCCTTCAGTGCTATCCCAACTGGGGCAAGGAGGCCGAGCCTTTATCCCTCCACCTCGGCCAGTCACAGGAGGAGACCTGACCCCAGGCCGGGGAAGAGGCATGGGGAGGCAATTATTTTCACCTGAAAGGTGCCAACCAACATTTCCAGTGCTTCAGTCCTGAAGGGAGCGATCTGGCCAGAGCACCATGCCATCCATGGCAAATATTAATGTCTTAGGTCTAAGTGTAAAAATGATAAAGTTTGCTTTTAGTAAATTGGAGGTGGCATTTGGAAAAGACTTCAGGAACAGACTTAGGTTTATATAGGTAAAAAAAAAAAATGCTTCTGGTACCAGATTTCATCAGCTGTAGTCACGAAGACATCAGCAATTATAAAATGAATCCCAGTTATTTATATACTGCTAATAAGTAAAAATGCCACCACTTAAATGGGGCGAAACGCAATGTTATGTGAGAGGGCTTCAAAAAGTTCATGGAATCACTATTCACAGATTCCAAAATATTTCGTACCAGAATAAATTCATATTTTAATTTCATTTTTCATGAATTTGTTCAAGTCCCTTCATACATAAGAAGCATCCTAATTTCAGAGGTAAAAATGTGAATGAGACACCCGACCCTGAGAAGTAATGATATTTGGGAGCAACCATTCTCTCCTCAAACACACACACACACACACACACACACACACACCCCAGAGGACAGTGCGGCGTTTCCCACGGTGGTGCTAGTGAACATTACCAAAATGGCAGGCGGGAAGGAAGGGGCGCTGGTGGCAACACCTTCCTCACTGCGTTTCCTCTCTGCCTCCTTTGTACTTTGTACCAGGTGCAGGCGGCTCAGGCCGCACTCCCCACTGGGTGCCGGCAGTTGTCATTCACAGGAGGGAAAAGCTTTCAGAGGAAAGGTCCAGACAGAAGGAACTCTCCCACCCACTCACCTGCTCAAGGGCCTTCTGCTGACGTGTCGGGGCTCGGCCATACCGCCCCTTCCACACTTCCGTCCTGTGCAGCAATGAAGGGGAAGGAGCCCTTGTTCTCCCCTCACCAACTTCAAGTTCACTCTCACCTCTAATGCCACTGAGGACGTGCAGAGAAGTAAGGAGAATTTCCAGGAAGGGTGGTGCTCTCATTTAACAGCAAGGCACTGTTCCCTCCCTCCCGGCCCACCACACCTAGGTTCTGCGCCCCCATCCTCCTCCTCTGCATGCACAGGCAGCTCTCGAATGCTGCCTCCTTCACATCACCTTTCCTTTCTTTCTCCTTTCTTCCTCTCTTTTTCTTTCTTTCTCTTTCCTTCCTTCTTCTCTTTCTTTTTCATTTGCTATAGAGAATGTGCCCTGGCTGGAGAGACAGAGAGAGGGAAAGAATGAAAGTGTCACCCTCACCCTCCCCCAGAGAGCTGACCATGTCACAATCCCTTCTCCTCCATCCCCCTCCATCCCCCCCAGAGAGATGGCCGTGTCCAATCCCTTCTCTTCCATCCCCCTCCACTCCCCCTCCCCCAGAGAGATGGCCATGTCACAATCCCTTCTCCTCCATCCCCCTCCATTCCCCCCCAGAGAGATGGCCATGTTACAGTCTCTTCTCCTCCATCCCCCTCCATTCCCCCCCCCCCCCGAAAGATGGCCATGTCGCAATCCCTTCTCCTCCATGCCCCTCAGGACTTTGGGCACTCGCACCACATGCCCGGCACATTTTCCAAGTCAGCAGGTCTGGGGCTTGAACCCCACTGTTGGCCATGTGGGATCTGGCAGCCTTAACCACCAGCCACTGGCTGGCCCCTTTACATAGCTTCTATGATGACCTGAAAGAGAAGTGACTTACAGGGTATTCTTCACTCGTGTGTTCAAGCTTAAACCTAAACTCGCATCTTTTCCTGAGCCATGTACGGACTTCTCTAACTGCAGCGTTTTTCTGAAGTCTGGTTGGGCCTCCTTCACAGGCTGGCATGTGACTACAGAGTCTCCCTCCTCCGTTGTCGACAAAGTAAGGGACATACTAGGCAGTGAATGCCCAACACAGATACGGGGCCTCCTGCTACTAATTCACAGAGTCCAGGTTCCAGACAGACATTGAGATCTTGTGCAGTCCAGCGAGGTCTGTCCTAGACCAGGCTGCAGGTTTGCCGGCACCACCGAGCGGTGAGCTGTTCTGCTCCAGGTTACTCGGACTTCTGGGGTGCCGAGGAACCTGAGAGCATCAGCAACCATCCTGCACTAGAGGGCGCTAACGTCTTGAGGACTGAGACTGTCTAGGAAGAACTTTTTCCTGTCTCACCAGGAAAGAGAAGCAGCATCCCGGTCTGAAGTCCTAGAGGTGGACTGGTTGTGAGCACATCAGCTGAGCAGATCCCTGCACCGTCAGATGGACTATTCCAGAACACTGAGCAGATCAGGATCCATGGCACGGCTAGAGAGTCTCAGAGGCAGCACCACTACGATTTTGAAGAGGTTGACAGTAATAATAGGTACGCTTTGCATACTGTTTTCTATATGCCATGCAGGGTGTGGGCACTTTATAGGTATTCACATATTATTGGGTCGTTGGAAAAGTTAGGACATATTTTTGCATAGAAAAATATGTTGTGTTAGGGCCCACAGGTGGCGTGGTGGTTAAGAGCGCTGGACTCCCACATGGCCGGCTGTGGTTCGAGTCCCGGACCTGGCAGCTTGCTTTCTCACTTTCGCTCTCTCTTGCACTCTGTCCCTCTCTGGTCAAATTAAAGATAAATAAATAAAATAAATACAGTCAAATAAAAATAATTCTTAAAAAAAAAGAAAAATACTTTGTGACTTTCCCGACGACCTGGTAAATTCTCCCAATGACCCTAAAAGTCTCCGACAATTTAAAAACCAGAACACTTGGGGTCCAGCAGGTGGTGTGATGGTTAAGGCACTGGACTCTCCCACATGGCTGACTGCAGTTCAAATCCCAGACCCAGCAGCTTGAAACTCACACTGGATGTGTGTGCGTGTATCCAAAATCCCAAGAGGAAAATGGAGAAGGGATGTGGTGTGACCATCTCCCCTAGGGGGTTATTTCTCACTTTCCCTTTCATCCTGTCTCTCTAGTCTCTCTCCTCACAAGCACATGCACCCATGGCAAAAACCATCAACAACAACAACAAAAAAATTATAAACAAGGAAACAGAGATGACTCCATGCCCTGGTGGTTAAGACAGCCAGATCCCAGAGGGCCAACTGCATGGTTCAAATCCTGGCCCAGGTGGCTTGAAAAACACACTGAGGACTTGTGCATACATGCCTAAAATCCTGAATGGATGGGGACATGGAGGAGAAGGGATTGCAGCATGACCCTTCCCCACTGGGCGTGCTTTCTCTCTCCCTTTCACTCTGTCTCTGTCTCGCTGTCTTTCTCTGTTGAGTACATGCACCCTCTGGTAAATAAATAGAAATTAAATGAAGACAAGGAAACTGAGGCAGGGGGGTTGAAAATTTGCCCGAGATGACGTAGCTAGTGAGTGGCAGGGCAGGGTCGCACTTCCGACGGCACCAGGCCGCCCCACTCCCGCGCTAAGGCAGTCTCCGTCGCCACCTGTCTCATCAGAAATGAACACGTTTTGCTCCAGCTCTTCTGGCTCAGCAACCATCACGCTCAATAGTCCTTACTGCTCAAAAACTTTCTTAACACTCCCTTAAATTTAGCCCATGTCTTTTACCCCCACCCTAGGTTTGTTTTCCACCCTAGACGTTTGTCCACGTTACCGAGATTTTACTGCCCTGCGTTCATCCCCGACAAATGGCTTCTACTGTAGTGTTTCTAGACACAATGGACACAAATCCCTCCCGGATTTTAACAAGCTGTTGGCCCACATTTGTTTAACTCCTGTTCCAAAACTGGCGAGAGGACCCAAGCGCAAATGACAAATTGGGTTAAATGACTTTGTATTACATTTGAACTAATTAACTTCACAAAATTGTCAGCTTACCGACATGGAATATTAAAGAACCAGGCTTTAAAGAAGCCATACAACATAATATCCCAGAATATTTCTCTTTACCTAAAGACAGTATATTTAAATGTCACCCCTCCTGGGCGGTTTTTTTGTTTGTTTTTAAGATTATCTAATTATTTCTTCCATTAGAGAGAGAGAGAGAGACAGAGAGAAAAAAACAATAGAGATAGGCACTCCCACGGGTCTTCACACCATGATCTGCCTTTCAGCCTCACTCAATCCAGATCACAGGCACACGCACTCACCTGGCGGGTAGGAGGACACCTAAGGACGAGAACCTGGGACCCTCCCACGTGGGCCCAGCATCCCAGAGCATTGCATTACTGCTGTGCTCCTGGCTGGCGGCCCCTGTTGGTGGAAATTTCTTTTCTGCACCCACGATCAGTTGGATTTGAATTGTCTCTAAACTTATTCTCCTTCTGGTTCCAACAGGAACTTGCTGAAGGATCTCAGCCCAGAGTTTGCTTTTTCTGTGGAAAGAAAGAAAATTTTTACCTAACAGCCCCTTTCTGGAAAAGTTGTAGGCAAGTTAAGATTATGGTGAATTAAATAAAATTTTCAGTGCCTTTGGAGGAATTCCCTTTCTATCATAAGAACCACTGTTTTTATAAAATGAGCAAGACTTGTTTTATTCTTATTGGTAAGTCCCAATATATACATATGTGGTTTTCAGAAGATGCTAGGGCCAAGCAGATTATTTTTAGACACCCTAGCTCTGTAGAGAGGCCGATTTTCCCCAGACGGAAGTATGGACAAAGCATGAGTACTACTAGAGCCAGGCCATGCAGTGGGGGCTGAATGCTTGGATTCCATGCCTGGCTTCTCTGCTTATCAGCTGTGCGAACTTGGCCACGTTACTCCACCTCTCTGTGCCGCACTTTCCCTGTCTACAAAATAGGGTTAATAACAGTGCCTACCTCCTGGATTAGCTGTGAGCACTGAATGAGTTCACATATGCAGAGCCCTTGTAACAACATGAGCACTGAATAAATGCTCAATAAACACATGCACCATCAGTCAACTTGCTTTTATAGGGACAGACGCTGTTTCATTCTCGGTAATGCCCAATTACCCTGGAGGAATCGGAAGTATATTAAAATTGTTGCTCCTAGAAGGTACAAACAGAATCGGAAATAAAAAAAAGGCCTCAGGACCAGCAGTTAGCGTAATGGCTATGTTGCTGGACTCCCAGGTAATCGAGTGGTTTGAGGCCTGGACCCAGGGGCTTAAATTCACACCAGGCGCGTATGCATGCGTGCCCAAGATCCCCAGAGGAGAATGGAGGAGAAGGGATTGCAGCATGGCCATCACCCCGGAGGATGATTTCTCACTTTCTGTCTCTGTCTCTCTCTGTCTGGCTGGTGAGCACACGCACCCTATAACAAAAACCTCTCCAAAAAAAAGAAAGCCTCTTTTTTAGAATCCCTGTGCCCGTCATCACCCTCAGGTATGCGGCTGTGACTCTGAGCTCAGGGGGGGCTGGTAAGAACACGCAGCATGCTGTTGAGCAGCAGCAGGCTTTAGCTCTCGCCGCTGGGTGGAAAGGCAGTTCCAGGAAGGCTTAAAAAGAAGTTTAGCTGCTTGTACCTGAGTATTATCTAGCAAGCACATCTCCTTTCAAGGTTCGAACACCAGAAGTGCCCACTCATGAACCCCAAGACCTGTGTGGCCTGATTAGACGGTCAGTCACAGCTGTGGTTTTGTTTGCTAGGTTGTCTTGGAAACTCTGTTTCTAAGAAATGACAGTCAGCAATCCTTGGAAAAGCCCAAATTGGACCCTCACAGGTTACCTTGTTCTCTTATTTATAATGTGGGGCTGAGCTAAGAGTTGGGGATATAAGCTCAGTGCAAGGATACTGACTGGGAAATTTCATGCCTCTTAAGGAACTGGCACCCAGATCTCAAGACTGGAGACAAACAGGTGCATTATGAAGATGGCCTCCAACAGTGGCCAGATGCCTCAGCCGGGCTGGTTGTGAGAGAGCCCCATGTGTTTGCTAATACAAACCAACAATTCAGCATCCACCCATCCCCTCTAGTCATTTAAAAATACAGAGGTTTGGGACCAGCAGTTAGCGTAATGGCTATGTCGCTGGACTCCCATGTAGCCAACCGTGGTTCGCATCCTGGACCCGGTGGCTTAAAACTCACGCCGGGCGCATGTGCGTGCGTGCCCAAGATCCCAAGAGGAGAACGGAGGAGAAGGGATTGCGGGGTGGCCAACCCCCCCCTGGGGGGGTGATTTCTCACTTTCTGTCTCTCTGTCTCTCTCTGTCTGTCTGGCAAGCGCACGTGCCCTATAGCAAAAACCTCTCAAAAAAAAAAAAAAAAACGGGACCAGCAGTTAGCGTAATGGCTATGTCGCTGGACTCCCACGTAGTCGACCGCGGTTCGCGTCCCGGACCCGGTGGCTTAAACTCACGCCGGGCGCGTGTGCGTGCGTGCCCAAGATCCCGAGAGGAGAATGGAGGAGAAGGGATTGCGGCGTGGCCATCCCCCCTGGGGGGTGATTTCCTGCTTTCTATCTCTCTGTCTCTCTCTGTCTGTCTGGCGAGCGCACGCGCCCTATAGCAAAAACCTCTCCCAAAAAAAAAAAGAAAAAAAAAAAAAAAAAAAAAAAAAAAAAAAAAAAAAACAACAACAAAAAAACAGAGGTTTTAGAATAGGATTGATAGAATTGTTGAAGCAATGAGTCATAAGCTTGTGGGGTAATTTTTCTTTTTTTTAAGAGAGAGATTTTTGCTATAGGGCATGTATGCTCACCAGAGAGACAGAGAGAGACAGAAAGTTAGAAATCACCCCCCAGGAGGTATGACCATGCTGCAATCCCTTCTCCATTCTCCTCTCGGGATTCTGGGCACGTGTGCATATGTGCCTGGTGTGATTTTTAAGCCATGGGGTCCAGAACTCAAACTGCAGTCTATATGGGAGTCGAGTGAAGTAACCATTACACCATCTGCTGGTCCCTTGTGGGGAATTTTTTATACACCCAAACTAAGTGACAGAACAGCAGATAAATTACTTGTTGAAATTGTGGGTACTTGCAGGACAGAGGAAACGATAGTACCTTTCCAAATTGGACAGCTGCTCTAGGAGTAGACTTGTTCATTGTCCCAAACCTGTCCGAGCAGAGGAGGAGGGAGCAATAAATAATCTATAGAGGAAGATGGTGGCCTGGGCACCTACCACTGGTCATAGCAGGAATGCATGGATTTTCCGTGAGCTATGCAGACACGGCAAAAGCAGCAAAGTGTACGGAAACTTGCTGTTACCCCACTAAGAGCTGGGCTGCAGGGGAGGCAGTCCCAGCAGCCAGAAGTTGCAGGAAGTAGGGTGTTTTTCCTATTTTAATAATATTTACTATAATGAATGTAAAACTAATTAATTTAAAAATAATATTTACTGTAATTTCTGATTCACATGTCATCATCATACATCTCTGTGGAGTGCAGTATGGGTTTTCAAAGCATGTACATGGTATGGGATAATCAAGCCATGGCTATAAACAAACTTATTCACCACCTCCAACATCCATTACCTTATATCGTACGCATTTGAAATTCACTGTGCTGGTGTTTTGGAAATACATTATTAAATTGTCACAAACAGGGACCAGCAGATAGCATAATGGCTACATTGCTGGACTCCCACATAGTTGACTGTGGTTCAAGTCCTGGACCCAACGACTTAAAAATTCACACTGGGCATGTGTGCTGCGTGCCCAAGATCTGGAGAGAAGAATGGAGAAGGGATGGTGGTGTGGTTATCCCTCCTGGGGGGTGATTTCTCATTTTCTTTCTCTTTGTCTCTCTGTGTCTCTCTGGTGAGTGCACACACCCTATAGCAATAATCTCTCCCTTCCAAAAAAAATAGATTTTTACCCACATTCTTTACTGTGGTACATCACTCTATAACCTCGTCCACTGGTTTACATACACTCTTCTGTCTTTTAACCAGTTTCTCCCTAACCTGCTCACCCCCTTCTGTGTCTAGCCCTATGACATCCGTCATTACACACTGTAATGTAAATAAATAAACTCAGTTAAATTCTAGGCTGTCTAACCTTTTGGCTTCTGTTAATGAATGATGACATACAGTTAAGAGAGGACTTGTGGTATCTCTCCTTCATAGCCCGAATTATTTCACTTACCATCTAGGTTCATTCACTTTTGTCTCACATGACAGAAATCATTGTTTTCTTTTTGTGGTTGAACAGCATTCCATTGTGCCAATATACCACATTTTCCTTTTCCATTCCTCATTTGGGGGCACTTATGTTGATTCTGTCTCTTAACTATTGTGAATAACGGTGCAATAAACATTGATAGACAGATATTTCTTTGACAGTTGATTTCCTATCCTTCAGATATCTAACCAATCGTGGGATTACTAAGCTGAAAGAGAGTTCTCATTTTAGTGTCCTGAGGAAACTCCATACTGTTTTTCACAGTGGCTGTACTAGTTTATATTCCCACCAGCGGTGTACAAGACTTCCCACTTCTTTGCAGTCTTGCCAACACCTGTTGTTCTTTTCCTCCTTCTTCTCTTTCTCCTTCTCCTTCTCCTTTTTCTTCTTCTTCGCCTCCTCCTCCTCCCCCTCCTCCCCCTCCTTCTCTCCTACTCTTCCCCCTCCGCCTCCCCCCTTCCCCCTCCCCCCTCCTTCTCTCCTCCCCCTCCCCTCCTCCCCCTCCTCCTCTCCTCCTCCCCCTCCTTCTTTTTCTGCTCTAATAGCCATTACATCTGGAATGAGGTTACCACAAAGTCTCAAGGTGGCTTTTATTTGCATTTCCTTTATGATTATCGATGTTGAACTTTTCTTCCTATGCCTTTGGCCTTTCGTATGTCTTCCTTTGGGGACTGCCTGTCCGTATGGATCGTCCATGTTTTAGTTGGGTTAGTAGGACTTTGGTAGATGAGTTGTCTGAGCTCCTTATATGATCTAGTTATTGCCGGAAGTTTCGAAAGAGGTCAGGTCAGAGGTAGCTGTCCCAGGTTGGAGAGTTACAGAGCGGGAAACCCCTCACACAGCCACAAGAACTTCGGGGCTGTCAGTGTGAGCCATAGAAGCTACAGGCAAAGGCAGAGGTTGACAGTTGGTGTCGAGGGCAGACTGAGCTCACAGAGAAGGTTATTTAGAGGTTACTTTGATTTTGAAATGATTCTATTTATTCAAAAATCTAGTTCTTTCTGAAGCTTTTATGTTCAGCATACAAATATTATTATTCTACTTATAGTCCTGGCAATCATTAACAATTGCTTTTTAAGGAGTCTTTGATGAACATTTAGTCTCATTTACTGACTTAGTACAATTTGTTCAACTATTTTAAGTTACATTTATACATTAAATTATTAATTATACTAATTTCTTTCTTAGTTTTCCCAGTTGTCTGACATGGCAAAAAGGCTTCTGTACACGCTTGAAAATTTTTATAAATCTAATAAATAAGTAAACTTATAAATAAGGCAAAACTTAAGATTGCTTAAAGGCTTTAGTGCAAATATATAAGCTTAGTAAACTTTCTACTTAAAGTCATACGTTCAAATCAATTACTCAATCATTTAAAATTATAATTCACAACTTTGACTTGCTACTGTAACAGGCCACAATCGCTGGAACAATTCAAATACCTAAAATACCAATTTGTGGGACCAGCAGTTGGTGTAATGGCTATGTCTCTGGACTCACATGTAGTTGACTGCAGTTCGGTTCCGGACGTGGTGGCTTAAACTCATGCCAGGTGCGTGTGCGTATGTGCCCAAGATCCCAAGAGAAGAATGGAGGAGAAGGGATTGCGGTGTGGTCATCCCCCCCAGGAGGGTGATTTCTCACTTTCTCTCTCTCTGTCTCTCTCTGTCTTTCTGGTGAGTGCATGCGCCCTATAGCAAAAACCTCTCCAATATAAATAAATAAATAAATAAATAAATAAATAAATAAATAAAATACCAATTTGTACAGACTCCTTATCAGAAAAATTATGTTATTAATCATGATATCAATCTAATGCTTTTAAATGTTTGTATATTAGTTGTAAATCTTACTGGGGCCAAAAAGTACTTTCTCACTAAGAAAACAATTAGGTCATCCAAGAGTTTTGGAGACTTTCCTCATTGTGGAGGCTGAGCGACTGTGGGGTTTAGGAGCAGGGGCACTTGGGCCATGGAGGCTGCACCATTCATTCCAGTCCTGGTCTTCGTAAGTCTGGATGCTCTACCTAGCTGTTTCCTTACCTGACTGGACTTTGCATTTACCTGGCATCCTACGATGAGTTAGTCGAAAGGATGTACTCTTGCCAAATCTTCCTATCTTTTAGGCCATAAAACTCCTATCTGTAAGAGCTAATCGGATGAGTTAATTAATTGGTATCCAGTTAAATTCTGGATATTTCTTGTGACTGGGCCTGTCCATAAACTTACCACCTTTGAGGTCATTCTAGGTACAGCGACTAGTCATCCAGGCACTCTTGCCCTTTCTCTTATTTCTACCTCTTACCCCCCTCCTGGTTAAGCTGGAACTAGGAGAGGAAGGGAAGAAAGAGAGGAAAAACCGTCTTCCCCCTACAGGTTACTGAGGCCAAAGATCAAGCCTGAGGTGGGAAGAGCGGAAGAGATGGGATAGCACCTTAAATCGAACTGGCCTGGACTTTTTAATAACTAAAAAGGGCTGGAAAAATATAGGGTTTGCCAGCGATGTCAATAAAGGGAAGTCAAAAAATAAATAAATAAAGGGAAGGAAGAGGAAATTCGCCATCAAGTTGAAGACAAATGATTAGAAAATACTTGTTGAATGTTTATGTGTCACTGAGTTCAAGCTGTGCAGTTAACACATAACATTTGAATACAGCTTGCCTCTTACTAAGCTCTAAGAGGTACCTAGTTCTAATTGTTTTTGACTCTTTTTGGCATGCATAGACACTTGATCCCTACATCATCTTCTTTTAGTCCCAGTTGCTAATTCTAGAACAAAAAGAAAAATCCCCCGGAGTATCACCTCATCTCTCAAGTGGTATTTTACCCCCTTGCAAACCCCTGCAGAAAAGTCTCTGTCCAGAATTCTGTATATCTTGGATCGTTCCCACATCATCCTTACCTTGCCGTGGTGGTTTCCATGTGTAGGGTCCCTGATGAGTCTAGCCTAGTTTCTAACTACTAAACAAAAATTCATTCAAACCCTGGGTAGGACCACCAAGAAGATAATAGCTTCTATCTCTCCTTGTCCTTTCTAAGCGCCATCTTCTCCACTTTATAATGATCCCTCTTTGAAGAAAGCAGGTGGTTCATGGGAAAACCAGCTGGGCAGAACCAGGGCAAGTCACACAGGCGTGGGGTTGAAGAGTCCTTCTAGATGACCTAGATCCCAGGCTCCAGGCTACAAGTGGGCATCTCCACGCCCAGACCAATGTGAGGCCCCACCATCCATCAGAGACTTATGCATCCCAAGTAGGGGAGAAATTCAGGCAGGCACCAAAGTGAGGCGACCGGGAAAGGAAATTAAAATCTTCAGTTGTAGTGTATTAAGTCACTGCAGCACTCAAAAGCAGCCATTCATGTCATTCGGGAAGCCTGAATAAATGTTTCAGTAATGAGACGATTAGAAAGGGGCTTGTCACCCTGTGATAGCCTTTCTGCAAAGAGTTTGATTTAGGGTTGGTATCAGAGCATGAACCATGCTAAAATACAATTACAAAAGAAACAGGAATTTCATTAGTGGATTGCAAGGAACAGCTTGGAACTGAGGAGGCTGGTGCGAGCTGATAGGTGTTGGCAGGAAGGAAGGGGAGAAGAGGCAGTGTGGGATGGGAGAACTCGCCGGTGCCTCCGGTACCACAGTGAGCAGGAAGATGGTGATGTCAACCTCAGGGGAAGGAAAGGGGAAGATGACTTCCTCTTTGGAGTGGAGACTCATGACCCCATGAAAGGGCCTTCTGCCTCCTGTGAAACTTCCACGCCCCTGTGTCCCACCTCGGCCCACCACCTCCTGTCCACAACACGTCCTACCTCTCTGTTAACTCAGGAGTTAACAGGGGTCTGACTGCTGTGGAAAAGGTTACTTCTGGGGAACTGGGAGAGAGGAGTATGGACAGCTGGAGGGTGGAGCTCCAGCTCAGCTACCAGTGTGACCACTAGTACAGTACCTTCTTCACACGTCACTAAAGCCACCCCCTTTAAAAACTTACCCTCTCAGCCATTTGTTTCTTTTCTTTCTTTCTAATTTTTTTCTTCCTTTTTTCTTTCTTACTCTTTCTGTCTTTTTCTTTCTTTCTTATATTTCCAGAGGGTCTGTGAACTCAACCAGAGAGAGAGAGAGCATCCCCCAGAGGGGCATCCTGCTATACCTCTCCTCTCCCTCCACTTATCTGTCTTGTTGGGATTCGGGGCATGTACACGCACCCAGCATGTTGGGATTCGGGGCATGCATGTACATGTACCCAGCATGTTGGGATTCGGGGCATGCATGTACATGCACCTGGCATGTTGGGATTCGGGGCACGTACACGCACCCAGCATGTTGGGATTCGGGGCATGCATGTACATGTACCCAGCATGTTGGGATTCGGGGCATGCATGTACATGCACCTGGCATGTTGGGATTCGGGGCACGTACACGCACCCAGCATGTTGGGATTCGGGGCATGCATGTACACGCACCCAGCATGTTGGGATTCGGGGCATGTACACACACCCAGCATGTTGGGATTCGGGGCATGCATGTACACGCACTCAGCATGTTGGGATTCGGGGCATGTACACGCACCCAGCATGTTGGGATTCGGGGCACGTACACGCACCCAGCATGTTGGGATTCGGGGCATGTACACGCACCCAGCATGTTGGGATTCGGGGCATGCATTTACATGCACCCGGCATGTTGGGATTCGGGGCACGTACACGCACCCAGCATGTTGGGATTCGGGGCACGTACACGCACCCAGCATGTTGGGATTCGGGGCATGCATGTACATGTACCCAGCATGTTGGGATTCGGGGCATGCATGTACATGCACCCGGCATGTTGGGATTCGGGGCACGTACACACACCCAGCATGTTGGGATTCGGGGCATGCATGTACATGCACCTGGCATGTTGGGATTCGGGGCATGTACACGCACCCAGCATGTTGGGATTCGGGGCATGCATGTACATGTACCCAGCATGTTGGGATTCGGGGCATGCATGTACATGTACCCAGCATGTTGGGATTCGGGGCATGCATGTACATGCACCCAACATGTTGGGATTCGGGGCATGCATGTACATGTACCCAGCATGTTGGGATTCGGGGCATGCATGTACATGCACCCGGCATGTCGGGATTCGGGGCATGCATGTACATGCACCCAGCATGTTGGGATTCGGGGCACGTACACGCACCCAGCATGTTGGGATTTGGGGCATGCATGTACATGCACCCGGCATGTTGGGATTCGGGGCATGTACACGCACCCAGCATGTTTGGATTTGGGACATGCATTTACATGCAACCAGTATGTTGGTTTCAAGTTTCTGGGGCCAAGATGAAAACCACGTTGTCCATGTCGGGTCTGGCACCCTGTGCCCGACACACCGGCCATGCTTGGGGCTGGCCCGCTGAATGCCTTCCGACCCTTAGTGTCCTGTCTGTGATGAAGAGGTGCCAGGCACATGGCAGGCCCCCGACAACCAAACAAAGCTGATTATCACCTGGCTTTCAATGGATTGGTTAAGTCAGTGATCTTAAGGTGGGGGCAAACACAACCCAAGGTGAACAAGATGCCTCAAAAGTGCATTAAAAAAAAATTAGAATCTCTATTGAAATAGAGATTCTTTTTATCTAGAAAATAAAAACAAAATTGAACTTTCTTCATTTGCTTGATAGAGTAACAGTAGTTAAGTCGGTAGTGTGCTTACTGAAGCACCTAACACAGCAAACATTATAGATGGGTTTGCTATGCTCCATGTCGAGCACCCTGAGCCCCGAAATTCAAAATATGCCCAAATCTGAATCTCTGTGAATGTCAGCATGATGGTACAAGTGGAAAATTCCATGCCAGACCCCATGTGACCCAGTTGTTCAAGAAACAGTTTATTCAGTGTCCCCAAAGGATGAAAGGCCCCTCCAGCCCCCTTGTTTGGTAAAGCCAAACAACCACAGATCACAGAGTGCCCACGTGGGTGGCCAAGACACCCTTGTCTTTTGATGGTTCCATTAACACAAACTTTGTTTTTGCACAAAATTATTTAAAATATTGTGTGAAATTACCTTCAGGATACGTGTAAGATGTGTACAAAACCTGTTCCAGTCCTCAACATATCTTACTATGTATACTCCAAACTCTGAAATTTGAAACAAGCATTTCAGATAACTTATATATAACTTATGTGTGTGTGGGGGTGGTGGTAGAAGAGCTCAAACTTATTATTATTATTTTTTTTGGAGAGGTTTTCGCTACAGGGCACGTGAGCTCGCCAGACAGAGAGAGACATAGAGACAGAAAGTGAGAAATCACCCCCCAGGGGGGATGGTCATGCCGCAATCCCTTCTCCTCCATTCTCCTTTCGGGATCTTGGGCATGCACGCACACGCGCCCGGCGTGAGTTTTAAGACAGCGGGTCCAGGACGCGAACTGCGGTCGACTACATGGGAGTCCAGCGACATAGCCATTGCGCTAACTGCTGGTTCCCAAACTTATTTTGAATTATAAAGACATACAAATATTGAGTCATGGGAAATGTCATGATGCATTTTTGCATAGAAAAATATGTCATGACTTTTCTGACAACTGAATAAAAATTTTGAGACCACTGTCTAACCAATCAGTGCTCTGGAAGGAAAAGGAGAAGAAGAGAGGGAAAAAAGAATAAAAGAATGAAAAAGGGAGATCTCAGCTGGATGGAGTTATGTGCAGAGTGTTGCCTCAGGGGAACTTCCTCTTACCCCGGTCAGACCTCAACTGGGATCTCTCCTACTCTGAAAGTGGCCTGTGAATTTTGGTTCCTTTGGGAAGCATAGCAGTTGCTTGCCTTTAGGAGCAGAGGGCGTATTCTGAGTCTCATTTTCTGCTCCTTCCCACAGGTGGTGGTGGGGGGAGCAGTTAACCAAGGGTGTAGTCCTCCAACGATGAGAATCGTTCAACAAGCATCTCTTTACTAGATACGCATTGGAATATCAGAAACAGGATTCCAGTTGGTGGCCAAGATGGAGTAAGCCTAGCACAGCTCCTCTCTCTCCCTGGTTACAGTGCAAAGCTCTTGGAGCTGTGTGAAGAGGCAAGAACGACCCCCAGACCAACCAACACCTGCATGCTGCTGCAGCCCCGGCAGCCTACGTCCGCCATCTTCCCCACCACGCCCAAGAGAGGAGCTGAAGGGATAATAAAGGAGACAAAGCCCAACGGAGGACGAACCACAGACAAGATCTAACAGCTGCCTGCAAAACCTGCCACTTCCCTTACCCGAAGGGAAATGCTGACGCTGGCAAGGATAATAACCCTGCCAAAAATGGAGATGCCAAAACAGACCAGGCACTGAAAGCTGAAGGTGCTGGAGATGCCAAGTGAAGTGTGTGTGTCTGATAACTGTCCTTCTGGTGAGTATCCAGTCTGAAATACTATTTTGGAAGTCAAGTTTTATAAGAATGCAGAATTTTGTTTACCTTTTTTTTTTTCTTTTTAAAGCTATGTTGTTAGTCTATGGTACACTTTGTTATTGTTTTGGGGTAAGGGGCATTTATCACTAATAAAATGTTTCTGAAGTTGTATTGATTTAAGCAACTATACCTTTTCCTTCTAGTTTTTTTTTTTTTTTTTTTTTGGAGAGGTTTTTCGCTATAGGGCGCGTGCGCTCGCCAGACAGACAGAGAGAGATATAGAAACAGAAAGCGAGAAATCACCCCCCAGGGGGGATGGTCACGCCGCAATCCCTTCTCCTCCATTCTCCTCTCGGGATCCTGGGCACACACGCACACGCGCCCGGCGTGAGTTTTAAGCCACCGGGTCCAGGACGCGAACCGCGGTCGACTACGTGGGAGTCCAGCGACATAGCCATTACGCTAACTGCTGGTTCCCGTCCTTCTAGTTTTGAGAGACTTCCTCTTGGCTTCCAGGGGGGAGGCATTCCCTGACATTGACACACACAGCCACCATGGCACAGATGCCTTGTGGTATGGAAAAATTAAAATTTATTTCTTTGTTCTCTGCCTCTCTGCCTTTGGTATAGACTTAACTTTCTTAAACCAGAGACCTGTTGGGACCTGACGACAAAAAGTTGGTTATCCCTATGTCAGTCAGTCTGGACTTTCCAATGCCATTGAAATGGCATCCCTCAAACAGTGATTCTGGGCCAGCAGGTGGCATGGTGGCTAAGACACTGTATTCCCACATGGCCAACTATGGCTCAAGTCCTGGACCCAGCAGTTTGAAAATTATGTTAGGTTTGTGCGTGTGTGTGTGTGTGTGTGTGTGTGTGTGTGCCCAAAATTCCAAGAGGAGAATGGAGGAGAAGGGATTGAGGTGTGGCCATCCTCCCTGGAGGTTAATTTCTCACTCTGCTTTTTTCTCTTTCTCTCTGTCTCTGTCTTTCTCTCTCTCTCTCCCCACGATCACACATGCCCCATGGCAAAAAGAAGAAAACAAAAGGCACTGGTTCCTTTTCTATATTATTGGATCTTCAGATTAATAATTCTGCCATTTCATTTTGCAAAAGCCAGGGTTAGCTCATGAACAGTTGTTCAGCAGCATGTGAAATGTCAACCCTCACTCTAAACTTTCCCTGTTCATTGGGTTTTATAGTGGGTTTCTGATTTGGGCCGGCCATTGAAGAAGGGAATTTGAAAGTTGTACACTGTTAGCAACTGTCGTCCCATGTCCTGCCTGACATACTATGATTGTTTATGAAAAGTATTTTTTTTTTTTAGGAAGAGTTTTGTCATAGGGCATGTGTACTTTCCAGAGATAGAGAGAGAGTGACAGAGAGACAGAAAATGAGAAATTGCCCCCCAGGGGGGATGGCCACGCTGCAATCCCTTCTCCTCCATTCTCCTCTTGGGATTTGGGCACACACTTATGTGCCCCACATGAGTTTCAAGCCAATGGGTTCAGGACTTGAAGCATGGTCAACTGTGTGGGAGTCCAGCAACATAAACATTTTGATATCTGCTGGTCCCAGTGAAAAGTACCTTTAGGAAAGCTGGGTACAATTTGCCTTAGGAGAAAAATAAAATCTCTGGAACATAGAAAAAAATAAAAATAACTGAAGACTCTGAGAAATAGACATTAGCATCCAGTCTGGGTTGGAAAAATAAAACAACCAGTAAGTAGTTGGGGAAGCTTTTTGGATATTTGCCCTCTTTCATTCCTCAGCTTTGATCTGAGAATGCTCCCATGTGGAACTAAGTAGCAAAGATGAACAGCAAAAACTGTAAAAGGGAGGCCCGCAGATGTGTAGCAGTTAGGTCATTGGATTCTCACTGGGATGCCCATGATTCGAATACCGGACCCAGTGGCTTGAAACTCACACTGGGCACAGGTGTATGCATGCCCAAGATCCCTGGAGAAGAATGGAGAAGGATTGCAGCATAGCCATCTCCTTTGGGGGGGTGATTTCTCACCTTGCTTCTCACTGTCTCTGTCTCTCTCTCTCTCTCTCTCTTTGGTGAGCACATGCACCCTAAGGCAAAAACTTCTTAAAAAATAAAAAAAAAATAACTATATAATAGGATTTGTAAAGGCTTGTTTTACGCCCTATCGTGTGGTCAATCTTTGAAAACATTCCATGTGGGGGTGAGAAATGTGTATTTTGTGGTTGTTGGGTGAAATATTCTATAGATGTCTGTACAGTCCTTTTGTTTTATAACATCATTTAGATCTTGTATCTCTTTGTTTATTTTTTGCCTAGATGATCTGTCCAGAGGAGACAGTGGGGTATTGAGATTCTCAGTGATGAGAAATCAACACGTCAAAATGTGTGGATGCACCATACTTCAAGGGAAATTCAAGTATTATATACCTACATAGAAAAAGAAGAAATGTCTTAAATTACATAAACTTCCACGCTAAGAAATCAGGAAAAAAGCAAATTAGACCCAAATCAGGATAAATATAAAAATCGGTAAAACTGAAATGAGAAAAACAATGGAGAATTAACAAAACCAAATATTAGGTTTTCTTAAAGAGCAATACAATTGATGAACATCTAGCCACAGTGACTAAGAGAAAAGAAAAAAAGACCAACTACCAATATCACAAGTGAAAGGGAGGCTATCGGTACAGATCCTATAAACACTAAAATAAATAAAAATTAAAATTAAAAAAATAAGGGAGGACTCTGAGAAGTTTATAGTTGTAATTTTGAAACATTAGGTAAAAGGAATCAATTCTTTGAATGATGAAAGCTGCCAAAACTCACTCAAGTGAAATAGAGCGAGCATCTGAAAAAGTTCAGAGTTATGAAATAAATGAAATTTTTAGTAAAACCTTTTAACAAAAAACTCCAAGCTCAAATGGCTTACTTGGTGAATTCTGACAAACATTATCAATTCTTTATAATCCCTCCCCAAAATTTGAAGAGATAAGAACACTGTCAACTCATTTTTTTGAGGCTGGCATTATACTATAACAAAATCAGATAAAATTTACAAGGAAAAAAACTATAGAATAATATACTTTATGAACTTGACATCAAAAAACTTTAACAAACTATTAATAAATTAATTCCAGAAATATTTGATAAGGATAATCAATCATGACCAAGTTGGCTGACTCGACTTAAAAAAAAAACCAAGCAATGTAGTTCACCCTATTAGCACCATATAAGAATAAAAAAGGAAAAACCATATAATTCTGCAATAGATGGAGAAAAAGTGACTAAATTGGTCATTTATTCATAACAAAATTTTCATTAAACTAGGGATGGAAGAGATTTCCTAAACTAAATAGATGAATCTACAAAAACAAACAAACAAACAAAAAAAAACCAACCAAACAAACAAAAAACAACTTCCAATCAACATAACATATAATAATGAGAAGTGAAATGCTTTCTCCCTACAATCAGAAACAAATGAAGACTGTCTCTCATGACTTCTGTTTAACATCATATTCTAAGTGCTAACCAGTGCAATATGGCAAGAAAAATAAATGCTTACAGATCAAAAAGGAAGAACTAAAACTCTCTATTTATAGATCACATGACTATATATACAGAAAATCCCAAAGGACATACAAAAATTATCCCTGAAACTAATGAATTCAGCAAGGTCACATGATATAAGATCAACATACACAAATCAATCATATTTTTAAGTACTAACAAAAAACATGTGGTAGCAAAAGCTCATTACCATTTATAATCATTCTAAAGAAAATTAAATACTCATGCATAAATCAAACAAGACATGTACAGGATCTATTTACTAAAAATTATGAAATGTTAATGAAAAACATCAAAGAAGACTTAAATAAATAGACATACTGCATTCATAGATTGGAAGATTCCACAAGGTAAAATGTCAGTTCTTCCCAAATCAACTTACAGATTCAATGAAATTTCTGCAGAGTGAAATGAGGAGGAAAAAAAGAGGGGCTGGAAAAAGAGGCACATTGCATAAAGATTAAGTCAAAATGGCTCATAGATCTGACTATGAAAAGTAAAATGATAAAACTTTCAAAAGAAAAAAATGAAAAACAATTATTTCGTGAACTTAGGTGAATTAGGTAAAAGATCCTTAGATGCGACACACAAAAAAGCATAATCCACAAACAAACAAAAAAAGACAAAGAAGGGACCAGCAGTTAGCGTAATGGCTATGTTGCTGGACTCCCACATGGTCGACCGTGGTTCGAGTCCCGGATCCTGGTGGCTTAAACTCACGCCGGGTGCATGTCTGTGCATGCTCAAGATCCCGAGAGGAGAATGGAGGAGAAGGGATTGTGGCGTGTAGTTTTGAGAGTTACTTAGGCACAACAGATCTTTGTCAGACATGTCATTTGCAAAGATTTCCTCCCATTCTGCAGTTTATTTATCACTCTCTTGAATGTGTTCTTCAAAGACCCTTAAAAGGATCTCACGCCACACTCTCTCCCCAGCCTTCCAGTCAGCAATAATCACAGACATGTACGTCCCCACCCAGCATGTTCAGGACAACCCAGGATCTAACGCTGGTGCTCCCACGTGCCTCTAGTGTCACTGGCAGCACCCTCCCTCCTGCATCACTGAAGCTGGGCCACTTTCCACATTTTATCAGAGATTTTTCTGTCTGCCTCCCCCACCACCACCACCACTGCCACGTAGGGCTGCATTACAGGTGAAGAAGGCACAAGGGGGAGATAGCAGGGACACCCAGCATTGCCATGCGTCTATTTCCATTGGTGACAACTTACTCAATTTTACTGATTGCATTCTTCCCACTTTACACTGGAAAAAACACAAGGAGAGCACAGAAGTGAGTTCACAGATGGTTCCGTGACTTTTTCCAGGTGTCTCTATAACTCCTTAACTCAGCAGGGCCTTTACGGCCATCCCCAGGAATGGTACTCCATGCAGTGCACAGCAGTGGGCAGAACAACAGACACAACGCCTCCCGTGGCATTCTGGAAAGATCTAATTTTGTGATCACAGTAGAGACTGATAGACCAACCCCACCTCAGAAAAGTACAAATGAAAAGGAAAAAGAACCAAAAAAAAAAAAAAAAAAAAAAAAAAGCCAGCATCTTCGGCTCTCTTCAGAAATTAGTATACTTCATACAAATATCACAGAAAAATGTGGCTATTTCATGACCCTTTTCTTTGTAAATTGACTCTGAGACCTGGGGATTTGCTGTTCATTCCTTAACTGGCATCCCATGGGTGTCCCAGGACCTGATGGGTCTGTCTCAGCAGTCCCCTGTGTACCCTCAGAGACTGGGCCAGGCCAGCCAGGTAAAATGCTGACTCACCATCGCTCTTCACCCACCATCCGGATGACACTGCAAGGACATCGGAGGAACTGCAGCCAGCTTGGAGCCAGCTCGAGCCAAGATGCTGCTCACCAGGGTCAGGACCTGCGGAATGTGGGACAAGGAGGCTCAACCACAGCTTCACTCAGAACCTTCCCATCTCTTTTCCTTGTGAGAGAGAGAGAGACGTGGGTTTTTTTTTTTTTGGGGGGGGGGGAAGGTTTTTGCTATAAGGCGTGTGCGCTCACCAGACAGAGACAGAGAGACAGAAAGCAAGAAATTACCTCCCAGGGCGGATGGCCATGCCGCAATCCCTTCTCCTCCGTTCTCCTCTCAGGATCTTGGGCATGCATGCATATGTGCCTGGTGTGAGTCTTAAGCCACCGGGTCCAGGACGCGAACTGCGGTCGACTATGTGGGAGTCCAGCGACGTAGCCATTACGCTAACTGCTGGTCCTGAGAGACGTGTTTTTGGCAGACTCCTGCCATGCTGCAATCCTCCTGCCCTAGCCTCCCAGTCGGCTAGGATTACCAGCGTGCACAGCCACTCAGGTGTGCCTAGGTTGGTGTGTAAACCAAACCCTGTCCCCACCCCCAGGAGGCTCCCCTTGTCCTGAATGGCAGTGCCCCTCCCACCTGCACCACCACAGGGTGGGGGGTGGGGTGGCACCCTCCCACCTCTGATCCCTTCTATCCCCTCATAACTGGGTCTAGTCCTGCAGCTCACTGGAACCTCAGATTCCTTTCCCCGAGATGGAGCTATAACAGGGACGGGCACCCTACTTCACAGAGATGTCGGGAAATGGAATGAGCAAGATGCCTATCAGAGTTGTAGAATACAGGACATGTACTGGATAAAGGTCAGCTTTCTCCTTCATACCCGTTGCTCTTTTAGCTGAGGAAGAGCTACTCTGGGACTCTTCTTCAAGGGCCAAGGAGGTCCCTACCTCCCATCAGGGAATGGGCCTCCTGTCTCCCAAACTTCTCCTCAATCAGAACATTTTACACCGAAATCTACAAAGCTCACCTTAACCATTTCTAACGCCACTGCCTCCTTGGCATGTGATAGGCCCTTTTCGGTACTCAGTGCTGACCTCCTGGGACTCCGACTACTCCAGCACTCGTTCATGACACCCAGATGCATGGGTGCTGTGAGCACGCTGAGGCCTCCCACCCCCCTCAGGACAGCCCCAGGCCAGGGTGCATACACCTTCCAAGTTGCACCACGTCATGCGGTCACTGGTAAAATGTGTTGCCCAATTGGGACCAGGTGGTGGCATAGAGGTAAGACAGTGCTCTGCAATGCCAGGCCCCCATGGAACACCCCACGTTCAAATCCTGAGGCTTCCTCCAGGCCCCTGATCCCCGCTGAGACTGGGTACATGAGGGAGAGGACCCCATGGGGGGATCTCTCTCTCTTTCTTTCGCTTTCTCTCTCTCTTTCTCTACATCTATCTGTAATGTTCAGAAGAAGTAAATGTGTGTATATATAAAATTTCCCTCACTAGTTCTGTAGGTCTCCGAATGGAATGAAGGATCAGACCATCAAGGCTCTTAGACAGAACTCTGTTAACTGCTCCCAGAGCTAAGTGAAAAAGCCGTAAGTTCTAAGAGTTTTCCACACCCTGTATCCCAGTCCTAGTTGGGCTAATTGCACCTGCTTTGGGTCCCCACGGCTCTCTCAGGGGACTTAACCCTCTAGGTCTGTGTCTGGTTATATGTATCAGTGGGACTGTCCCAGCAGAATCCGAGCCCTTCCGAGGCTGGGGCGGTGCCCTACTCACTTTTAGGTGCCCGGGAGTGTGTGTGATGGGGTCTCAGTAAGTGTTTGTCAAATGAATGCAAAAGTCCTCCTAGATAAGTGCAAGGACTCTCCTATAAACTTGTCACCGGAACCTTTTGCCTCTGAGCACACAGACCCAGCCTTCCCCTACGGTACCACAAACGGATGAAGCTGCCCCGACCCTTCTGCAGGACAAACTGAATGCCTTCTGGGCTCTTCTCTTGAATATGGGCTGTTATCAAGGCTGCTAATACCATTTCCCTGGGTGTACCACAGAGGATGCCACGCTGTATTAGTCTAAGGTGTTTGCTTCGTGTAACAAGTCGCTTTTTAATGAGCTTGTTTATCTCACCATCTTGGATGTTAATATTGTCGAGAGGGAAGCATGCTGATTGACTGTTACCAGGCAAAGACGGGAATCTCCAGGGAGAGCATTAAATGCATGCTATGTGCTAACAATTATTTAATAACTGAGCTCTGCTTCAAAAGAAAAAAAGAGAGTGAAGAAAGGGAAAGGATGGTTTGAAGATGAGGAATAGAAAAATAGGAACTTGGAAAGTTGGGATATTTTCTTAAGCTTTAAGCACTATCCATAAACTAAGTTCTGCTCTGCAGGTTGAACCTTGGGGCTGCAGTCTCACCTCTAAGCCACCGACTTCCCAGGAAAAAACAAATTCTGAACATAAAGGCAGCGGTGAATGTTGACCAGTCCATCCTCACTAACATTTCCATTTTTTAATCTGGGTTTTCACAATAGCAATCTGCCTATTGAAATATAGCACTTAGCTCAGAGAAGAATGTCTGTGCTGGTTGGTCTCTATTTTCTAACTATCCCCCTCCCTGGATGCACTCTCCACTCTTTTCTCCCCTAGTCTGTGACCCTAGAGGCTGACCCTGTGGACCTCCACCCTGCCACCCAGCCCTCTCTCACTGAGTTCCAGTAATACCAACTCTTCTAGTCTATTCTTTGATAATAACACAAATAATCAAGTCTGTGTCATTTGGTCATAGAGGTTTATTTGGCTCATGGTTTGGAGTTGAAAGTTCAGGGATCGTATCTGGTGAGGGTCTTCTTTTGGGTGGGTAACATGGCAGAGGACAGGAGCATGTGTGTCTGTGTTCATGTGTCTCTTTGTAACCTCATTCTGTTTCCTTATAAACCCACCAGAATTCAGGTGTGGGGGTCTCACCCTGTTAACCTCATCCAATCCTAATCATCTCTCAAAGGTGGCACCTCTAGTCCCATAGTCAGATTAAGTTCTCACCTGCTTAATACCTTCACGTGGCTCACCAAGTTTTAACACATGAGTTTGAGGGGACATCTTCAACCACAGAGCCATCTTTCCCTCTGCCCCTTGCATACTCAGGGAAGTAACTACCTCCTCCTATCTGTAATCTCCAGGTGCCTCAATGCATCTTAGCTGATGTTCTAACCCTGCCCACACATCTATAAATAGTCCTTTTGTTCCAGTTTCTTCATTTGAACCATCTGAGACAATACCGGTGCAGCGTACTGTCTCAGATCAGAAGACATAGCCCAAGCCGTTCTTCTCTCCACACCTCCTGCAGTGTTGGTATGGTTCGCAGGGTGCCAACAGCTCCACCAGCACATGTGACCCCCACAGGACTCTGTGACACAGGCAGGGCTAGTTGTTATTCCCAGTGCATGGACAAGAAAACTGAGACTTGGAGGCTAAGCTACGTATCCAAAGGAAAAAAGGAGGTGGGGGGAACACTTGCTGAAAAAATAGCACCTCGATACACTCTGAAAGTAGAAAGCTTAAATCCTTCTCTGTCCTTTCTCTCAAAGTTCTTGAGAAGATGAGAGGAGATGGGAAAAAAAGCACAAAAGGAGAGATGAACTTTAGATAGAAACACGGCTTCTTCTTTACAGCAGGAAGGTGAAGCTGAGTGTCCTGGAAGAAATGTCTAGGGGAGTGACCTATTTTTCTTTCCAACTATGTCTCTGAAGGCCATGGTGGCTGAGATGAGAGAGGACAGATGAAGGTGTCACGTCGCCATCTCAGAGAGTGGGAAAGCGAATATCTGCATGTCGGAACATGCAGTTGGATTGTCTGGCCAATGTAAGGCCTTCTTTTGAGAATTTTTTGGGAAAAAAAAAAATGAAGATGATGGGCCAGAAGGTGGCATGGTGGTTAAGATGCTGGGTCACGTATGGCCGACTCACGCTGGGCGAGGGTGCATGTGTGCCCAAAGTCCTGAAAAAAGAATGGAGAAGAAGGGATTACGGTGTGGCCATTCCCCCTGCAGGGAGGAGATTTTTAAAAAGAAAAATAAATCTGAAGATGTCCAGCAAGGAGGACTGCACGTGTTCTCTCTCTCCCTCTGTTCCTTTCCTCTCTCCAGCATCGGCATCAAGTCAGTGGACCGCTAGTTTCAACCATATTGATAAAGGAATGGCTACAATGCTGATTGTGGTATGCAGGTGAAGAGGAACGGGTGGCAAGATGAGGGCATGATGGTGGGAACACTGGGAAGGTCAACACAGTGTGATCTCAATGGGACAGAAGGAAGCAGGCGAGTAAATTAGCTGAACCTATTGAACTTTGATCTTAAAAGCAAGATTCCAGATGACCTCATTGTCCCCTATGCCTTGATCCTGCCTTTAGCCTGAGTAGTTAGTGCAGTGCATGGCACATAGCCAGCACCACCAGGATGTACTTCGCAAAACTAGATGAATTTTAGGCTCAGGAGAAACTGAAGTGGAAGGGGAAAGACATGTCTCTACTATTCAGCTACTTAATAACTACATTGCCAGCTAGCTCTTCTTCCTCTCTCCACTCCTCTCTCTCTCTCTCTCTCTCTCTCTCTCACACACACACACACACACACACACACCTCTGCTCTGTATTTCCCTGAACTTCTGACCACTGATGTCTAATCTCAACCTTCCTCCCCCAGCCACACCCCTAGCCTAACACCACCCCTCCACCCCTTTGCTCTGTCTTGTGCAATGTGCCCTATCCATCCTCAGCAAAACTTCCCCCAAGTCCTTGGACTCAGCAGCGCTCATTTTCTCTCATACCAGTAGTGTATCACCGCTTGTGCTGTACCACTGTTCTGGGACTTCCTTCTCTCACTGTAATGACTGAGGTTAGTTGTCTTTGCCAGTTGTCCGTTAGCTCCTCTCAGGGAGTTTTCTAGTCTGGCGCAGTTTCACGTATCCCACACCGCCCTACATCTTGCGGGAACCCCCATCGACCCCATTTATAGAATTAATAAATAGAGTTCAACAACTGAAGCAAGCCAGACCATGAAAGACAGAGACTGTATGTCCCCACTTAATATACACCAAATGTGTGCACTCTATAGTAGAAACTGGAAGGTTGGAAGGTATAACAGTGGGGAGGACAACTGAGGATACTCAAGACAGTACAGAAGGGGGTGGGTTATAAGGAGTGGGTAATAGGGGGTGGGAGAAAGGGGTCAGGGAAAAAACCAACAAAACATTTAAGAGACACAGACATGAAAAGTTATCTGTTGATGACAATGTGTATGGTAATGTCTCTGACTTGGCTGATATGCACCATATTCATGCTTGGAAAACCATGTTCTATACTGCAAAGACGTACAGTGATAAAACTTAAATAAAAAATGACAAAAAAAAAGAGAAAGGCATTATTTAACGAAATGATAAATCAACCAAGTTTAGACTCAGGGCAAAGGAAACAATAGAGTTAATGACTAGTGACCTTTCCTCGAACACAGAGAATCAAAGGAAACCCCTGTGTTTACCAGCAGAGATGGAAATCGAGAAGACTTACTCAGAAGTCTATTAGTCAACATTTCCATAATGACTAGAGTCCTGGCACTGATCTCTTGCCACAACAAATTCGGCAAAGCTTACTCAATATATTGAAATTGATAACAGCAGTAATAATGGCTAATATTTGCGTAATGTTTGTTAAGTACTTCTCACACGTTCTCCACTTAATTCTCACAATGCGGGGAAGTTTTATTTTTATAAGCAAACAAATGGACTCAGAGATTATGTGATTTGTGTAAGGTTGGCTAGTACGTAGAAAAACTGGAATCTCAGTTTCACAGCATTTGGATCCAACTCTGGTGTCCTCCTGAGACTCCACAGGGGTGCGAACTGCTCTGAATCTCACACCAAGGCATCAGGAAATGGAGGCCCATGGGACTTGGCTGACACAATCCCAGAAAATTCGGCCTCTTATCTCATAACCCAGAGCATCCACACCAAGACACAGCACTCATTTGGGCATAAGAATGTGGAGAACTCCATGTTTTTGTTCAAATTTTTCTCCTCTTCATTAGTAAGAGAACAGATATCTTGAGTTACAGTCATCCAATCGGACTGGGCCTGTTTGGGCAGCTGTCACTTCCACAGGAAGAGTGTCATCCACGCAGAGAAAGTGGCCACATGAAAGAGGCCCTCAGGGAAGAGTCTTTCTGAGGTCCCAGCTTATAAGGGTGAGAGTGTGAGAGCTTCCCTCATAGGCTTTACGTGGGGCAGGAGCAGAGAAATTTAAAAAGGAAAAAAGTAGGAGTGGGAGCAGAAATAGAGTCTCAACAATGCTCAGGGATTAAAAAAGAAAGAGTATATGAGCGTCTGGTGTGAAAAAGAAGAGAACAGACAGTTGTAAAAACTTATTTGCAAGAGGCAAACACCTGCGTATGAAGAAATGAAACCAAGAAATTCACACAGCACCTGTTCTAGTTCCCACATTGATATGTGGGGAAGAGGCTGTCTTCCATTGCCTAACTGAGGGGTTATTTTTGGGATCCAACCAGAGCGTGGAGTGGCCTTGAAGTAGCAAAGCAGCCAATGATGGCCTCGGGGCCACAGGGGCTGTCTGAGCATGGCTGCCTGACCATGACTGGCCTAAGGCACCATCCCTCAAATCTGGAATCCAAGAATATTCTTTAAAACAGGTGGCATAGTGGTCAAGGTGCTGGATTTCCACATGGTTGACTGTGATTCGAGACCTAGATCCAGTGGCTTGAAACTCATGCCAGGTGCATGTGAGTGTGCCCAAAATCCTGAGAGGGGAATGGAGAAAAAAGTATTACAGTGTGGCCGTTCTCTCTCTCTCTCTGTCTCTCTGGTGAGCACATGTGCCCTATAGCAAAAATCTCTCTCAAAAAAAAAAAAAAAAAAAAAAGTTTTTAAACTTTGCACTTACATTTCGATGAGAACATTTAAAGTTTCCATTTAAGTATTATCTAAACCATCGTCTCTGTGCCCACCTGGCGGTTGGTGTAGACTGGCTTTGTGAGTTGCTTCCCCCCTCTCTGATCTCTCCAAGCAGGAACCCCATATTTATGCTGTTCACAGCTATGACTGTTCCTTGCCCCTATTCTGTTCTTCACTTATACTCAGCCACTTGAAGTGACATGGCTGCAAAACCTAGTGTAAGTTAACAGCTCCTGGACTTACCACTCCAGCCCAGACCTGCTCCTGAATGACTTGTCTCCACACTCACTTGGACGTCCAGCAGAGTGATTGTCTCTCTAGAGTAGACAGGGACAATCCTAGATGACTTCTGTTGTCCTAACAAGATGATTCATCATCTATTTTTTTCTCCTCCACACTCTAAAGTTTCCTGGTTTGGATAATCAACTACAAGGTCACCCTGCCAAATGGCTTCCCAAACTTAACATGTCTAAGCCTGAATGGCTTATGTCCACAGAGGTCCCTGACACCTGTCTTCCTGTCAGTTGATGGAAGCTCCTTCCCCCAGTGGTTCACTTCCAAGACCCCCCAGAGTCATGCTCGGCACCTCTCTTTCTCCCACCCTCCACTTTCGAGGCACAGGGAAACCCAGCCAGCTCTACCTTCATGACACGTGCAGAAACCAGCCATGAGCTCTTCCTCTGTGGTGCTCTCCTGGTCTGAACCACTCTCATCTCTCCCCACATACTGCAAAGGTCTTCTCATCCAGTCTCCTGCTCTACGGTCTAACCTCAACACAACAGACGTGGTACCACTAATGTGTAAGTCAGGTCATGTCACTCCTCAAACCAAAGACTTTCAAAGACATCCTATTTCCCTCACAGTAAAAGCCAAAACCCTCATCATGGCCCGTGTGGGCCCATGCAATGTGCTTCCATTGCTTCTCTGACTATCCTCACCATCACTCACTCCCATTCCGCCCCAGCGGCTCTATTCCTAGACACTTAGCACCATGGCTCTTCCCCTCTGCAACTTCCGCCTCACCTCCTCAAGGCTTTGCTCAAATGTAACTTTTCTCAATGAGGTCTAATAGCATCACAGTTTAAAATCAGAACACCCACCCATACAACCCTCCCTGACTCCCAAATCTACCTGTTTTGTTTATTTTTTCATAGCATTTATTGACTTATTATCATCACTGTTATTTGTTGTAGGTTGCCTGTGCTTGCCAGAGAGAGAAGGAAAGTGAGAAATCATCCCTTCTCCTTCACTCTTTTTTGGGATTTTGAGCACGCACACACACATGCCTGGCACGTTTTCAAGCTACCGGGTCTGGGTAAAAACCATACTTTGGCTATGTGGAACCTAGTCACCTTAGCCACCACACCACCCAACTGGCCTCATAGCACTTATTAACTTCCAATGCTCTAAATGAGGGACTTTCAAAAGTTTGTGGAGAAATGGGACTAAAGAATAAGTGTATTTGGGGGGGCAGAAAAATCTGAATCTATGCAGTTTTTCATAATACACATCTTCCATGAACATTTTAGAAATCCTTTTTATCTTTTACATTTACTTATTGATTTTATTATTTACTACCTCCCCCACTATGATGTAAATGCCACAAGACAGGGATATTTTTGTCTGCTTTATTTAGGAAACACCCAAACACCTAAACCAGTGTCTATTCACTAGGTACTCAGAAAACATAATAACTATATTTAATAAAATATAGTATGGGGACCAGCAGTTAGCGTAATGGCTATGTTGCTGGACTCTCATGTAGTCGACCACGGTCCAAGTCCCGGAACCGGTGGTTTAAACTCACACCGGGCCAGGTGCATGTGAGTGCGTGCCCGAGATTCTGAGAAGAGAATGGAGAAGAAGGGATTGTGTCATGGCCATCCCCCCGGGGGGTGATTTCTCGCTTTCTGTCTTTCTGTCTCTCTCTGTCTTTCTGGTGAGCACACGCACCCTATAGAAAAAACCTCACCAAAAAAAAAAATAAATAAATAGTATGTAAGTACAAATATAATAAAAATATTAATATATTATACATAAATAATATATAATAAAATATTGTATAGGAAATAGATAAATTCAGTAAAATGTAGTAGGTACTCAAACAATTTTGAATAAATTCATTTTGGTGCCAATAATATTATCTTATTTGTGGTAACTAAGAAGAAAATAACCTAAGATGAAATATTATAGAAATGATGTCTTCTTATCAAGTTAAGCAAATGACATCATAGAGTAAATGTTTCACAGTGATGTGAATTTTCAAAAGTGGTGGCAGAAACGAGCCATCACCAGGCAGATGAAAGTATAAATAACCTGCCCCTTGCCACCCAGTTTCTGACTCACATTTAGAAAGTCTGTGTATTACACAAACCAAATTATCCATTGCATTAAATCAATGCCCTTTGAATTTTGGTGTATTTCAGCTTCAGTTAGATTTGATATGTAAATTTATTTTGGTCTTATAATTGTAGGGCTTAATAAGCTAGTAAGTTTATAGATGGCTTTGTATTTGTCCATTATTTTAGTTAAAACACACACAAATAATCATTTAAGTTGACCCTATGGATCCACGAAAATTTTTCTTCCTTTCTAGAGCCATGGAGCATTAAGGTTTAGAAAATAGATCACATTTGGACTTTTCAGAGCTGCATGTGCAAGAGTGGCCTCAACCTCTCATCTGTCCAGATGTGAGGCAAATTGGACTCATTGGCAGTTTGGTCTTCAGGTCAGCCAAACTCGTACCACTCTTGTCTCCTGCAGGGCAAGGATTTGCGTCACTCAACTCTAACATGTAATTAAGTGCTCTTTTCAAGCCAGGCAGTGAGTTGGGTACTGGACATGCAGACAGGACCGTGGTGGGTATCTGCTGCTTTGAGCCATCTTTAACCCCAGCCTCCCTGCAGTCCAATACCTTGTGGGTGGATAGCATTCTATGGTTCAGCAAGTGTACACCTGGCCTCTGAGGCAGGAAAGTCATTGGGGAACATGGCACTCCCAGAGCTGAACAGAGCTATGCAAGGTCACAAACCTATTCATGGCAGAATACAGAACTCTAGTCCCAGTTTTTAACCCTTTGATCTCTAAACCCTTTTTGGCACCAGGAACCAGTTTTGTGGCAAACAATTTTTTCCATGGACTAGGGAGGTCAGTGGAAAAGGGATAGTTTCAGGATGATTTAAGCACATTACATTTATTGTGCACTTTGTTTCTATTGTTATTACCTTGTAGTACATAATGAAATGATTATACAACTCACCATAATACATAATGAGCAGCTGCTCCCAGCGCTAGCATCACTGTCTCAACTCCATCTCAGTTCACAGGCATCGGTTTCTCATTAAGGTGCGCACAACCCAGATCCCCCACGTGCTCAGTTCACAGTAGGACTTGTGCTCCTGTGAGAATCTAAGACTGCTGCTGATCTGACAGGAGGTGGAGCTCAGGTGGTAATGCAAGTGATGGGGAGCGGCTGTAAATACAAATGAAGCTTTGCTCGCTTGCCCACCAATCATTCCTGCTGTGCAGCCCCGTTCCTAACAGGCCATGAACCTGTACCTGTTGGGTACCCTCTTTAAGAGTGCTCTGCCTTCTACAACCACAGGATCTTTGTCTCCATTTCACTCCCTCTTCCACCTTCTTGCATCCTGCCAACTAACTCTAGGGTTTCTGATGCCTTCCTGTTCCTGAGTGAGAGGATCACAAAATAAGAACAATGTTTCTCATGGCTTGTGGTTTCTTCCTCTGTCATTGAGGTGTGAGGATGCAGCAGCAAACATGGGGTCTTCCGGCTGGCATGCCACCAAGGCCATCAGGAAAAATGTCAAGTCCCGGAAGCTCAGGGTTTCATGCTAATACATCCATGCTTACGTGTTTGGGGAAAGTCACCTTATGAGTCAGAGAGGACACACACTGTGTCCCTGTGGTTTCTCATCGCCTCACCTGGCAGATAGGACCAAGACTGCATTCTTGCTTTCTTATCCGCTCCATGGTACATACTCTGCTGTAAGTGCCTGTCTACCATCTGGACTCAGTTGCCTGCACCCACCCTCAGGGAATCCTCCAAATCTGTTTCTTCATGGCTTTAGCTAGTGTCAACCCTGTACCGCAGCAAAGCCTTGCAGGGCCATGGGGAGAGGATTTCATGCTGCAGCACCTGCATTATAGCAAACACTCCCTCAGGTAGTTGGCTATGGCCTGGTCCTATTTCCACAACTTGGGCTATTCAAAATGTCTGCATGGATGGTCTCCCCTTGCTATTTCTCTACTGCAAATGCATCTGTTAAAATTGGCTAAAAGTTGACACTTCACGCACATTAGCTTTGGGTGGATTTTTTTCCTGAGTAATACTTTGCATCCAGAGAGCACTTTCCCCTCAGAGTTTCCACAGACAAGTTATTACCTTCATCCCCGTTTACTGGATGAGCACATGGGTAAGCAGGGGAATGATGGCTTTGTCTGAGAATAATGCACAAGCTAGGGGTGGAATTTCCCAATAACTGTGGTGTGAGCAAAACATTTCCATCAGAGGCCAGTCTCAAGGACAGAGGGATCAGGGCATGAGGCTATGTGCCAGTGGTTTACGGGGACTCATGATCATACCCAGTCTCTAAGCAGCATGAGCTGACTTGCAGTGAACACCAGATGAGAAATGCCCTCACATCCCTATCTCGTGGCAACCCTATAACCAAGCTGTGGGTCCAAATGGAGCAGGTGTAATTGCTGGTGTAAACAGAAAATGCAGAGGGGCCAGCGCAGTGGTCAGTATTCCACAACACAGGCCAGCAAGGTGTCCAGCTGTGACACGAGGGCCTGTAGCTCTTGGAACTACTTTGGCATCCTGACTCCATCACATACCAGCTGTATCATTCGGGCAGGAGTTCCTCAGCAGTCGATGGTAATAAATGATAATACGGTTCCTGTCATTTTGATGCAACTTTTGAGATCTAGCATAAGGTCTGCAAGACTAATGAATGGCTGTTCTTACTTGTATTTTACACTAAACCACTTCCAGACAGGATCCTTCTTATGAAAAAGCCTCCTGGTTGCAGGCAGGAGAAGGAAGGTGTGCAGAGCCTTACGAATGAAGCTTTTTGAATAGAACTTGCAAACAGCATCAGCACCCATACTAGGGCTGGGGGTAGTGGGAAGCAGAGAGAGGAATGCAGCCAGCCAGCTCTGGGCCGAAAGGAACACCATCAGAGATGCCCCGCAGAGCTTCTTGCAGCCAACATCTTCACACGGGCAGTTCCTCCTGCCTTTCTGGGGTCTGCACTGCACCTGCATCTCATGCTCTGCCCTCTGCCCTAATTCAGCCCTCAGTAGGTGGCCCTTTCTCTCAGTCCGGTCATCCACAGGCTGACAGCCCAATAGGCCGGTGGCATCGGCGATCCCTGTGTTTCATTCTAGGGTGAGAGGGTTCTGGAGTCATTTAACCTTCAGCCAGAGCCACGCTGGCGTTGGGACTAGGGAGATAGTGGAGATACCATTGTGGGCCTTGAGAGCTCGCATTCCTGACGGGGGAAGATGAGTAAATCAATACTCAAGGATCATTTCTTACTGTAGATAATTGGGATTGATAAACCTTT
Organism: Tupaia tana; assembly: GCA_026018925.1. Taxonomy (NCBI): domain Eukaryota; kingdom Metazoa; phylum Chordata; class Mammalia; order Scandentia; family Tupaiidae; genus Tupaia; species Tupaia tana. The sequence goes on along the minus strand of JAKSZU010000004.1, from coordinate 109,918,857 downwards.
GTGAAAGAGATGATTGGGAGTCACTCTTAATAGCTGCTGTTAATGAGTTCAGATTCCATTCTATATATTTTATGAACGATATCTAATTTGAAGAAAGAGGGTTACGGAGGCTAAATAGCTTATCCAAGTCCAGACGGCTGACTCGAGCTCTCTCATCTCTATTATGCTATTCCTGGAGGACTGAGAGCCAGCAGAAAGGAAATTCAGGTGGTTCCCAACCCAAGAGCAAAACTTGGGAGGAAAGATACTTAACTTAGTTAAAGTTCATTCATTGTTTTCTTCCATGAGAGAAAGAGACAGACAGACAGACAGCAACATCCTCAACAGGTCTTCAGCAGCACGGGCTCGGATGTCCCCAGTGGAGCCCAGGCAGGGCGAGGGGCAGCCACTTGGCACCACTGTGTCAGAATGAGGTGGAAATCGGCCTTGCACCCCTTTCCAGAGCGGATGGGACCTGCTGTGCCTGCCCTCCAACGGGAAGAGTAAGTTCTTCTTGAAGTTGACCTCTGCCCGCTGGGAAGTTTCTGATAAGAATCTGAAATCTGGTATTGGGAGATGGCCAAGATGAGCAGGGGTGCACCTGCGCAGGCCCTCCGTCTGCAGGATGCCTAGAACTAAGGACTGCTAGCACTCACGCTCACGTCTGCTCTCAGGGAAAGACCGACTGACTTCATTAACATCACCCGGAGGTGCCTGGTTGAGAACATTACGAAAGAAAACGAATAAAGTAAAGAGAAAAGCCAGAAACTTTTTACCTTTCTGAAGGCAAGGAGGGAGGGATTTTTATCAAGCTATTTTAGAATAAGATTTTCTCCTTTTCAGAATAAGACCATCTCCCTCTACCTGGTAAAGTAACACTACACTTAATGAGTACTATAAGTTAATGAATCTAGTCATAAGTAGCAGAAAAGCTATAATATAAAATTAGTTTAAAGGCTATGTTTTATTTATGATGAGTTAAAAAAGCTACTCTGGACACAAGGAAAATTTATACCAGCTTTATTTTAATAAAAGCAATAGCTAGTAATGAGACTTCTCTATGCCAGATACCCTTCTAAGTATCTTACATAGGAGGGGGCTTCAAAAAGCTTATGGAAAGTGCATATTATGAGAAAATGACACATGGATTTCAAGTGTTTTGAACCAAAATAAAATCATGCTATTATTTAATTTTTCCCAAACGTTTTGAAGTCCTCTGGTACATGTACTCATTTACGCCTCACAGTGGCAGGAGGTCCTTATCACTACCCTCACTTTAGAGAGGGGGACACTGAAGGCCCAGGATGTAAACATGCCCAGGATTGCACAGCCAGTGAGTGACAGAGCTGAGATTTGAACCCAGGAGTTCTGGCTCTCGGGTCCATGTTAGTCTCCTCCTCTCCCACCGAATACGTGGCAAATAGGCGTTTAAAGGTGATTGCTTTGAAGGAGCATCACAATGTCAATCTGTATGTTTGGGTTCATTTTTGCTCAAGGCACCCCCTCGCTACACCTCGCTCTAATTGCATAAGATATTTGGAGTCTAAGATAGATCCTAGGAAGTCGAGGCAGGGAGTTCCCACCACCTCCCTAACCCACCCCAGGAATCATGGGAAACGACAGATGGAAAAAGCCAAGTAAGTCAAATAATTTATGAATTCCAACAAGATGCCATCCACCTGGAGACTCAGGAAACTAGCCACCGGCGAAGCACAGAGGCACTGCCGCGTCCCGGGGGAGCACAATGTCTGTGAGGAGATGGGGAGCAAAGGGCCGGGATCGTGGGTCGGTGCTGCCCGAAGTTCCACAGGAGCCCCGGAGGCTGTGCTCGTGCAGCAGGGACAGCAAGTGGTTCGCTTTGGAAAGTCTCCATAGAGCTTTCATCCAGAAAGACGATGTAAGATCGATATTGAACCGTGGGGCCAGCTGGTGGCGTGGTGCTTAAGGAGCCGAACCCCCACAGGACCAGCCACCTGTTGGCTTGAAATTCATGCTGGGCGCGTGTGCGTGTGTGCCCAAAACCCCAGGAGAAGGCAGGAGAAGGGGTTGCAGCATGGCTATCCCCACGGGGGGGGGGGGGTGATTTCTCACTTTCCCTCTCCCTGTCTCTCTCTCTCTCTCTCTCCTCTCTGGTGAGTGCATGTACCCTATGGCAAAAAAAAAAAAAAACCTATTAGAATGCCACAATCATACAGTCTCTGGCCACGTGTTTTGTTAAAATAAATGCATCTATTCTGCACTTGTTACAAATAAAGATACTATATGAAGGGTCTTCAAAAAGTTCATAAAGGGTCCAGCAGGTAGCATAGTGGTTTGGACTCTGAACTCCCACGTGGTTGAACACAGTTCAAATCCTGGGCCCAGGGGCTCAAAACTCACACTGGGCACACATGCATGTGTGTCCAAAATCCTGATGAAAAGGAAGAGAAGGGATCGTGGTGTGGTCATTTCCCCTGGAGGGTGACTTCTTGTTTTCTTCCTCACTGTCTCTCTGGAGAGCACACATGCCCTATGGCAAAAATCTGTCTCAAAAAAAGAAAGAAAAGTCCATTTTACAGCTAAGGAAGGTATTAAAAATTAAAAAGCTAGGGACCAGCAGTTGGCGTAATGGCTATGTTGCTGGACTCCAATGTAGTCGACTGCGGTTTGAGTCCTGGACCCAGTGGCTTAAATTCACGACGGGCATGTGGGTGTGCGTGCCCAAGGTCCTGAGAGGAGAATGGAGAAGAAGGGATTGCGACGTGGCCATTCTCCCTGGGGAGTGATTTCTCGCTTTCTGTCTCTTTGTCTCGCTGTCTTTCTAGTAAGCACACGTGCCCTATAGCAAAAACCTCTCCAAAAAAAAAGAGTAAAAGAAAAATAAAAAAGCTCATATAAATGACTATCATGAGAAAATGATTCAGCTTTTCTGAAGTCCTCTTGTACTTAACTCTAGGGTACACTATTTTTTTTCCTTTAGCATTTTGCTATCGAGTGCATGCACTTGCCAGAGACAGAGACAGATAGAGGGGGGGAAAGTTAGAAATCACTCCCCCAGGGGAGAGGACCACGCCACAATCCATTCTTCTCTTGGGATTTTGGGCATGCATGCACACGAGCCCACCATATTTTTCAAGGTGCTGGATCCAGACTCTAACTGTGCATTCAGCCCTATGGGATCCAGCTGCCTCAATCTCGAACCATCTTCTGGCCCTAAGATGCTATTTTCTAGTGGTGAAAATGGACATCGGGGAAATGCACAGAAAAAGACATGGTAAACCTGGGTTCTGGGACCAGCCGAATTCAAGGTTCCAACTAGACAGCAGTGTTCGAGCATGAAGGATTTTAGTGGCTCTAACAGCCAATCCCCTCTCCCTGCCCAGAACCTGCTCTCAGACTAGACAGGACAATGTCCCATCAGCAGGTGGTGTGGTGGTTAAGGCACTGGATCCTACATAGCCAACTCCACGGTTCAGGTCTGGGCCCTGGCAACCTGAAAACGTGCTGGGCATGTGTGCACGTGTGCCTAAGATCTTGAGAGGAGAATGGAGGAGAAGAGACTGTGGTGTGGCCATCCCTCTCCCCTATGGGGGAGGTGATGTCTCTCTCCAGTGAGCACACGTATCTATCCTAAGGCAAAAAAAAAAAAAAAAAAAAAAAATATATATATATATATATATATATATATATATATATATATATATATAACAAAAACAAAACAAAAACCAAAAAAACCTCATTCTCTCACCTTAAGTCAACACCGTCCTGCCCAGTCTGAGAGCAGGGTCTGGACAGGGAGAAGGAGTTGGAGCCACTACATCCCGGCTGGTACCCAGGAAGCACGAGGGCTCAGCTGGGGACAGCCTTCGTCCTTTCTGGCCTGCCGAGGGGAACGCTGCACTGGCCTGGAACACACTGAACACTCATTTCACTTTTGTTCCAGGGGTGAGCATCCCTCTGATAGCTAGAAATGAAAGGAGATGCTAGCGCAGCGTTTTCTCTGCCTCCGTCTTGCCCTGGGAAGAGGGCACTGGGAGGGAAGTTGCTGGAACAGTTTCCTCCGTAAGAGCCAGGAGAGACAGCCTTAGCAGAGGAGATGCTTTCAGAAAGCCCTGGTCGAATTCCAGCTGGGAGGCCTGCGTGTCTGGAGATAACTGCTCTGCTTGTTTGACAGCGAGGTCCGCTCACTCCTGCCGTGCCGGGACAGGTGCCTGCTGAGTCCTCTGGGTACAGCTCTTGGAAGTCATCACAGCTGGGCAGTGGGGTCGGGATCGGGGGAGAACAGGACGGGGATGCGCCTCCTGCTGCCAGCCCTGGAGGCGAGAAAGGAAGCAGATGGCCCTGGGCAGGCCCTGTGCTTTCTGAGTCGGAAGAATTCTCCAGTAGCTGCTGACTGACGGACGGCATCCCCAGAGATCCTAGCCATAGCTGGAACTCACTGTGCCAAAAGGATTTTAGAGCGTTTGATGCAGTCACCCCGTTCCATGCGCCCTGAGTTCTGCCTGGCGCAAGTCTATTAGCAAAGCCCTCCATTTATCACTTTGCTAAACACGGGGTGTGATTACGAGAGGCACCGGCTAATATGCTGATACACACTAGTTCCACGGCTATAAATACGCCGCCATTCAGCTGTGTGGTGACTGCTCCTGGATCGATTTTGTGAGCAAGGGGAATAGTATTCCCACTAGCAATTCCAGGCAGCTTGCAGGTAGGTAAAGTAAGAGGCAAACGAGGTTATCTATAACTGTTACAAAGTTACAAAGCTGGCCACTGCGCAGTCTGCCCAGGTGGTAACCATCGCTTTCAAACACTCAGGGATTCCTTTCTGCCATTTGGAAAGTCTATTATCATTCACAGGGCTGGGGCAGGGGAAAGAGACTGAAGTATGATTTGTTTTCCATTTGTTCCTTTATGTTTTCTCATCCAACCTACCAACAGTTGAGTACCTCATGCATCAGGGACTCTTCTAGACACTGCAGACATAAGGATAAATGAGACCTGGTGTCCTCTTTCAGCTTAGGACCTCATTATCTTTGGGGGGAGCCTGGACCAGCACACAAATAATGTCAATTACAAATGTAGAAGCTCACATTTGCATGGAGCTCTCCGTGCTTTATTTTATGTGATATTCGTAACAAGTCGCTGAGGTGGGGAGGTGGAAAATATTACTGTATTGGAGCCCACCAGCCAGAGGCCACTGGGAACACACCTGCAGCGGGCAGGCCATTGCTTGCACATACCACAGGGAGCTGTGGGGTGTCTCCAAAGAGGGGAGTCAGGAAAGAGGTCTTTTTTTTTTTTTTAAGGTTTTTACCAAAGGATGTGTGTACTTGCCAGAGAAAGACTGTGAGAGGGAAAGTGAGAAATCACCCCCCAGGGGGATGGTCACACTGCAATCCCTTCTTCTCCGTTCTCTTCCCCAGATTTTGGGCATGAATGCACACAGACCCAGTGTGATTTTCAAGCTGCCAGGTCTGGGACTTGAACCATGGTCGACCACGTGGGAGTTCAGTGCCTTAACCACTGTGTCACCGGCCGGCCCTGGAAAGATGTCTTCCTAGGGTTTGGGGAGCCGGAGTTAGTCATCGGATAACCGAGGAAGATGCTGGAGCCGTCCGTGGCTTTGTGTTTAGCACACGTGGGTTCTGTGGCATCACCGTAGATCAGATGGCCTGTGGCAATCTTGGCACTCCTGGATCTGAACAAGCCGGTAAAAGTCAGTGCTCGGATAGTTTGCGATGGTCTGCGATGATCATGGTTTTGATTTGAGGCAGTTTATCTGTTCTGTGAAATCACAGGGCAGTCCCTTTTGAAGACTTGGGGTTTCGTTTTTAATTCTCAGTACCCTCCTTCCTGTCCTGCTGCCAGTAGGATTCCTTTTCTCCTTGTCAATTGTTAAGATTATTTCAGTTCTACAAGTGCAGATGCTAAGAAGCAGGACCCACCAGAGTCTACCTCATCGGAAGCTGCTGCGGCTTCCCAGCCCAGGTCCCGGGGCGCACAGACAGATTCCCCAGCCCTGCAATCTGTTCAGATTACAACCTCTTACTTCATATTCTCACGTCTCTCCTTCTGCCTCCCAACTGTCCATGCGGCAGCCACAACTTTCAGACTCGTAGCCTACGGGGTGAGAGAGAAGCCTTTGGGAAGGACCTAAAGGCTTCTCTCTAAAGGACCCAGCTTTAGAACCCGTATTCACGTTGGAAGAATTCGCTTTCTAAGCTGAGTGATGTATAGTGATTGAACGTAGAAAAGAAATGAAAACAAAGTAAAGTATTCAAAGAAAAAAAAAAAACCCTGATCTGTCCTGTGCTGGGCGAGAAGCAGTGCAGGCCCCAGCACTCCCCCGCCCCGTACCCTGGTATGCCTCCACTTCACGATGGGAAGAAACTCAGTACCCTTCTCCTAGGATAATTACGAGGATTAACTGAGATAACATGCCAAAGTGCTTAGACGGTGCCTGCCGTACAGAAAAGCCCAGTGAAAGACTGATGATTATCCTGTCCGTGTCTAGCGCCCAGGACAGTGCCCTGCAAGCTGACAACTGGGCAGGCAGGGCCCTGCTCACATCCCCGCTGCCCTTGCTCAGGTGCAGATGCTAATTCTGCCGGACTAAGATTCTGGGTTTCTAAGTAGCTCCTGGGTGACACCAGCTTGGGCCACACTAAGGATTTGTTTTTAATTGTTTTGTTTGGGGGACAGGCAGATGGCATAATGGTTATGTCACTGGACTCCCACGTAGTCAACTGCGGTTCAAGTCCTGGACTCAGAGGCTTAAAACTCACTCCGGGTGCATGTGCATGCATGCCCAAAATGCTGAGAGGAGAATGGAGAAGGGATTGTGACGTGACCATCCCCAGGGGGGCTGATTTATTGCTATCTCTCTGTCTCTCTGTCCCTCTGGTGAGCACATGTGCCCTATAGCAAAAATCTTTAAATAATAATAATAGTAATAATAATAATAAATTGGTTTGGTTTTGATTGGCAGACTTAGCATGAACACGATGGTGTTTGGGCCCCCTCCATGGTGGAGCGGCTCAGTCCGGTGACCTCACAAATGCCTCGCCTCACACAGTCACTGCCTTCAACACCTACTACCCTTGCATGGCAAGTAGCCCTCAGCATGTGGTTTTCAGACCAGCAGCTTTGGTGACACTGAGAACTTGTTGAAATACAGATTCTTACCCTCACACCCCACCTCCACCCATCCCCATTCCCCCTAAAACTGCCAGACAAGGCCAGCAATCCAGGGTTTAATAAGCCTTCCAGGCAATTCTGATATTCTCACTAGTTTGGTTTTTTTCCTCTTTAAGTAATTATTTATTTCATTAATTCATTATTTATTATTATTATTATTAATTTTGCTACAGGGCATGTGTGCTTAGCAGAGAGAGACAGAGAAAGTCAGGGAAAGTGAGAAAGGAAGCCAGCAGGTCTGGGACTTGAACCGCGATCGGTCATGACCCTGTGCCACCTGCTGGTCCCCACTCTCACTAGTTTTGAGAAGCACTGCTCTGGGGAGTAGAGCAACTCCCTGGAGTCAGAAGTCCTGGGTGGGGCCCAGACGGTGCAGCGGTACCATGGCGTGCTCTGCAAGACTGATTGCAGGAAGTTTCCGGGTTTGCACTGGAGAGCTCCCTGAGGAGGCTGGGTACACTTGGCGGTGGTGCAGGCTGGCTGAGCCGGGGAGGACTGCAGCGGGAGGGCCTCGCTGGGGGTGCTGCCTCACTCTCTCTCTGAAGAACGCTATAAACGAAGTCTCGGATGGCATCCTGGATTTGCCACCTACCGTCGTGTGGCCTTGGGCAAGTCAATCAGCCTCTCTGAGACTAGCGCTGAGGCCCCGAAACAGGTTTATTATTCTAAACCCAGAATGCGACTGCAAAAGAGCCCAGGCTCTGATGGAGCTGTGTGTCACTTTCTCGGGCTCCAAACGTGCTGCTTCTCTGCTGCTTCTGTAAAACAGGACACAGGATGCGTACCGGTCCCGACGGCTGGTGCACAGCTCCAACGATATCATGTAAGAGCCGTCGGAAACCACTGCATACGATAACACGTAACTAGGAAGTGCTGACTATGTGTGCGGAATGGTTCAATAAAGAGGGGAGTGTGTAACTAATGGGCCTCTGGAAGGCCCGGACTGTTCCCCCATGGAAGGCCATTTATTATGAGGAAAGCATTTAAGTTCTGCGTTCACTGTGGACTTTTTCCCAACAGGAGTGGGCGTCTGCTCATGATCGCTTAATGAGAGCTAGGATATTTTATGTTAGCGCTATTAAGAGATCAGTAAAGAAAACAATCACACAGGTAAAATGGCCCGTTTATTTCAGGGCACAAGTATGTTTTATGTAACTGTTTCTGTGTTTCGTAAACTGTCACATGTTGGGGATTTGCTGAGACGGCCAAAGTTGACAAGGACAACATTCCTACGTTAATCAATGACCCCTCCAACCACGCTGAGAATTTTCATGTGAGGCTTTTTATCCGGCTCTATCAGCACACTCACCAGCTGGCACTGTCTATAATTAGGCAAACCTACTCAGGAATATGACTCAGTCACTTCCACCTCAATCAGAAAAGATTAATTGGAAAGGATGCTGGCACTTCTATGTGTGTGTGTGCTCAGTAAATCCAAAAAGTGTTTAAATAACTACAGCTGAATGCCTGCTTGGTTTAAGACAGAGTAGTAGTAACTGAGGCCCTCTCTACCCTTCCCTGTTCCCACAAAACCACCCACACTGATCCAAAATGCATCTCCCAGGCAAGCCAGGCCTCTCACACTTAACAATAATGTTCAAATACCGCCGTCCCGGGTCACCTTAACTCGACTTTAACCATCCCCACAGAGCAGAATATTGAGGTGGGATTGACCCCAGTCAGCCAGCAGGTCTGGGTTCTCATCGCAGGCCCACTGCTAACCAGCTGTCCCGACCTTCAGTTGTTCTCTAAGCCTTGCTTGCTTTAACTGCGAAGTGCGAATTTTGAGATGACTTTTAAAACCCTCCTCTGGGTCTAACATTTCACTTGGCGCTCACATACATGCCCTGGTGAACAGAGGCGTGCATTGTACCCATGCCACCGTCTGGGAGGACGCTCCGCCTGTCTGCTTCTCCTGTCGGTTACACTGGATGGAACCACCTTGAAGGCAGACAATGCCCGGGCTACCTTGGAAAATCCTCCACCAGCCAGCCTCGCGGTGCTCTCACGTCACATCGCTGGCACCTGGCAAACTGTCTCTTTCCATTTCTAACAGACTTAGGAAAAAACCATTTCCTCCCACTAAGCATTTCTCTGTGCTGCTTTATAGCTGATCGCACCCGTCTCACGGATCCATGGTGAGGTGAAAAGGCCTGAGAATTGTCCTGCCATCATACTCAGCCAAAAGAAACAGTCCCAAGACAGCCTGTCCTTAAGGAGGACAGAAAATATGACAGGAAGGTGTGTTATGGTGTGTGAGGCTCCATCTCAGAAACCAGCTCACTCCTCTCTCTCAGAACCGGCTGTTGGGGAAGTCTCTCCTGTCAACACCAGTGCCCATATGTAGGCTCACAACATGTCTGTCCAGAAAGTTCTCGCCGGCCCTCCTTCCCGTTGAAGTGGGAGCCCAAGATCCTCTCTCTGTTAGGGATATGGTGACTGTGGTCTGTCCCTCTCTACCTCCTCCTCCCAGTACTCCAGCAGTTAGGAACCGAGAGCAGAGAGGAAATGCGGGAATACCAGATGCTGCAAGGCAAGCACAGCTGTGTGAAGAGCATCCTCCAACCACCTCTGTTTGGATGCTGGTGCATGGTGTTGCCATGTTGAGAGCCCAGAGAAATGATCAGAGGCTAACAGAGTCGACTTTGATGAGGACAAATGCTGGGGAAAACATCAGGGAAAACTGCCCAGAGAAAATATGCTACAGAAATACTACACACGATAGAATATTCTGACTTGTTATGTGCATATACCGCAGAGAAATATTGTACTCTGGGGTCCAGAAGTCGAGCATGAGTCAGCAGTATGGCCGTATTGTTTAATACAGCGGGAGTGGAATTCGGAAGCAGACAGGGAGAGAACATTGTACTCAGCACATTTGAGGCTCTCGCTGGCTTTGATTATTCTCTAATTGTATCTTGCATCTAAGACTTGTCTCTCCAATGAGATTAAAGGCTCCCAAGGGACAGGGGGTAATTTTGATCCTTGCCTTGTATCATTTTACCACAAGCAACAAAATATGAATGTGTGTGTGTGAGAGAGAGAGAAAGAGGAGAGAGACTCTGAAATCTTTGGAGAATGTTAGTGCTGTTTTGAAATTTTGAATTTGTTTAAAATACACGTGCATGAAAAAAATGAGATGTGAGTTGGGGCCAGGTTGAGGAGCAACCGAGCCCACATGAGGAAGGTCCTGGGTTTGTACCCTGGGACCTCAATGACTATGTCAGCTACACATATGCTCTGACCCTGGCTGGGGGAGTCTTGGGGTTGATCACAGTGTGAAGACCTTGTGGGTGTGCCTCTCTCTCTTCCTCTCTGTCTGTCCTTTCGTATGTATACATATTTAACAAAAGAGTTGTTCTGACATAAACCTACAAAGAGATGCCCCTAGGGCAGACAGTGACAGTACTAGTTGCTGTTGACTGAGTGCCTCTTAGGCTGCGGGTAATTCACACCCATTATCTCTAAGCTTCACAATGACCCTGCAGTGTGGGGTGAGTAGCCCCATCTCACACTAAGAACACTAAGACACAGAGAACTTAACTTTGCTCAGAATCCTTAAACTACCAAGTGACTGAGTTAGAGTTTGAGCCCAAGGTGGCCTGCCTCTAAATTCTAAGCCCTTTCCATGGGCCCGTGGGTCAGAGAATGGAATGTATCATATCTCTGCTGGGACGAGAGAGGGACTTTCACAGGGGAGGACCTGTGACCCTGTAAGACTAGCAGTTCCCAGTACGAGGGCGGTCACCGAGGGCCCCACCAGCCCACTCCAGCTGTGGGGTGGAAATGCGGGCTCCTGAGGGCTAGTGCAGAAGGACCCGCAGGCTCTCAGGGGACACGGGAACTCTGCCTGCAGTCCTAGAGTTGCAGAAACTGCCCTGGAGACGATCCAGCTGTCTCTATTTGTGTCCCTTCCGTGTCGCCGTGGCTGACTCACCCTGCTGCTCTCAGAGAGGGAGCTCAATCACTGTCGCCTTGTCATAATGAAATAAGAGATCTTAAAGCAAACTTCCTCACCGGAAGTCACAGAGAGAAGTAAGCTAGAAAAGCTCCCTGTTATAGCAAAAAGAGTGCAAAGGAACAGAAAAGATATTAAGTATTAGACTTAGAGACTTCTGTTTTTTCCCTTTATTAAAAAAAAATTCTCCTTATACTTCTCTGAACTTTCCAGATTTTTGAAATTAAATGGTCTTATGGGCCAATGGGTGGTATGGTGATTAAGGTGCTGACTCCCACATGGTCAACCGTAATTCAAGTCCCAGACCTGGCAGTCTGAAAATCATGCAGGTTGGGCCAGCAGATGGCATAGCAGTTAAGTCACTGGATTCCCACATGGCCAATTGTAGTTTGAGTCCCAGATCCAGTGGCTTGAAACTCACTGGGCATGTGTGTGTACATGCCCAAGATCCTGTGAGGAGAATGGAGAAGGGATTGTAGTGTGGCCATCCACCTGGATAGTGATTTCTCACTTTCCCTCTCACTGTCTCTGTCTCTCTATCTTGTGAGCACATGCACTCTAAGGCAAAAACTTCTATAAAAAAAAAAAAGAAAGAACAAAGAAAGAGAGAGAGAGAAAGAAAGAAGAAAGAAAGAAAGAAAAGAAAGTAAAATCATTCTAGGAGCATGTGTGCCCAAAATCCCAGGAGGAGAATGAAAGAGGAGGGATTGCATCATGGCCATCCCCTGAGGGGGGCGATTTCTCATCTTCCCTCCCCAATGAATGCATGTGCCATACGGCAAAAACTTTAATTTGAAAAAAAGTAATCTTTTATAACTAGAAAAAAATCACACATATTTAAAATCATAAAAACGTTTTAAAATGAAGGAAAATGCTCACAAGGTCATTAGCAAAAAACAGAAAGGTATCGTGTTCAATTACCACTGTTTCCATTGCTCCCCACTGGTGAATAATCCCCCTGATATGATTTTATTCATGTGTCCCAAAATATCTCCCTTCCATGCTTTACATTAAAACCAACAAGGAAATGTATACAGAAAAAATTGTAAGCTCAGCAAAGTGCACAAACTATGAGATGACTAACAGAAATAGTGTTTGGAACACAGAAACAGTCCACACACTGATGGCCACAGAGATGACACACCCGGCCAAGGTAATTCCCCTCCTCCAACCCCCACAGGAACGTGAGCCAGGCTAGCCAGAAACCTCAGCACAGGAGAGCAGTCCGGGACACCAGGGCAGAAATGTCCCACCTGTCAGCCCTAAGAGGCGAACCGCTCTCCAGGCAACACAGAACTAATTAAAAGCCAGACAAGAGACTGAAGGCTTACCTCGTTTCTCCCTCCTAGCCTGCAGCCGTCCACTTCTGGCCTCAGAAAGATCTCAAATGAGCCAACTTCTCATTCTTCTCTACCAAAATGTCCTGGAAGACGTTTCCGAGAAATGTCCTGGTTGCTCCTCTTCAGACCCAGCAGATCTGTAGGAGGGCGATGAAGCTACTCCTGGGTTAGTTCTTTGATGAAGAGATGGCAGGTCATAAAATCGTAGAGATCATCCCAGCGCAGTGTCTCAGGGCAGAACTTCTCAAACGCCAATGTTCATAGGGATCCCTGGGGATCACCGCCTGCAGACTCTGATACTGTAAGTCTGACATGGTACCTGAGTGTCTGGGTTTCTACTAAGCCTCCAGCTGACGTTGAAGCTGCTCATCTGAGGACCACATTTTGAGTAGGTTCAACATTGCTCTGTGTAAGAGAACTGCAGTTAGAACTGTGCCGACATTGCGTCTTTACCACTTTCTCCCCATGTACACTTCACCAGGGTATAAAAGTGACGGCCATCCACGGAATATGGTGTAACTGGAACTCTCATTTACTGCTGATGGGAATGTAAACTATTGCAGTCACTTTGCAAAATACACTTCTGCAGTTTCTTAAAAAGCTAAACATAAGTTTGGTTCTTTCCATGTCCTATCCCTAGAGTAATTTTTCTGGAATATTTTTCTGGAATAAATACGATCTGAGCAAATATTTTCTAGGAGGTCAGTTAGAGGTGGCTGTGATGGTCAAAGTCCTAGGGATGACCCCTAGTTAATCTTTCTGAGTCTCTCTGAATCTCAGTGTCCTCTTGTGTAAAATAAGGACGATAAAACTTACTTGCAGAGAGTGAGGGAGAGTCAAATTTAATTTGAGATGTGAAACCGCATAGACCTATTCAAATAAAAGTCATAATTTTCCATTCTCTGATGTGCTGAGTGGTGGCTCAATCCGCCTAGCAGCACTGGCAGAGGGTAGGAGCATGGAAGCCACAGTGTACATTATGGCTTACACAGTTTACTCCTGGAGATGCAGTGCGGGCAAAAGCTCTTTAAGATGTTGCTATTTTCAGACTATAGTGTGAACTAGATACCTAACTGCTAAAGAGATTCAGAGAGACAACTGGTTGGAGTTGTAATAATCCACGAGAATTTATCAGGAATTTGCACTGAGCTACAGCATGAAAGAAACGGGGGGTGGATTCCTAGCAGGGATGGAGCACATCAATAGAGCAGTCTAACTTTTTCTTATTTGCAAAATGGAGATAAAAATAAAATCTCAGAGAGGGCTCTTGTGAGGATTAAATGAGATGATGCATTTACAGGCTTTAGCACAAGGTCATATAGAGTAAGTGCTCACTGCTTGAATTTTTAAACTCTTACTGTTTTTTTATGTGAATGAGTAATATAAACCCATAATTCAAAAAAAATAAACAGTGTAGTAAAATATCCATTGACAGCCTTAATCTCCTCTCTCTTCCCAACCAGAATATTCCCCCTTCTCCTCTCCTGTAGTACTACTCTTAGCAATTTATGTAACATTTAGTGTTTCTTTATGTAGGTACAAGCAAACACTGTATGTATTTATTCTTCTCTTGGTTACCCCAAGAGAAGATACCATAGATATTATTCTCCACTTCATTTTTTTTACTTTCTTCTTTTTTTTATAAGTAATTAGAGAAACTTTTCTCTCTTTTTCTTAGCTGAATAGAATTCTCATGTGTAGTTATACCAGGGTTTACTTACCTACTCTCCTATTGATGGGTGCTTGGATTTCTTTCTTATTCTAAATACTCTGCAATAAATAACTTTGCATACTCACGAAGTTATACACATGGGCTGATGTCTTAGTAAACACGAGTGAGTCCTGCTCCAGGGAGTTGGGGTCTGTGCCGTCTGACACTACACCACCATCTCCCCAGTCCCGACCGTGGAGTGTGCTGTCAAACCCATTATTTCAGCTACTGAAGTCCTTTATTAAGCAGGTCTATTAATGAACTTACTAGTGTGTGCTGTAGTTTGTTTCCTTACTTATGTATCATTTAATCCTCTGTTTTAATTATGGAGGTTACTAATACCCTTTACTATCTTTACTTTATAGAGAGGCTAAACTCTCTTCACTGCTTTTTCAGAATTTTTCTGGCTCTTCTTGCTTACCTATTTTCCATTTGAGCTTTAGAATCAACTTGTCCATTCCAGGGGAAGAATGGGAAAGTTCTTTTATTTATTTGACTTTTATTAGGATAAAGTTAAATTTATAAATTAAGGAGCACTGGCCCCTCTGATTTCTAGTCTTCCAAGGACACATGTGATGTGCCTTTCCATTTGTTGCATCTCACTTCTGTGTCGCTTGTGTCACCACTGAGCATATGTCACACTGACCAATTGACAGGCAAAAGGACATGGAGACAAAGACTAGGAAGCTCGAATGTCAGCGAGCAGGACCACAGATGGTGTAGTGGTTACACCATCACATGGCCGTCTACAGTTCAAATCCTGGACCTGGCGGCTTGAAACTCACACCGGTGCATGTGCGTGTGTGCCCAAAATCCTGAGAGGAGAATGGAGGAGAAAGGATGGTGGCGTGGCCATCCCCCTGGGGGATGTGTATGTGTGTGTGATGTGTGTGTGTGTGTCATTTCTCGCTTCTGTTTCTCTGGTGAGTGCACACTCACGATGGCAAAAATCTCAGTTAAGAATGTTAGAGAACAAACACATTAGCCTGTCCCCAGAATCATGGTCATAACTCTGAATATTGGTAAAGTGGTAAGAGGTAGGACCGTACCAGGAAGGAAGAAGTGGGAGAACAAAATCATCATTATTTGGGTTTGATGTTTTATATAGTTTACTTCATTAAATCCTCATTTCTCAGATCATACATTGTCATGAGAAGACCTGCCCGTTACGATTATTTTACCCATAATGTAAAACGTGGTGTCTTGAATACCACGTAGAAAATGCTGAACAAGCACTAGAGATTAAATGCTGATGCGGATGAAAAGGAGAAGCAGAGGCTCTGGCACAGGAAGCAGTCTGCTGCCGACAGACCCAGCACGCGGGCCAGGGAGCTGCTGTCTAAAGCCCACGCTCTTCACACTGTGCTGCCTGGGGAGGGAGGGTTTTACCAAATCTGCCGTAACAACGTGAGTACTGCGTTCCATTCCAGAAGTCACACTGGTGAAGACTCTTGAACTGATAAATAACAGCAGTGAATTTGACGTACTTGATTTTAAAAGGTAGACAGGAATTCCGACCGGCTTTAGGTACCTGACGAGGGAGGGCTGGGGAAAGGCCTGAGGGACGGCTGGGTTCACGATGCAAATGCGGGGTTCAGAGCTTCCTGTCTCTCCTCCCCCCGCCCTGTTGGGTCTCTCGTCTGCTTCTTTCCTCTGCCTCCCTGTACCTGTGCTTCTCCACTGCTGTCCCTGAGTCCAGTCTCACACCCGGGCTCCAGGACGCACCCTCACATCGAGCTCTGTAGTCCAGCTTCAATGAGAAAAAGACCCAGGAAGAGGCTCTGGTCAGTCAGGCCTGGGGCAGGACCTCAGTGCTGTGGCCAGAGGGCTAGAGTAGGCAGACTCGAAGCTCCACACCCCAGAATCACGTGGTCGAAATTGGAGGAGAGCAGTTGCCATGGACTGTTGGGGACTGTTCTCAAGAATGTTGGAGCTTTGGGGACCAGCAGTTAGCATAATGGCTATGTCGCTGGACTCCCATGTAGCTGACCGCGGTTTGAGTCCTGGACCCGGTGTCTTAAACTCACGCCGGGCACGTGTGCGTGCGTGCCCAAGATCCCGAGAGGAGAATGGAGGAGAAGGGATTGTGGTGTGGCCATCCTCCCTGGGGGGTGATTTCTCACTTTCTGTCTCTCTGTCTCTCTTTGTCTGGCGAACACACACACCCTATAGCAAAAAAACCTCTCAAAAACAAAAAATGTTGGAGCTTTAAGCAAAAAGAACAATGAATGGCCATGACAAAAGTAAATCATAGTACAGCTACTCCAAGGACTATCATCCAGCCATTTAAAAGGGTATTTTAATTTTTAATTTTTTTTTTTTTTTTTTTTTTTTTTTTTTTTTTTTTTTTTTTTTTTTTTGCCAAAGGGCACATGTGCTTACTGAAGAGAGAGAGGGAGAGAGACAGAGAGAAGAAGAGTGAGAAATCACACCCGGGAACCAGTAGTTAGCATAATGGCTATGTCGCTGGACTCCCACGTAGTCAACCGCGGTTCGCGTCCCGGACCCGGAAGGCTTAAAACTCACGCCGGGCGCATGTGCGTGTATGCCCAAGATCCCGAGAGGAGAATGGAGGAGAAGGGATTGCGGCGTGGCCATCCCCCCTGGGGGGTGATTTCTCGCTTTCTGTCTCTATGTCTCTGTCTGTCTGGCGAGCGCACACGCCCTATAGCGAAAAACCTCTCAAAACAAACAAACAAAAAGAAATCACACCCAAGGGGGACGGCCACACTACACAGTGCATAACCCCTCTCCTCCATTCTCCTCTTGTGATTTTGGGCATGTACACAGGTGCACACAGCATGATTTTCAAGCTGCTGGGTTCAGGACTCGAACCATAGTCAGCCATGTGGGTACCCAGTGCTACAGCTCTACCATGTCACCTGCTGGCTCCAGGTGTTTCAATTTTACTATGATATAATAACATGGGAAAACGGTATGCTGTAATAGAATAAAAAAAGCAGAATAGCTAACTATTCAAACAACACTATCCGAAAGCCAAAAACAAGACCCTGTGCACAGAGCAAAAGCCATGGGGAAAAAAAAGAGCTGCATCAATACTGTTTATCTTTGGGTGGTGTGATAATTAGTGATTTTTCTCCTGTCCGTTTTCTCTACTTTATTATTGTTTCCGTTGTGGTAGTTGTTAATACTTGGCCCACAGACTTCTCTTTCTTTTTAAATTGTTTTATTCATTTTTCATTTAAGTTAGAGAGTGTGTGCACTCACGAAAGAGAGAGAGGAGAGAGAGAGAAGGACGCCCCTTCCGCAGGGCTTGCTCAGACTATAGGCCCTTTCTCCAGCCCTCCAGCCTGCAGAGGTCCTGGGCACACAGGCTTTCACACACCCCACGTGTTTTCAGGCCCCCTGGGCCGGGGACTTGGACCACACCCAGCACATGACTTCCATCTCCACAGCAGATATGCCACCATGGAGTCATATAGGCTGGGCCTATTTATTTCATTTTGATCAGAGTACAGAGCATGTGTCTGAAGGCAGCAGCCCTGACTCTCCAGTGCCAGCGCCTGTCAGTCCCACTGTCCAATCACTCTGAGCTCTTAACGTGGTTTCTTCTCAGTAGTATTTGTAAGTGCCGTGCTCAGACTGCAGTATCTTGCTTTATCCAATTTGGACAGCATCTCTTCATCTTTTTCCCCAGTAATTGAAGATATAGGTCTTAAGTCACCCAAACACATATATGACACTTCCCCTCTACTCATTGTACCTCAATAATTACAATAAAATTATTATCTAAATAAGTAGAGAGAGATTATGTTACTGGGTCATTGGAAAAGTCACGGTGCATTTTTTTTTTTTTTTTGAGAAGTTTTCGCTATAGGGCATGTGCACTCGCCAGACAGACAGAGAGAGACAGAGAGACAGAAAGCGAGAAATCACCCCCCAGGGGGGATGGTCACGCCGCAATCCTTTCTCCTCCATTCTCCTCTCAGGATCTTGGGCACGCACGCACACGCCCGGCGTGAGTTTTAAGCCACCGGGTCCGGGACGCGAACCGCGGTCAACTACATGGGAGTCCAGCGACATAGCCATTACGCTAACTGCTGGTTCCCATGCTGCATTTTTTTTTCAATGCAAAAATGCATCAAAAATCCAACACCCCAGTATTATCATCTCTCTATAATATGGGATAAATGTAGTTTGCTGGTGAATCAAACAGCGTCCTCTTTTCTTGTTTTATTGACTTCTTTTGCTGAAAAATGTTCTTACATGCCTCCTTGAAATACACTTTAGGACAGAGCCTAAAGTATCTAAATATATCTAAAGCCTTAATATATCTAAAAATATCTCCTTCCCTCTACCTTGATAAATAGTTTCACTAGAAATAAATTCTGGGTTGAAAGATACTCAGTGGATGTCCCTAGTGTTGCTTGGAACTAGGCGTTACCATGAAGAAATCCAATGCCAATCTCAACTTCGGGACCCAAGTTTTTCCTCTCTTTAGAAGCTTCTCTTTATTTCTCATGTTTTAAAATTTTTAAATTATATGTCTTTTTTACCTCCATTTATTATGTTGGCACTTTATGGGACCCATGAAAACTGGAAAATGGGAAATGTCTACCTTTCTTGATAGTTTCCTTCCATTTTCTTTGCCCTCTACTTTCATATCATTCTATTAAAATGGCAGGAGACATTTGGAGTTGATCCTACAGAGTCTTAATTTTACCATTGTTCATTTTTTCCTGACTTAGAATTCTTCCTGGGATATTTCCAAGGGCTTTTCTTCTGCCTTCAGCTTTTTATGATAATATTTTTTATTTCTAGGAGCTATCACTACCTTTTCTGTTCTTTCATCATAACACCATGTACTTGGCTTGTGATTACATTACTTATTCCTATCTTCATGAGAATATGCCATGGTTTGGTTTGTTTGTTAAAATGTTTCTTTCCCTTAGAAAACTAGGTATTTCTCCAAGAGGGTTTCTTTTTCCTGTTTTTGTTTGTTTGTTTTCCTGCTCTCTCATTTATATTTAAAGTTTCCTCAAATATCTAAAGCCTTTCTCAATTAAAAGATGATACTTTATGTTCATATTTCATTTCATGGTAGAGGTTATTGTCAACTGTTGAGCTTCAGAACTGGGTGATCAAGGATGTGGCATGATTTCACTGGAAGATACCCCCCAAAAACCTCAATATCTGGAAGTCTTCCTTCAGAGAGCAATTCTTCAGTATCTTGTCTGGAGACATAGGCGGAAGAGGAGGATTGGAAAGGACATAGTGTACTCTAAGTGTCTGTTATGAGTTTGATAATGGTTGGTCCTGCATAGTTTCATGTTTTTGAATTTGGTATTGGGAGTGGTGAGGCCTCGTGGGCAGTGATTGATCATGGTAATTGGGACACGGAGGACATGAATAGATTGATGATGTCTCTCGAGACCCTGAGAAGAGGTCAGTTATGGGACCTGGGTGTTCTGAGAGGGAGAAGACTGCTTGCAGCTCGCTCTGCACCCTCTGGCCTTCCTTTGTGTGTCTGTGTCTTTACAGGCTGGTGTGATGCCAGCTTCACCTCTGGACTTGCCAGCACCAGGCTAGTGAGTCAATAAACCCCTATTTCTTTATCAATTACCCAGTCTCCAATATTTCTGTTAACAGTGCAATAGCAAACGGAGAAAATAATTAAACATTCATGAAAAAAAAGGAATACCAAAAACTAAATAGAAAATGAGTCAAAGCAGTTAACATGATGTTCATACAAAAAGAGTCTACAAGTGGCTATTAAACATAAAAGATGTCATCTCTCTTGTGTGCTCTCTCTCTCAATAAATTAACTTTTTTAAAAAAGAATTATTTATTTAATTAATTCCATTTGTTATTATTGCTTTTTAATTTGACCAGACAGAGACAGAGAAAGAAAAAAGGGAAAACAAGAAAGCAAGCCATCGGGTTCAGGACTCAAACCGCAGTGAGTCATGTGGCAATCCAGCAGCTTTAACCACCACACCACCTGCTGGCCCCAATAAATCAACTTTTAAAAAGGCAAGCAACACATAGCAAAGGACACCATAATTAGTGTGAATCAACAACCCTCAGAATGGGAGAGAATTTTTGTTAACTGTGCCTCAGATAAGGGACTGATAACCAGAATACACAGGGAACTCAAGCGGCTTACCTGGAAGAAAAAGATTAACCCAGTTAAAAGATGGGAAAATGAGCTGAATAAACAACTCTCAAAGGAAGACATACTAACAATCACAAAGCATATAAAGAAATGCTCAACATCTCTCATCATAAGGGAGATGCAGGTCAAAACCACAATGAGATATCACCTAACCCCAGTCAATGGTGAAGATTAGAAAAACAAAAACTGATAAGTGCTGGAGGGGATGTGGTGAAAGGGGAACACTCCCACACTGTTGGTGGGAATGTAAATTGGTCCAGCCACTGTGGAGAACAATATGGAGGTTCCTCAAAGACCTTCAAATATAACTACTATATGATCTAGCAATTCACTCCTGGGTATCTACCAGGACAGGAGAACGCTCAGTTGAAAAAGCATTTGCACAACTATATTTATTGCAGCCTTATTTACGATTGCTAAGACATGGAACCAACCCAAATGTCCACAAACAGATGAATATATTGAAAAAGTGTGGCACATATACTCCATGGAATACTACTCAGCCATAAAGAAAAAAACCCTGGA
Organism: Tupaia tana; assembly: GCA_026018925.1. NCBI lineage: Eukaryota > Metazoa > Chordata > Mammalia > Scandentia > Tupaiidae > Tupaia > Tupaia tana. The sequence continues at coordinate 109,898,032 of JAKSZU010000004.1, read as the reverse complement.
ATTTGATAGAAAGTGGATGAATATGGAAGATCTGTTGCTGAGTGAAGCAAGTCAGGCTATGAAAGAGACATTGTATGTCTCCACTTAACATATACCGACTGTCCGCACTCCATGGTAGAGACTGAAAGACTGGAGGACATAAAAGCATTAAAAATTGTTATGGACACTAGAGACAAAGTAGAAAGTGTGGGAAGGGAAGAATGTAGGAAAGGAAATTTGGGGAAAAAAGACATTTGTGGGACATAGATATGGTTTATTACCATATGTATAGTATTCCCAACTGGGCTGGACTGAGGTGCATATCATGCTGGGTAAAGTCTCTTTACAATTTAAATGCTGTATAGCGATTAAAAGTATAAATACTACTAATAAAAAAAAGTCATAAAAGAGAAAAGAAAAGAAAGAAAAGAAAAGAAAAGAAAAGAAAAGAAAGAGAAGAGAAGAGAAGAGAAGAGAAGAGAAAGAGAAGAGAAGAGAAGAGAAAAAAGAAAAAAGAAAAAAGGCAGACAGCTGCACGCAGCTCTGTGATGCTGGGTCCACATGGAGCGCTGGGGTCCAGTTTCCAGCTGACCAGCACATGTCTCGAATATGTGTATGCTTGAGATCCCGGCAGGCTGGGAGGGCTTGTGATTCAAGATCTTGCTGAGAGAACTTGTCTCCCCCTGTCTTTCTTTCTCAGGAAGGAAAGGAACTTAAAAAGAATTCATGAAAAAATGTTCAACTCTACTCATAACAGAACTGCAATTCAAACTACATGGCGGTTAGGGTGCTGTACTCTGCTGTTCAAGTCCCAGACCTGGTGGCTTGAAGATCAAGTCAGGATATCAGATCTTTTGCCAGGAGGAGAATGGAGGAGAGTGAAGGAGAAGGGATTGTGGCCATTCTCCCTGGGGGGTGATTTCTCACTTTCCCTCCCTCTTTCTCCAGCGAACACATGCACCCTATGGCAAAAAAAAAAAACAAACAAACGAACAAACAAAAAACTATATGTAGATACAATTTTGCACCATTATCTGACCACACACAATTCACCAATGTATGAAAGAAAAACAATTTGGGACCAGCAGGTGGCATGGTGGTTAAGGCGCTGGACATGCCCACATGGCCAACCATGGTTTGAGTCCCAGACCTGGTGGCTTGCTTTCTCCCTTTCACTCTCTCTTTCTCTGTATCTCTCTCTGGTCAAATTAAAAAAAATAAATGAGTGGATAAATAAATAAAATTTTTTTTAAAAAAAGAGAAAAATGATTTGACTAGGACATGGATTACCTGGAACCCACATACACTGCTGGCAAGAATGCAAAATATTGCAGTCATTTTTATAAGACATTTGCTTTCTTAAAATGTTAAACAAAAAAAATCATCATGTGTCCAGCAATCCACTCCCAGGAGAAATAAAATGAAATGTCTATACAAAGATCTATATATGAATATTCAGAGCAGCAGCATCCACATTAGCCAGGGGTAGAGGGACAAATCCCTCTCAATTTGTGAATGACAAACAAAGCGGTATTAATACACTCATGCAACGGACTATTCAGCAATGCACAGGAAGAAATGACTGATAGACACTGACGCGTGGATAAACCTCGACAGTGAAGTGCCATGGGATGGACGCTGGTCACAGTGAGCCAAGGTCTAGGGTTCCGTGTATCTGAAGGTTCCAGAAGAGTCAGAACTACCAAGGTAAACACAGGGGAGCCGATCACCTGCATCTGGGAGTGGCGATGGACAGGGACCACACAGGGGTGCATAGTTTCTCTTCAGAGTGATAAAATCTTTCTAAAATTAGACTGTGGTGAGAGGGCACAAGGCTGTAAATTTGCTTAAGATCATTAAATTGTGCAATAAAACAAGTGAATTTTATGGTATGTAAATTAGACCTCAGTAGAGCTAGGAAAGAAGTGGGGTGGGGTGCAGGGAGAGACAGGGAAACCTCTCGGGTTTGGTATTGTAAAAAGTCAAGAACCCAGTCAGAAAAAACACCATCAATGTAAAGTTTCTGATTTAAGAGGAAACAAAGAATTAAAAAGAAAGGAAACAGAAAAGTGAGAAATACACAAACTCTAATGCTTCAAAAGGGAAGAGACTTGGGTTTTCCTTGTTTGGTCCTCAGGGAGTGAACTTATTTAAAATAAAACATAATACAGAATAATGTTTGGCTAAATTATAGCAACACAGTAGACTATGCATACTTCAGATTAAGCCAGTCCCAGTGTGAGTCAGATAACAAACTGCAGGAATTATTATGACGGCAAATAAAAGAGATGAACGGTGGAAAAGTCAGCCTTGTTATTCATCTTGAAATAGATCACGCAGTAACTCCCAGGGAACTAAAGGAGATTGTAGAGCCGGGCTTTGTCATCTGTATATGTGGAAGGTACCGTGTCATTACAGCTGATTCAACTTTGCCTCCCTCCTTTAGGAAGAGAGGTTTGGGAGAAAATAATAAACCAATGGTGCCTTGAAATGTTATAGCTGAAAAATACAGGAAATCGTTTAGAAATCTAAAAGGCAGAAACTCTCCTTGAAAGAGAAGGCTGCAGAGAACCTGATGGGCGGTTTAGTGCGATGATTGTGCTCTGATGCTTCTCTGCACAACCAGAACGAACGGCCTGCTGGGAAGTTTCCACTGATTCCATGAGTGGCCAACAGAACGACAAATTCTCTCCAGGATCTGGGGGGAGAGATGTCACCATCCAACGTCTCTGCCCCATGAAAACTGGAACATTCTTCCTGAGCCTCTCTAGCTCACCAAGTAGCCTCGGCCATCAGGGGTACATGCGCTGGTGTCCGGTGGCCGAGTGACCTCTCGCTGTCCTTGCCAGCTGCCCAGCCCCCAGGAGACTGCTAACATCCCAGTTTCTTCGTCAGAAACGAGGGATGGTCACAACAGAACCCCTCGGGAGGTGGGGGTGTTCGACAAGATAATACAAGTGACATGTGGAAACAAGTGTCTGGTACCTAGTGGGTATTCGAAAACGTAGGCTAGGGGCCAGCAGATGGCATAATGGCTATGTCGCTGGACTACCATGTAGTCAACTGTGGTTTGAGTCCCAGACCCAGTGGCTTAAACTCACAGTGGGCGTGTGTGTGTGTGTGTGTGTGTGTGTGTGTGTTTGTGCGCGTGTGTGCCCAAGATCCCGAGAGGAGAATGGAGGAAAAGGGATTGAGGCGTGGCCGTCCCCCCTGGGGGGTGAATTCTCACTTCCTATCTCTCTGTCTTTCTGGCGAGTGAACGAAACCTATAGCAGAAACCTCTCCAAAAAAAAAAAAAAAAAAAAAAAATGTAGGCTAGGAACTTTTCCAGAAGAAAAACATTAAAATGGTTACTATTTAGTGTTCACTGGCACATGAGAGCATTCTGCTAAACGCACATTTCATTTCACCGTCTTACATGAGAACTTGCCGCGGTAAGTTTGGATGTGTGCATTCAGGGGGAAAGGCAGAGTGGCACCCCGGAGGGTCCTCACATCCCAGTCCACCCTCAGGCTCGGCCGGCCTGGATCACTGGCACACACAGGCCCCCAGTGCCCAAGGACGTCCTGGCACATCAGCCCTGGAGCTGCGTCATGGTGCCTGGCTGTGTTACCACTGCCCCCAGCTGGCCCCACAAGGAAAGTTTTGATCCACCCCTTTTTTTTAGGTTTTTGCTGTAGGGAGCATGCACTTCCTGGAGATAAACAGAGTGAACAGTGACAGGAAAGTCAGAAATCACCCCCCTGGGGATGGCCATGCCTCAGTCCCTTTTCCTCCACTCTCCTCTCAGGATTCTGGATTTTAGACACACGTGCACACACACCCAGAATGATTTTCAAGCTGCTGGGCCTGAGATTTGAACTGCAATTAGCCACATGAGAATCCAGCATCTTAACCACCACACCACCCGCTAACCCCAGCCCCATTTTTTTTTTTAAAAAGAATTATTTAATTTATTTTATTTTATCAATTGTTATTATTTTTAAATTTTCTAGAGGGCACATGTGCTCACCAGAGAGATGGGGGAGAAAGAGAGAGAGAGAATGAAAGTGTTTGTCACTCAAACTATGGTTGGCCATGTGGGAGTTCAACTCCTTAGCCATCACACCACCTGCTGGCCCCTCTCTCCCCACTTGTTAACTGAGGAACATAAAATTAAGTGACTCCCACAGCTCATGCAGTAACTGTAGGGATGAGATTTGACCCAGGTCTGGTCTGTCTTATGCGAAGCATATCTCTTAGAGATAAATGAAAAATTAAGTCATCACCACCTGTAGAGCCAGCCATAAGTAACCTTGCAGAGCCCTAGTACAGGAATCTAATCCAATTACGTGAATACCTTGTGGCGCCCCTCTCATGAGTAAAGTACTGGAAGATACAACAATGAGCTGACGTGGACTTGCGGCCCGACCCTGGAGGACCCACGGGGGTTGCTATGTGTCAGACATCATGTCTGCATGAAGCAGAACAGAAAACGTGCTGGTCAGACGTGTGCTACAGGGCTGTGGGAGCCCCACGGAGGAAGCGGTTAATTCCGACAGAGCCATACGGGAAGGCCTCCGGGAGAGGCTGCGGATGAGCTGAGCCTGGAAGGTGGCGTAGATTTTGATTAGTGGAGGAAGTGACTGGCATTCTGGGCCGAACAAAGGGGAGGAGGGGTGAGCCACTTGCTGTCTGGGGACCAGGCGGTGACTGCAGGGTACATCAAAAAGGATGGAGGGGACAATAAGACTGTGACATTGGCGGGGGTAAGGACAGATCATGAGGCCCTGAGCGCCTGTTTAAGAGAATGAACTATGGTAAGGGGGCAGCCGAGAGCCATTGAAAGTTGGTGAGGACAGCTCCAGCAGCCGCCTTGAAGAGGGGTCGGCAAAGCGGACTGAGGGAGACGGGGGTAGGAGAGAGAAAGGCGGGAGAGAAGGACTTCAGGGAAACGGTCCAACCCCTTCCTCCAGGCAGCTCTGTCCCACGCAACCCCCCGCATGCAGACTTCCGTGTGCGTTTGTAGGGTAAGTGGTCTCTCACGACCTGCTCTGGACAACGTGGCTGGGATGGGGAAGCAAGGATGAGGGACAACGTCTCCCCTCTAAAAGCCTGCGGGGCCGTGGTTTATGATACTGTGCAGTTCTGGTTTGCATAGAGGTGATAAGGGACCAGGACGTGACCAGAGGAGGAAATGGGGGCATCTCTGAATGTCCCTCCCTTTCCATCAGAGCAGCAGCTGTAGCGAAGGTGGGGACAGGGTTCTGTCTTCTGGGCACCACTGTGTCGCACGCAGTGTCTGGGACAGTAGCACTCGCACTTAGCTAATGAGTGAATGAAGGGGTGAAGTTACTTTTGGACTTTTTATTTGGGATTTTTTAAAATGTAAGTTTCCACAGAATAGGAAGAAAGAAGAGGAAGAAGAGAAGATTTGAATGCCTCCTCTGTAGAGATATCCGCCCGCGTTCCAGGGCTGCACAGTACTGTCTAGCAGGCCAGAGCAGCCCTTCCTGAGTTAAGCCAGATGGACTGGTGGAAGTCCCTTTCCTCTCCCCCTTGGCCAAGGTGAAGGAGAGGCCAACATAGAAACCATGCACTTACTGGATGCAAATATGAACCTGGTTTTTTTTTTGTTTTGTGTTTGTCTTTGTGGGACGTTATTCACCAGAGCAGGCATCGTACGTCACGAGCATAGCAGCGTCCCTGGGAGGTGCCGGGAGGGTTGCTGGATGGAGGCCACCCTGAGACCAACCCGACTGAGAATGAAGGCAATGAATGTATTGCAAGGAGAGCGGCTGGGCGCCGGGCAGGGCCTGCAGCACCGATCAGTCCACTTGTTAGCCGTCTCACTTAGTAAGTCACTTACCTTCTCTGAACGTCAGTCTCCTCTACCATTCCATGAAAACAGCAAACAATGCCAGTCTTCTGGGATTGTTCTGAGGTGTAATCTGAGGCGTGCCAGCACTAAGCCCAGCACGCAGCATATACATGCACTTAATAAATGGAAACTATTATTCTAACGCGCCATCCCCGAATGGCCGTATCTCCTCCTATCACAGTCAAGGCAAAGTGTTAGAAAACTTTTCTTGAAAAATAACAAGGGATTTAAAGCTGGGAAACTGACCTCCACATACATGCAGAAAAAATTCGTAAACCCAAAATTTAAAAGATCTCAGGCCAATCCTATGGCTGGTTAAGGGAAATGGATCCTATATGGCTGATTAGGGTTCAAATTCTGGCCCTGGCAGCTTGAAAAAACACACTGGGTGCCTCTGTGGTGTGTGTGTGTGTGTGTGTGCCAAAAACATACTGGATGCCTCTGTGTTCTGTGTGTGTGTGTGTGCACTCCCCAAATCCAGACAGCATGGAAGAGGAATTTCAGTATGACCATGCCGCATCGGGCAGTTCTCTCTCTCTATCTCTCTTTCTCTCTCTCTCTCTCTCTCTCTGGTGAACACATATGCCCTCTGGCAAGAAAAAATAGATACCAAAAGAAATCTCAGTTGTCTTAGCACACCTAAGAATCTAGTACGTTCTGTTTCTAATAACAAAATTCCCAAGTCTCGGTAATTTAAGAGAACAGAGATTGGAGGTCCAAGGTCCAGGGGCCGCGTCTGGTGGGGTCTTCCCACTGCATCACAACATGGTGGAGGGCAGAACATCGATGTCCATGTCTCTTTCTTATTCCCTCTCCTTGTAAACCCACCCGGAGTCGATCATGGGGGCTCTGCCCTGATACTTTAATCCTAATCTCCTCCCAAAGGCTCCGAGTTTCCACCCTCTTAATATCATCATAGCCAAATCCCTGCACATATATTGGGGACAGGAGGTTCATTTAAGTAGTACTCAAGAATAGGTAACATTTAGGGGCTGAAAATGAAACTGGAGGTCCTCAGGCCAGGTCAACTCCCAATTCTAGCCTGAGGAGGTACATTACAGTAATAGCTTCAGGACCCTTAGAGGGACCCACACTTCAAAGGAGGACTAGAGCAGGCAGACATCCTGGAATCATTCATCCATCCAATCATCCCATTGAAAACGTAAGTCAATCTGGTCAACTGAGCTCCCCTGCAGAGTGAGAGGCCTCCACAAAGGAGAGGGATTGACAGCCAAAGGAGGCTGAACTCGCTCAGAGGGGGAGAAGATGTGGAAGACAGAGAGCACCCTAAGCCAGCAAGCACTCTAGGTACAGTAGCACACTCTGGCAGCCCTTCCCACTCCTGCTCCCTAGGGCTCTGCAGTAGCTTACATTCTTCATGCCTCCTTGTACCCACCACACCCAGCCAGACAGAAGATAGAGGAGCCCTGAATGACACTGAGAGGCTTTTTCTCTCTCATGCCAACAAACAAAAACCCTGCTGAGATTGGTCCCAGACCAGCCTACTGGTCCCAGGAAGATGATGGATATATGACAGAGTGAAGCGAGCCCCAGAGGGTCCCCAGACATGTGAGTGAGACCAACACAACCATGATGGACACCCAGGCCAGTGCTGCCCAGGGCAGCCAACTGCAGGTCCATGAGAATACATGGCTATTGTGCAGCCACACTACGCTTGTGGCAATCACTGCCACGCACACGCTTCCTCTGCCATAACTCTTTTACTTTTGTGTTCCTCTTCTGAGAGAGAGAAGGAGGGAGAGAAAGAGAAAGGAAGAGATACAGAGATGGGTATTCCTGTCGGGAGTCTTCACGTTCTGATCCTCCCAATGAGCCAGGATGATAGGAGCTTGTGATTGTACCCAGCATATTCAGGTTGGGCTGGGCACCAAACCCAGCCTTCCCGTGTGGCTCCAGCCTCCCAAGTTGTGGTGCTACCTATGCACCACCATGGCTGGGCCCATAAATCCTGTATGTAAGAGAAATTCTATTATGCAGAAAAACCATCTGAAATTCTTTTAAATTAAAACTTAAAATACATCTGATAAGCTGAGAAGGAGACCCCACATGACATGAAGGATTCCCATGTAAACTGAAAACAGTCGTAGTACTTTCTTTTCTTGTGTGCGCAGTGAGCGTGTGCGCAGGTGGTAGAGAAGGAGTCAGGAGGGAGCCTGCAGCACAAAACTCTCCCCTCAGAGGGAAGCTTTCCTAGAACCCCAATGTATAAACAGATTTTAAAAAAACAGCCGTCTATTTGAAAATGAGATACCCTCTTTAGGCCCCTGTGGCACATTTCTCAAAATGCTAGAGAAATATGAAGAAAGTCACAGAAGTGCAGCGCTAAGTGAGAAGTGCATTTTAGACTTTAATACTACAAGACTCACCAGCCCTAATCGGACTGTGCAGACTGAGGCCTAGGGTATATTCTATATATATAAAAATAAACATATATATAATTTATAATATAAAGGTCTATTTTATATATAATAATATACGTAAAAAATATTTTTAATATATATAAAAGAAAAAAGAAAGGAAAAAAAAAGCTAGTTGGGCAAAAATTAGCAGTACAAATCATAATGTGGTGCCCTTTGTTGAAAATAATGAGTGTGGTAACATCCTTGATTTGATTATTGCATACTGCCTGCGTGCTTTGAAAATTCACATTGTAGCCCAGAAATATATACAATTAAATGTAAATAAGAAATTATAAAATAAATAAAATAAGAAAATTACAAGTTACATCCCTAGGGTCAAACAGAAAAACTGTAAGACTCGATAGCAGCTTTTCCTCCAACGCTCCCTTCCTCTTTGTTTTCTCTTCCCTTCCCCAAAATCCAGCACTCATTCTCTGGATGCCATGGTAAGTGGGCCAGAGCAAGGTGGGCGTCCACACTAGAGGCACAGGAGTGGGCTTCGGTCAGCAGGAGAGAGTCCAGGCAGGGCTTCCTGCAGGGAGGTGGACCAGCACAGAGTGTGGAAGACCAGGCAGGGTAGGAAAGAAATTTACACATGGAATTTTTCCATTTTCTTTTCTTTAAGGTTATTTATTTATTGTTATTCTTCAATTTGACCAGAGAGAGACAGAGAAAGAAGGAGAGAAAGGGAAAATGGGAAAGCAAGCCACCAGATCCAGGACTTCAACCTCCGTCGGCCACGTGGGAGTCCAGCACCTTAAACGCCACACCACCTACTGGCCCCAGACCTCTCCTTCTTTATAGATCACCTGGCCACAGACACTCTGTCAGCACTGCCATGCTGGACGAAGAGACTCGAGATGAACGAGGGCGACGTCGAGGCATAAAGAGCCTGACGTGAAGCATGGGAGCCCGAGCTCAGGGATGAGGCACCTGTGCCTGGAGGAGTCTGGGTGGGGTTGTCAGCAGGTGGCCTGGTACGAGGGGTCGGAGTTCAGGACGTTGACGAAGGAGTCCAGAGAGGGGGTATGGCATAGGGAGTAAGGGCAAGTGGGTGAGGAGGTTACTCCTGAGGGGTCCACGTGCTGGACTAGCAGCCCTCCTTGGGAATCAGTGCCCTGGCTGTGTTGAGAAGGGCAGTCCAGAGGAGAGGGCCCATGGAGAATAAGAGGGCATCAGTGCTTGGGGACAGCCTGGCACTGTGAGCCAGCAGAAGCAAGACGAGGTCGGGATCCAGGCAGGGAGGTGACGAGCATGGGGTGTCATAGCCCACAGGATGAGGAGGACATTCAGCTGTGAGGGATCAGGGGAATGACCAGAATGAGGAGTCAGAACCAAACAAGGTAAAGACATGGGGCGATCGCCATATATGAAGTCGGGCTCCCAGCAGGGTGAAAAAGTCTTCAACGCTGTGTTGGGAAGAGCTGGATCTTGGCCCAGGCGCAGTGGAGTACAGGCTGGAACCACAGGGAGGCTAGGTTCAATTTCAGGTCCAGCTGAAAGACAGGTGCAGTGGCACCCACCTGTAATCCCAAAACATGGGGAGGCTGAGGCAGGAGGAGCACAGCTAGAGGCTGCAGGGGCGATATAGCCAGACTACGTATTTTTAAAAAGCACGTCTGGGACCCAGTCGCAGTGATGCAAGTGTCAGGTGCCACTGTGCAAGGTGGGTCCACACGGGAGGCCTGGCTTCCAAATCTGGGCCAAACCGAACAGGCCCAGCTGGGAGACCCTGTCAAAATACCTGTCTCTTGGTCTCTTTTCTTCTCCTATGTGTTCTCTCTCTCTCTCCCTTTTACACACACTCACAACACACACACACACACACACACACACAGGGAGAGAGAGGGGGGAAGAAAAACAATGCTCGGCACCATGACATGGTAGGACCCTGTCTTTACAAAGCAAGCCAGATCTCTACGAGGGTAAGGAGCCTCTGCCCATGGAGGCAGGCCAGCTCGATGGTTTAAATCCAGCAAGGTAAAGAGGACCTGCACAGCGTGGTCTGGCACAGCGTTCCAGAACCTGCTGGGGTGGAGAGGACATCCTTATGGGATAGCAGCAGAGATGGAAAACTGATAAAAAAGAGTGGACCAAACGGGTAGACGTGTTAAAGATGACAGGAGCGAGCCAGGTTTTCCTTGTTGGAGAAGGGAGGTACAAATACTGAAAGGTGGAAACTGCAATCCATCAGTAGTACTGGGCCGGGCTCGGAGACGTTCGTGTGAACTCGAGAATGTAACATGGAGAAGTAGTTCCATAATAAGCATAACAATATTCGTGTGTAGCAATGTCTAGATTTACACACATATGTTCCCTAGCTCCGTCCTCTGAAAGGGCCGAGCGACAGCGATATCCAAACTGCAGTGAAGTCACCTGGCACCCAGGCTGCACTCACAACTAAGGAGCCAGGGCCCCTGCTGAGAGATGGCTGGTTCCGACCCCGGACAGGGGAAGTCGAAGATCAGGCTAACACTTCTCAGGCAAGAAGGCTCTCAGGAAGGGTGGAGACAGTCCGTAGGTGCTGAAGTCTGCTGGAAAGATTCTCCCTGGAGAAGTCAAGGACAATGCAAGCATGGAAATAAATGCTGAGGGCGGGACGGTGGTACATCACTCTGCCGGGCTGGCCCACATGGCAAGGTTCCTGGTTAGGATCCCAAGAGCCCCCTGAGAATGCGGGCACCTGTGTGCCCACCATTCAGAGGTAGGGAGGACGGCAGTACTAAAACCCTGTCGGGGTACTAACTACCTCTCTCTCTCTCTCTCTCTCTCTCTCTCTCTCTTGCCCATGGATGTAATAATTAACAAACTTAAAATTAAGATTAAAAAGTGATAAAATAGATTGTGACTGAATGAATACCATAGGCTATCATGAACTCATACAGATATAAATACATAATTAAGAAAATTGAAAGTTTGATCAAAAAATGGGATACTAACATAGTCTAATAGTAATGCAAAATATGTGTTAAGTAAAGTGGGGGAAAGCACCGCCTCACAGTGGAGAAGTGTGGCAGACACTGCCTTGATCAAGGGACGGAGCTCATGAGGAATGAACAGATAAGTGTGATGTGAACTCGTGATCGGGTGCAAGAAGAGCTCACGGCATCCCTTCTGTGCTATCCCTGCCCACAATGAGTCACCTGAACTGAAGCGTAAAGGAGTTGGGGATTGAGATTCATGCTACAAAATAACGACCTAGCTCCTTCTCGGAGGGAAGGATGTAAAAGCCAAGGAAAGGCTAAAGAAGCTGCTCTAGACAAAAGCCTCCAGAGCATTGAACTGGATCCCTTTGCCACACGTGGCATTGCTGAGCAGCTGGGACCAGAGGGCTAGGTGGGTCGCAGTGATGCTCGCTTCCTTGTTCTGATGGCCAGATTGCGATTTTACAGGGAATCCACATTGGTAGGAAATATCATTAGTGTATTTGGAGGAGATGGGGCATTGGATGAGTGGTTTTTCCCTCACAGGTCCAGGTGGGAAGTCTTTATTTATTTATTTACTTATTTGAGAGGTTTTTGCTATAGGGCATGTGCGCTCGCCAGACAGACAGAGACAGAGAGACAGAAAGCGAGAAATCACCCCCCACGGGGGATGGCCACATCGCAATCCCTTCTCCTCCATTCTCCTCTTGGGATCTTGGGCACGCACGCACACGCGCCTGGCGTGAGTTTTAAGCCACCGGGTCCGGGACGTGAATCACGGTCGACTACGTGGGAGTCCAGCGACATAGCCATTACGCTAACTGCTGGTCCCGGACGTCTTTATTTTTCAGGTGAATTGGAGGAAAAGAGATTGCCTGTCCCACTGGAGGGTGCTCTCTCTCTCTCTCTCTCTCTCTCTCTCTCTCTCTCTCTCTCTCTCTCTGGTGAGTACACATGCCCTCTTGGCAATGAAATAAAAAGGAGTTGTGATCGTGATAGGTTAATTAAAGTTAAATAAGGTCATTGCTCCACTGGCTTCTGGTAAGGCTTCCTCAGTGCTTTGTATTCACTGGGCTCCCACACTCACCAAAGTGTAAATATTTTGCAGTCTTCTCTGTACTGCTGAGAGGGATACTAAACAACACAGCACTTTAAGTTCTTGGGTACTCATGTCAACAAGATTATTTCTTCTCCAGTCTTTTCAGTAAATGCAAGTGTGAACTGTAGTTTCTTTTCACAGCTGGATCCACAGCTGAATCAAATTTCTTGAGGAGGATCATTTTGTCTCACAGGAGGCTGCCCACGAAAGGCTCCTTGTTAGGAAGGTCTTCGGGCTCTTCCTGAGATTATGTACAGGGGGCTGCTGATTCGGAAAGTTGGTGTCATTCCCAAGGATACCAGAGCTTAGCCTCAAATCTGGAACTAGATGCGAAGGCTGGTGAGGAACAGAGCTGCCCCTGGGTATCTGGGGAGCAGCACGGGAATGTGAGGTGAGGGGCAGGGGCAGGGCAGGGCTCTGTCCCCTCTAGGAGAGGTTTGAGCAGCCTCCCCTTTCAGGGAGGTCAGCGTGAGAGGCAGACGGTCCTGCTTTGCATACAGGAGCTGATGTACTTGAGTAAAAAAACATTTCATTCTTTTGAGTAGAAAGAACCGCATTTACCCTGATCCAGTTAAGCACAGCAAGTCCTTCCAGTAGTTGCCTTGAACCCCTTCCTTGCAGAGGCGGAGAAGGTGTGGAAGACGGGGTCCCAGAATTTCCCAGTTCTTGCTTTCCTCTTCTCCACTCATCCCACTTCCTGTACTTCCCCCTCCCTCTGTCCTATCCTCTTGGCACATGAACGCCAACTCATTTCCGGTATGTTTCCTGTACCCTCTAGTGGATTCCCTCTTCCACCTTTAAATTTCTGCTTTGCTAAACTAGAGAGATTTTTTCCAGTCTTCCTTGCACTTACCTTCTATATAGTTTTCACAGTACCATGTTCTCCTTGGTTGACTTTGATTTGTCTACACTCTACTGGATGGATGGTCGCCTTTCCCTCCTAGAGCTCTCCCTTCTCAGCAGGTTCTTTCCCCTGCACATCCATTAAGTGTCACTCTCCCGTTTTACTCTCATCTTTTCTCACTCCACCCAGACTCCAGGTATATCTACAGATGGGCTCCAAGTGATCTGTGTGTGTGTGTGTGTGTGTGTGTGTTTTCTGATCAAAATAGCTTTCCTCACATTCTCTTAGGGGTCCTTGAAAACAGAGTTAAACACCCTAGCATGTCTCAACACTCTAAAGTCTATGTTTTCTGATCATGTATGTCTCTGAACTCCAACATCGTCTCACGGACATCTCTAAAGCAAAGCTCGTAATGACATTCTTCTCCTCTCCAAACTTCACCAGGTTTCCCGTGTCCCAGCGGACAATAAGCACCACCATCAATTCAGTTATTCCAGTAAGACAGCAGAGAGTCACCCTGGACACCCCACTTCCCATCAAGCTGCAAGCCCAGCGTGTTTCTGTCCTTCAGTCTCTTCCTTTGGTCTGCTTCTCCCAACCTCTTACACATGATTTCTTGTCCACTCTTGAGCCTCTGCAGCAGCTGCCTGCTGTCCTTACCATTAGGCGTGCCTCCTCTACACCATCCTCACCTTAATCGTATAACCAAAGAGCTCTTTCTAAAATACTAATGAGCTCATGTTCTTCTCTTTGTTAACACTCTTCAATAGTAGTACCTTTCTCATAGGATAAATCGTAAACTCTTAAACATGATTTATATGGCAGATAATAACCTGGCCCCAAACAGCACTTCTCCTGCCATCCCTTCATCCTCCTCATCAACCCTGCCATTTTGCTCTCTGTTGTCCAATCTTGCTGATTGTTCCTCAGATCCCTGAAAGGTGCATTTGTGTTATTAGATTCTGGGACTTGACCCCTTGTATTGTCAGATCCAGTGAATGGCACAGCACTGAGCTCATTGATAGGCTAGGTAGTTTCGTATATTTTTTGTTTTTTTTTTTTTTTTGGAGAGGTTTTTGCTATAGGGCACGTGCATTCACCAGACAGACAGAGAGAGAGATAGAGAGACAGAAAGCAAGAAATCACCCCCCGAGGGGGATGGCCACGCCGCAATCTCTTCTCCTCCATTCTCTTCTCGGGATCTTGGGCACGCACACACAAACTCCTGGCGTGAGTTTTAAGCCACCGGGTTTAGGACTCGAACCACGGTCGGCTACATGGGAGTTCAGCAACATAGCCATTATGCTAACTTCTGGTCCCCTGGTAGTTTCATATTTTAACAACTTAGCTAAACTGGGATTATTTTTCTCAGAACCACATCTCTGCATGGTCCCAGGTTACAGTTGGCCAAAAGAGAGGTCTAAGGTTTGGAAGGCAGAGGTGGAGGAGCAACCATTATGTTCCAAAGGTTACGGTGGATGGCGGTGATGAGAGGCAAGTGCAGACACACTGATGGATCCGTTTGACTCTGTGCATGCCCATGCCACCTGACCAGCTCTTCCTCCAAACTTCCGTTCCTGCTGACCACCAGCAACCCAGGCCTGCTACCAGGTGGTGAACTCATGGCAACAGCAGCAAGGAAGAGAGCCTTCGTAGACACCAGCCTCCCTTCTAACTCCACTGTAGTAACTGAAAATACCTCACATCCAAATTGCCTTGTAAGCTCTGACATCCATCCACACCAGCATTCCAGGACAGCTGATTAAGAACTTTTCTCTGGGACCAGCAGTTAGCGTAATGGCTACGTCGCTGGACTCCCATGTAGTCGACTGTGGTTCGTGTTCCGAACCCGGTGGCTTAAAACTCAACGCCGGGCGCGTGTGCGTGCGTGCCCAAGAACCCGAGAGGAGAATGGAGGAGAAGGGATTGTGCCGTGGCCATCCCCCCTGGGGGGTGATTTCTCACTTTCTGTCTCTCTTTCTGTCTGTCTGGCGAGCGCACACGCCCTATAGCAAAAAACTCTCAAAAAAAAAAAAAAAAAAAAAAAAAGAACTTTTCTCTGAACCTCCAAATCTCATTTCCAGGCCTTTACTTTCCCAGGTGTCCCCACATTTATGCAAGAACTAATTCCTCTATAATTTCTTTATTCCCTAACACTCATAATAACTCTGCTGCCTGGATTGAATCCCCCATTTTTTTATATACACAATTTGCTTTTGGGCATGTGTAGTAGCTGGAGAGAGACAGAGGGAGAAAGAGAGAGATAGTAACAAAGCACCCCCCAGGGGGTGACCACACCACAATCCCGTTTCCTTTATTCTCCTCTTAGGATTTTGGACACGCACACACATGCGTTCAGTGTGTTTTTTAAGCCACCAGGCCTGGGATTTGAACCCACAGTCAACCATATGGGATAAAACTGCCTTAACCACCACACCCACTGGCTGGCCTGAATGCCCCAAATTTTTAAAAATTTCCTTGTTTTTTCCATGAGTAAAAAAGGCAGAGATATAGATACACAGAGACAGAGAGACAGCACTCCCAATAGGATCCTGATGTTGCCCCCTACCCCCGCTTCAACCAGCTCAGATCATGGGCACGGGCTTGCCCAGCGTATTCAGGGAGGTCTCTGGATGTGAACCAGGAGCCCTTGCACGTAGGTCAACCTCACAGAACATTGTGGACACAGTGCCAGTGTCCGACCCCTGAACCCGTCAGTTCTGTTGAATAGTTAACTTGTACACGTGCTTCTGTAAGTTCCTCCAACAAAAGCCTCATCTCCCCACTGCTGTAGTGGACTCTGTGGGGGGAATGTAGACTCCTCATGGTTGCTCCTCCTGACCATCTAACCCCATGCCGACACTGCGAGGTGCACGCCACAGCTCTGTCCCTGTGAGGAAAAGTGTAGTTCTGATTTGGAGTGCTCTGCTTGAGGACGGGATGTCTGGGTGACCACAATGGCTTCCTACACCCTCCTGTAACTGCCCTGCAGGCAGAGGTTCCTTCCTGGAGCTTTCCCATACCTTGAACCAACAACTTGGGGAAAGAAGAGACACAGGCAGTGCTGGGACCCATTTTCTGGTCAAAAACTAGAGTGAAGCAAGCCAGGCTATGAAGGAGAGGCATCGTATGTCTGCATTTAATATATACCGAGTGTTCGCTCTCTATGACTGAAACTGATAAAGGATCTAGAACAAGTAAATGGATGTGAATACCAGATATGGTGTGTGTGAAAGAGGAGGGTCTGAGGAAGGACATTTAGAAGAAAAATAGAGAGGCAAAGCATTAATGGGACAAAGAAATGTGGCATTATCTGTTGAAGAAAATTTTATAGTTTTATCAACTGGACTAGGGAGAAATGTTCACATGTTGAAATATTTACTTGTAAGTCAAATAATGTGATTGAATGTATAAAAGAAGATGAAATTAAAAAAAAAAAAAACTAGAAGATGTACTTCAGGTGTAGGTGAATCCTCAAAATGCTGCTTCTAATGATAATTGGCCAGCATCAACCTTCCTGGGATCAAAACAAGGCATCCTCCAGGAGATGGGGATAAGTCCTTCCTCAAGCCAAGAAAGGCTACCTCAACCCTCAAGGCAAGCCCTGTTCAAATGTGTTTTGCAAAGGGCTAGGAAGTTATCTATTCCAGGCTCTTCCATACCCGCCTGAAAGGCCCAACCATTTGCTCCTTTAATATCCTGATGCCAATCCTGCTGAGGGAAGGGCACATACGTAACTCCACTCCCCCTCCAGAAGCATGTCTACCTGGATCGTGGGCCCAAGACAGTGCCCGCTATGCCACCTGCTCTCTGAAGGCACCCCCAGGAGACAGCTCTGTGAAGGCTGGGACTATGCCTGCAGCTCCTTGTTTTCCTCCCAGCTCTGGGTAAACACCAGGGACTGCAGGGACAGAGAACGGCAGGTAGAACGTGCTGGAGGACACGAGTGGAAGCCAGCACCAGCCAGGCTGCCAAGTGGGATGCCAGATGGAAACAGAATGGGTAGATGGGAAGACCCAAAGACATCTGCCATGTCACTTCCTGGGTTAAATCACTGTCTCTGTGTGCTTCAGCTGTCCCATGGGTATTTTTGAGAATAAATAATGGGCTGTAGGAAGGAGTGAAGGTGAAGAAGGAGGAAAGAAAAGTAGAGGCAGAGGGAGGCAAAGGAATTCTTATTCATGGAAAATACGGTCACCTTCTCTACAGTTTACACCCCACCTCATGTGTGGTCTGTGTGCACATTTTCACAAGATCCTCCTGCGAATGTTGCCCGTCAGAGAAAAACACCAGTGTGGGAATTTCAGGATGGACACAGCCGTGGAGTGCATTTGGGAAGCTGTTGGGGCCTTGCTGAGTCATGTGGGTCATTCTGTTTGAGTCCCTGACACAGGCACGATGGATGCCAAGAGCAAAGAAAAGCACCCTGCTTTACTTCAGTCCTCGGCTTTGTTTTATCTCCTCAACTCTGTTCAGAAAAAGAGGCTGTTTTAGTCCATTGTGTTGTTTATAATAAAAAATACCTGAGTCTGGATAATTTTAAAAGAATAGAGGTTTATTTGGTTTGGGAGGTCTAAGATGAAAGGGAAACATCCGGTGAGGGTCTTCTTGCTGGTGGGTCGCATGGTGGAGAGTGTCACATGGCAGGACAAAGCAGAAGTACGTGTCTCTGTCTGTCTCACGTCTTCTCTTTATAAACTCATCAGCAGTCAGTCATGACCTCCACCCTAATCTCCTCTGAAAACACCACCTTTTAATCCCACATTAGGCTTGTTTTCATGCTCTTAATCCCATCACAATTGGAACTAAAGCCCTACACATGAATTTTAGGGGGACACATTCAAATCATGTCACAGGCATTTTACACACTCGTTACACAGAAGAAAGACATGTTCAAATCATGCAAAGGCATTTTACACACTTGTAATACAAAGACACATTCAAATCATGCCAGAGGCATTTTACACACTCATTATACAGAAGAAATGACAAGTTCAAATCGTGCCAGAGGCATTTTCCACACTTGTTATACAGAAGAGTAGAAGAGAGCCTAAAAGATCAGGACCTGACTAGTCAGCAAGTATGGTAGTGGGCTTGGGACCTCTGTGTATAGACCAAGGGAATTGCTGTGGTTCAAAATGCATGCGTGCGCACACACACATACACATAAGCACATGCATGCACACACTTTTTATTTGATAGCGAAGGTGGCCTTGAATGCAGTCCTGGGGAGCATGAAGTATTCTTGTGAGCAGAGATGCTTGCAGATCACAGATGGAAGCCCTTCCCTCCACAACCACACTTCCTAGACACAGAGCTTGTCACCGTGAGGCTGCCCTGCACAGCCCAGCTTTGTGCCACGTTATCCTGTTCCAGGTGGCACGATGCCAGTCAGGCACTTTTGCTAGTCATGCACCCCAGTTCCCCACTCCCAGGCAGAGGAGCATGTGGTGACTCGGCAGAAGTCAGCCTGCTCGGGGGCCTGGCTGCAGACTAATTCTTCAAAGTCAACTTCTTGGAACAAGCCCTGTGACTGCACACAGCTCGTTGTCATTTCAGGCTCCCAGGCCTCTGCCCCACGGAGTGAAAGCGCCATTCAGAAAGCGCCGCAGAAGCACAGGAACTAATTGTCCCTTTCAGCTGTAATTGTTTGTAGGAACCAAAGCAGAAAGAATTCAAAAGGCGAAACTGTGGCACCAACTCAAAGCAGATGGTGAAAGTGCATCGTGAACAAACTGAGATATGGGCAAAGGGTGCCCCGTGAAAAAGAGGGTGCTGGGTGCAAAGAAGGGGAACATGGGCATATTCCAGGATCCTCCAAGTGAAACTATAAAGTATGCAAATGGTGCCAAGTGCAAAAGGGGAAGGTGCCCTGCTCCTATAAAAGTAGGAGCTTGGGGGCCAGCTGATGGTGTGGAGGTTAAGGCAGTTGGATTCCACATGCTCAACTGCATGGTTCGAGTCCTAGACCTGGTAGCTTGAAAAAACTCCAGGCACATGTGCCTGCATGTCCAAAGCTCTAAGAGAAGAACAGGACAATGGAGAAGGAGGGATTGAGACATGGCCATTCCCCCTGGAGGGAGAAAGGGGGCTTTCTTACTTTCTCTCTCTTTCTTTTTCTCTGTCTTAAGAGTGCACATGAGAGTGCCAAAAAAAAAAAAAAAAAGAAAAGAAAAGAAAAAAAAAGAAAAAGGAGCATCTTGACTCCCATTTGTGGAGAAGGTGCCTTTGGGGCACTAGCTCCCCCTTCTCCACGCTATGGTCAAAGAACAGAGTTCTGCTCTGCTGTTCTGAAGCCTTGGTTTCGTTGGACCTGGGCGAGGGACATGGGGCAACACAGGACCTCAGGTTTCCTGACCCACATGGTCGGTAATACTTAGAACCATGTCTGTGTCGTCCTTGCTCACCACCAGATTCCGCTGTGGTCCTGTCACCTGACAAACGGCAGATGCAGAAAATAAAATAAATAAATAAAGGTAAATAAAATAATTATTTAAGAAAAGAAAATATTTCCCAAGATCATTATCTACAAGAGAAAGAACCGTTTCTCTGGTCTGGTGGAGCCTTTGGTTCTCATCAGAGCTGTGCCCAGGAGTAGCGATTATAAGCTGTGCCCTGCCTCACCCTTCCCATCTATAAAATGGGCTATACGCTACCCCCACTCAGTGCACTGAAGCTAGAACCACCACTGAATTATTTTGAAAGGCGTGTCCCAGGCTGAGCTGGGTTTGAAGGCCACACAAAGGCCATCACCTCGGGGTAGTAAGTGGGCGCTGTGCCACTTTCATTGCCTTCCTGGTGGTCTCTTCCTGTTACCAAGCCCCTGCAGCCCTAGAGTCTCAGAGTAAGCTGATAATCCATGTATAGAGGCAGGGTACTGGGTAAAAACATTTTTAAAAGCACCAGTTTTGAAATCAGACTGATCCGAGCTTGAATTCGCTTCCCTGGATGCTGTGACTCTGAGTCAGCCCTTCAGACATCGTGTCCTCATCTGTGAGGGGCTGCGGCTCTTCCAGGGGATGGAGAAACGCCGTGTACCGGTTCCTGGCCTACTGCATATGCTATATGGCAACTATTGGTTTTCTTTCATAAATAAGCTCAGAAAACAATTCGAGGGACCAGCAGTTAGCACATTGGCTATGTCACTGAACTCCCATGTAGTCGACCGTAGTTCGAGTCCCAGATCCGGTGGCTTAAGCTCACGCTGGGCACGTGTACGTGCGTGCCCAAGATCCCGAGAGGACAATGGAGGAGAAGGGATTGCTGTGCGGCCATCCCCTCTGGGGGGTGATTGCTTGTTTTCTATCTTTCTCTGTCTTTCTGGCAAGCATGCATGCCCTATAGCCAAAACCTCTCCCCTGCCAAAAAAAAGGAAAGAAAAGAAAAAAAAGAAAACAATTCGAGAGAAAGTTAAATCCATGGACTGTCAATATAGCATTTTCAGTAAAAGAGTAAAACTTTTTCAATTTAGCTTTCCAAAATAAGAGAATTGTTCATTTTAATACCAACATTTTCAACTCAAAATTTCTACATCTAGAACATTCTACAAAAATACTCTCACAGAAAAAATGTCCACGTATGGTATGTGTAAGAGCGTTCACTGTAGGATTAGTTGCAACAGAAAAATTTGGACCTAATAGTTGTATGTAGCTGTATCTAAAAATAAGTATTTCGCAACATGGAAGGATATTCAGGCTATTTTTTGAGCAAGAAGGAAAAAACAAAAGTAAACAAAGTAATGGGATACCACATTCAGTGTAAGCTCATCTCTAAAAAGAAATAAAGAAAAAAAAAGACAACAGAAATCTCTCTATATTATGTAAATATAGAGAAAATTTAGGGGGATTACATACTAAACTGTAGAACGGGGGCTTAATTTTTAACTTTGAATACTTTGGTATTTTTTGAATTTTACAAAAAGTACGTACAACTTTATATTTTTAAGTTTACAGGTCAACATAGAAAACAATGAAGTTTTTATATTTTTATACATTCAATCACTGTAGCACAACAGCATGAAAAATGAATTTTCCCAGTACAAATATACTATATATTAGTCCAGTTACACATTCTCATCAACAGGTAATGAAGAGGTAGGTAGCCTACTGAAAACCAAAGCTTTGCAAGTAAGAAAGCTCAGAGGAGACACAGTACTCTCGTCAGATGACAGCCAGGAAGCTGTCATCAGAGACAGTGACTTGCAGTTAAGGCTGGCACTCGGCAAGTGACCACACACCAAGACCTGACATCCAGCTTCATAGGGACAGGAATGAAAATCGGTGACACGTGGGACCTATCACATGATGGGAACTGAGTGCATTTGAGCATCACATCATTAATCGCCATGGCGACCCCATAAAGTGCATATTGTGGCGATCTCCACTTCACAGATGAGAAAATTGAGAGCTGGTTATGGCTAACAAGAATGGAGGAGACAGCCAGTGGCAGAGTAGTGAAACATGGCACTCTGAGAAGCAATCTCACGTGGAAAGGTCCCCAGTTCAAGCCTAGAGACCTCTCCAAGTGTGTAGGGTACACATCTGCCCACGATCTGGGCTGACTGAAGCCAGGGGTGGATCACGGTGCCAAGACACTGTTGGCAGTACTGTCCCTCCCTCCCTCTCTGTCTGCCTGCTTCTCTCACTCATGGAGGGAGTAAACAAGCAAACTTGTCATAATAGTAATAATAAGCAATGGAACCTATAAGAAAACCCAGATCACTCCAAATTTTGAGCCCAAACTCTTTACCACTGAGCTCTAACGTCTTCATCATTTGTTTTCTTTTCTTTTTCTTTTTTCACTGTTTCATTTTTATTTATTTGCTTTATTAAAAGGGTGGCTAGTAAGAACAACAGAATGGGCTTCCCAGAGGCATAGTTTTTCTTTCCAAGGTTTTAATACTTAAGAATAGGTCCTCAGAATGCACAGGACATAGAGAATGGAAGACAGAAATATAGTTGACAGCATAGGAAACTATTTTATTTCCATTTTCCTCCTTTTTCACTGGGTTTGGTGTTTCTAGCCCTTTTTATACCCCCCCCCCCATAGGACAAAAGTATCTAGTTTCCTTCAATTAAAAGGTGGAAGATAAGATCAATTATAGAGCAGTCACTTCTGAAAAATCAGGTAGATTCCCATGTGTATTTGGGTTTTTGTTTGTTTGTTTTTCTCTTTTTTGTAATTTTTTTATTTATTATTTATACATTTAATTGCTATACATCATTTAGATTGTAAAGAGACTCTACTCAGCATGACACACACCTCAGTACAGCCCGGTTGAGAACATACTCATGTCTCCATCAACAAATAATAAACCATATCCGCGTCCCACAAATGCCTTACCTCTCCAAATTTCCTTCCTATGCTCTTCCCCTCCCCCACTCTTGCCACTTTGGCTCTGGTGTCCATAACAATTGTTAATGCTTGTATGTCCTCCAGTCTTTCAGTCTTTGCCACAGAGTGCTGACAGTTGGTATATGTTCACGGGAGACATACAATGTCTTTCTGAGCCTGACTTACTTCACTTGGCAACAAATCTTCCATATTTGTCCACTTTCTATCAAATTCCAGGACCTTCATGTTGTTGTCGTGTTTTTTTTTTTTCCCCCTATAGAACGCATGTGCTCGCCAGAAAGACAGAGAGAGAGAGAGAGAGACAGAAAGCAAGAAATCATCCCCCAGGGGGGATGGCCACACTGCAATCCCTTCTCCTCCATTCTCCTCTCGGGATTTTGGGCACGCACGCACATGAGCCCAGCGTTAGTTTAAGCCACCAGGTCCAGGACTGAAACCTCTGTTGCTTACATGGGTGTTCAGCAACATAGCAATTACGCTAACTGCTGGTCCCAAGGGCCTTGTTGTTTTTATGGCTGAATAGTATTCCATGGAGTCTATGTGCCACCCTTTTTTAATCCATTCATCCTTTTGTGGACATTTGGGTTGGTTCCATGTCTTAGCAATTGCGAATAAGGCTGCAATGAATGTAGATGTGCAAGTGCGTTTCTGATTGAGCATTCTCCTGTCCTTTGCTTAGATACCCAGGAGTGGAATTGCTGGATCAAATGGTAGTTCTATTTCAAGGTCTTTGAGAAACCTCCATATTGTTCTTCACAGTGCCTGGACCAATTTACACTCCCATCAACAGTATAGGAGTGTTCTACTTTCACCATATCCCCTCCAGCACTTATCATTTTTGTTTTGTTAATCTTTGCCATTCTAACTGGGGTTAGGTGGTATTTCTTTGTGGTTTTGATCTACATCTCCCTTATGATGAGGGATGTTGAACATTTCTTCATATGCCTTGTGGCTGTTAGTATGTCTTCCTTCGAGAATTGTCTATTCAGCTCATTTTCCCATCTTTTAATTGGGTTAATCTTTCTTTTTCAGGTAAGCCACTTGAGTTCCCTGTATATTCTGGCTATTAGTCCCTTATCTGAGGCACAGTTAACAAAAATTCTCTCCCATTCTGAGGGTTGTCAATTCACACTAGTGACAGTGTCTTTTGCTGTGCAGAAACTTCTTAATCTGACATAATCCCACTTGTCTATTTTGCAGATTATAGCCTGTGCTTTGGGGGTCTTACTTAAGATGTCTTAGCCCACCTCATTGTCTTCCAGTTTCCCCAGTGTTTTCCACCAGTAGTTTTTTTTTTTTTTTTTTTTTTTTTTTTTTTTTATCATTTGTGGTCTTAGGTTTAGATCTTTGATCCACTTTGAGTTGATTTTTTTTAATGGCGACAGATAAAGGTTCAGATTCATCTTTCTGCAGGTGGATACCCAGTTTTTCCAGTACCATTTGCTAAAGACCTTTTCCTTTTCCCACTGGATTGACTGGTACCCTTTGTCAAAGATGAGTTGGCTGTATGTTTTGGGGTTTATTCCTGGGGTCTCTACTCTGTCCCATTGGTCCTCATGTCTGTTTTTGTGCCAATACCATACTGTTTTGATCAGCACAGCTCTGTAATATATTTTGGGGTCGGGAAGTGAGATGCCACCCACCCACTCGACTTTTCTTGTGTATGATGGCTTTGGCAATATGAGGTATTTTGTGATTCCAGCAAATTCTATAATTATCTTTTCTAGATCTGTGAAGAATTCTTATTGTAATTTTATAGGGATTACATTAAATATGTAGATTAATGTGGGTAGGATTGTCATTTTGATTATATTAATTCTGCCAATCCAGAAACATGGGATGTCCTTCCATTTTTTTGTGTCCTTTTTTATTTACTTTTTAAGGCTTTCATAGTTTTCCTTGGAGAGGTCTTTTACTTCCTTGGTTAGTATTATTCCTAAGTATCTTATACTTCTTGTGGCTATGGTAAATATGGATTACTTTCTTCAGTTCTGTTTCTATCTCTTGTAGTTTGTATATAGAAATGCTATAGATTTTTGTAAGTTAATTTTGTATCCTGCCACTTAACTGTATGCATTTATTACTTCAAGGAGTTTTTTCATGGATACTATTGGGTCTTCCATGTAAACAATCATGTCATTTGCAAACAGAGATAATTTCAGTTCTTCTTTCACTATTGGAATGCCTTTTATTTCTTTCTTTTGTCTGATTGCATTGGCTAGGACTTCAAGTACTACATTGAATAGGAGTGGAGAAAGTGGGCAGCCTTGTCTTGTACCAGTTTTTAGTGGAAAAGCTTTAAGCTTTTCCCCATTCAGTATAATGTTAGCTACAGGTTTTTCATAGATGGCTTTTATTATTCTGAGAAACGATCCTTCTATGCCAATTTTACTGAGCATCGTAATCATGAAAGGATGCTGTATTTTGTCAAATGCTTTATCTGCATCAACTGAAATGATCATATGGTTTTTATCTTTCTTTCTGTTAATATGGTGTATTACATTTATGGTCTTGCTTATGTTGAACCACCCTTGTGTCCCTGGAATAAAGCCCACCTGGTTGTGATGAATAATCTTTTTTATATGTTGTTGGTTAGCAAGTATCTTGTTGAGAATTTTTGCATCTATATTTATCAGAGATATAGGTCTGTAGTTTTCTTTTTTGTCATATCCTTATCTGTTTTGGGAATGAGGGTAATGGAGGTTTCATAGAATGAGTTTTGAAGGGTTCCTTCCTTTTGGATCTCTAGAAACAGTGTGAGTAGGATGGGGGTTACCTCTTCTTTAAAACTTTTGTAAAATTCAGCAGTGAAGCCATCAGGACCTGGACTTTTCTTTGTTGGAAAGTTATTTACTACTGATTCAATCTCATTGCTTGTTATAGGTCTATTCAGGCTTTCAACATCTTCTTGAGTCAATCTTGGTAGATTATACGTCTCCAGGAATTTGTCCATTTCACCCAGGTTTCCTTGTTTGTTGGCATATAGTCGCTTATCGTATCCTCTAATGATGTTTTGTTTTCCTGTTATGTTGGTTGTAATGTTGCTTGATCCATTGCGAATTTGATGTATCTGGTTCCTTTTTCTCTTCTTAATTAGTCTAGCTAACGGTGTGTCAATCTTGTTTATCTTTCCAAAGAACCAGCATTTGCTTTCATTTATTTTCTGTATAATTCGCTTGTTTTCTATTTTATTTATTTCTGCTCAAATCTTTATTACTTCTTTTCTCCTGGCTCTTTTTGGCTTTTTTGGTTATCATTTTTCCCAATTCCCTGAGGCATGATGTTAGGTTGTCCTTTTGCCACCTTTCCATCTTTTTCTTTTTTGTACTAATTGCTATGACCTTCCCTCTTATGACTGCTTTTGCTGCGTCCCATAAATTATGGAAACTTGTATACTCATTATCATTTGTTTCCATGAATCTTTTGATATCAGTCTTAATCTCTTCATTTCTAAATGAAGTCATTTAGAATTACATTGTTTAGTTTCCATGTATTTGTGTATTTTTGAGGGTCATCATTTGTTTTCATTCACCCACCTCTGATCAGATTCAGGCTAACTGGATTGCTAAGGGATAAGTAGGTAAACTAAATGTCAGTGTAACATTACAACAGTCGTGCCCACCAGGTAGACTCCTCCCTCCTCTGTGAAGGTTCTGGAGAAGCTGACACACCTGGAGTAAGTGCCTGGCAGCTGAGTAGTTTGCCACATCTTCCACCTAGGAAAGGAGGAATCTGGCAAGAAGGAGCACAAGGCAGGAGGACAGAGCAGCTAAGGCCAGGCCCTGCCCTCAAGCTCGCATCCCCACCTACCAGCCAGGTGTGTGGTTTAAAAAATTCCCTAGCAACTGGTTTTCCCATCAATAAAATGTGGATGATGGTAGTCCTATGTGACAAGGTTATTTTAAAGATGAAATTTAAAACTCAGTTAATGCATTTCAGTATCTACAGGGCCTGAAAGACAATAGGTATTCAACAGATGCAGTAATTTCACTAGTATGATTTACACTATAACATACTATAGCTTTATTATCCACTGCTCCTCTGTGGAACTCTGTGGGCAACCACATCCCTGCATCTGTCAGCTACAGGCCCTCTTTCTCAGGGGAGAACTGGATAAACCCTTTGATATTTATTCATTGAGTTTTAGATTTTGCCGTAGGGCACACACATTCTCCAGCGAGAGACAGAGAGAGGGAAAGTGGGAAATTCCTCCCCCCAAGGGGGATGACCACACTGAAATCCCTTCTCCATTCGCTCTTGGGATTTGGAGCATGCATGCACGTGCACCTGGTGTGTTTTCAGGCACTGGGTCCAGGACCTGAACCACAGGGTTGGCCATGTGGGATTCAGTACCTGAACCACCATGCTACCTGCTGGCCCAAAAAACCCTTTCTTTGTTTTTCTTTTTTCTCTTTCTTCTTTAGTTTCTTTTTCTTTCTCTTTCTTTCTCTTTCTTTCTTTCTCCCTCTATCTTTCTCTTTCTTCCTTCCTTTCTTTCTTTCTTTCTTTCTTTCTTTCTTTCTTTCTTTCTTTCATTCTTCCTCTTTCTTTCTCCCTTCTTTCTTTCTTTCCTTTTTCCTTCTTTTTTCTCTCCTTCCTTCTTCCCTTCCTTCTTTCTTTTTTCCTTGATGGACACACACACAGAAACAGAGACATAGGCGTTCCCAACGAGGGCTTGATACTTTGGTCCACTCCTGGCCTGAGCCAGCCCCAGATTATGGATGTCTGTGTACCTGCTGTGTTCATGGAGGGCTCGGGTCACGAACTTGGAGCTTCCCATTTTGCTGTCGCCATGCCCCCGCTGGCCCCTGGTTAAACCCTTTCTACTCACCTCTTCTTGCCATGCGTGATTCAGACCCCAACTTCCAGCAGCCACAGCCCTATTAGTGTGCTTCTAGCTCTCTGGAAGCCTGCATGTCTCCTGTATGGGCCCCACTCACCTTGACTGGATGCAAGTTTTCGCCAAGTCCCCACACGCTCACAAACCACCAATTAGGGGTCTCCTTCTGCCAAAGCAAGCTTGTTTCCATTGATGTGAATTAGGTTTCACTTTCTAAGAGGCCTCTGGGGTCACAGCTAGCTTTTGTATGGACTGGATCAGGCGAGAACAAGGATAGGAAATGTGCCAAGTGTACTGGCTTGCTTTTTTCTATCCCGTCCTCTCAAGGAGGCCCCAGTCAGGGAATCAGCAGCTGCTCTTTTTCACCTAGACTGAATGATTTCTAGACAGAAAGATGCTGCCGGGCTTTCACCTGATTTCTCACCGCAGGTTCCCCGGCTCAACACCATCCCAGTCTTGGTGCCCTCTGTAGATTCCAGCCACACAGCCAGCCGGCCTGCAGAAGTGTGCGAGTCTGGAAAGGAGCCCTACGTGCAGCAGGAAGGCAGCGCAGCCTCCTGCAAAGACGCGCCCTTACTCAGCAGTCTGCCAGCCCTGCTGACGGCCGGCCTGCCCCGCGTTCTCCCAGCAGAGGACTCATGGGGTGAATGTCAGCAGGTCCCCCAGGGCCAGAAGGAGCCACCAGAGAAAAGAGGCTGATGGTTCTCCATGCGTGTGTTGGGGAGGGGACAGCTGAGGGGGTCCTGGCCACGGGACCATGAACCCACAACACGCAGAGCTACAAGGGCTTCGGGGAACATGTGGGACACTGTCTCAGTGCCAGGGACAGCCCTGCCTGCACCGAAACCACCAGGGAGGAGGTCAGAAAAGTTCCTGCACCCCTCAGGAAATCTTGAATCAGGTGAGCTGGATGGGGCCCTGTTTCCCACATGTTCCTCGGGCTGTGCTAACGTCAAGGGTGAGAACCTGAGACCAACCTAAAGCCCTCACAGGCAAAGGAGCCTATGGCCTGCAGGAGGGAGGGTCTGACGCAAAGTGGCCCAGAGAGTAAGTAACAGCTTCCTGACCAGAGCCAAGGCATCAGCATAAATACCCCTTCACGTCACCAGGAAGGAATGCTCCAGTAACCGGCAAATGGCGAGAAGATGACTCAGAAGAGCCGGTGGTCACATCCTCCGGGCTCCAGCACAAGAGGAAGGGGAGGGAGAGAAAGCCAATCCATGCGCAGGGGCAGAAAGTGCGGCTGCCAATTTCCTGAAGTGTCTTCCCGCCCTGAACTACAGACTTCAGTTGGCTCTTCAGATGCTGCCAGCTCTCAGCTGCTACATGGGGGAGAGCCTTTCTGCGTTGCCATGGCAGCGCCACAATAAGCTGTTAGCAGCGTTAGATGTTCTGAAATGACAGGCTCTGCCTCAAGAAATGAGAGTGCCGAGGGGTCAGCGAAGACGCCAAGCTTCTGTGTATGGCGGCTGTCATGAATCGGCTTCATTCCCGAGACCAGAGAGCACGGGTTTTACCATGGGCCCAAGCTCGGG
This sequence comes from Tupaia tana, assembly GCA_026018925.1. Lineage (NCBI taxonomy): Eukaryota > Metazoa > Chordata > Mammalia > Scandentia > Tupaiidae > Tupaia > Tupaia tana. The sequence goes on along the minus strand of JAKSZU010000004.1, from coordinate 109,869,177 downwards.
TCCTAGGAGAGTGGAGGATCATTTTCTCACTGAGCTAAGAGGGCTTCTCCGGTCAGGGGCCGCTTCTTTGGAGAGGTTTTTTTTTTTTTTTTATCTTTGTGCTATACGGCGCGTGCGCTTGCCAGACAGACAGAGAGAGACAGAGAGACAGAAAGCGAGAAATTACCCCCCAGGGGGGATGGCCACGCCGCAATCCCTTCTCCTCCATTCTCCTCTCGGGATCTTGGGCATGCACACACACGCGCGCCAATCGTGAGTTTAAGCCACCGGGTCCGGGACGTGAACCACGGTCGACTATATGGGAGTCCAGCAACATAGCCATTACACTAACTGCTGGTCCCAGGGGCTACTTCTTTTTTTTTTTCTTTTCTTTTTTTTTCTTTTTCTTTTTTTTTTTGAGAGGTTTTTTCGCTATAGGACGCGTGCGCTCGCCAGACAGAGAGAGACATAGAGACAGAAAGCGAGAAATCACCCCCCAGAGGGGATGGTCACGCCGCAATCCCTTCTCCTCCATTCTCCTCTCGGGATCTTGGGCACGCACGCACACGCGCCTGGCGTGAGTTTTAAGCCACCGGGTCCAGGACGCAAACCACAGTCGACTACGTGGGAGTCCAGCGACATAGCCATTACACTAACTGCTGGTTCCCCCAGGGGCTACTTCTAATTGCCTACCGTGGGCCTGATACTGAGCCAGGCTGCCTGCCTCGGTCCTTGGCTTCACTGCTGAGAGGGTGCACTCTGAGTTACACAGACGTGCTGGCCCAATGGGAATGAACCAAGCCTTGGTGTTTTTCTGTTTGTTTGGTTTTTTTTTTTTTTTTTTTTTTTGAAGATGCAGATCATCTATCACTGAATGGAAGACAAATGAACTTCAAGCCTTCCATTCCTGGGACAAGAGCACTCAAACTTTGAAACCTATGTTCCAAGGACAACTTCCAGCAGCCATGTTGTTCACAGCCGTGTTCTAGACATGTCCGATGTGTAATTTGTGTCTTCCTCTCTGTGTCGTCAATGCCGAGGGAACAGAAGGCATGGTGCACCCACCTGCACACCTACCACAGTGCCTGGCGTCGACGCAGCGCTCCTGAGTGCTTGTCAGATATTCACAGATTACGTTAGAAAAATAGGGGCCAGCAGGTGGTGTAGTGATTACGGCACTGGACTCATGTGGCCAACCACAGTTTGAGTCCCAGACTCGGAAGCTTGAAACTCATGCCGTGTGTGTGTGTGTGTGTGTGTGTGTGCGTGTGTGCGTGCCCAAAATTCGAGAGGAGAATGGAGGAGAAGGGATTGCAGCATGGCCATCTTCCCTGGAGGGTGATTTCTCACTTTCTCTCTCTGTCTCTGTGGTGAGCACACGCGCCCTATAGAAAAAAATCTCTCAAAAAAATACATAAAAAATAGAGAGGGCATGTGTGTGCACCCCACCTGTGACATGGGCCTGATTCGAGAGTTGACAGTGACAGCAGAAAGAAAGAGAAACCTGAAAGCTGCTTTAGAATCATCTCCAAAAGTAGTTGTTAGCAAACTCTGGTTGACATCATAAACCCCCAAAAGTTCATTTAAGTAAGACTAAGGTGGCTGGATCCCACATAGCAAAATCAACGGTTCGAGTACCGGACCCAGCAACCTGAAAACCGTACCAGGTGCATGTACCCAAAATAGGAGAACAGAGAAGGAACTGCACTGAGATCATCACCCCGGGGGGGGTTTCTCACCTTCCCTCTCTCTGTCTCTCCCCTTGTGATCACATGCACCCTATAGCAAAACTAAAACAAACATAAAAGTAAATAAATAAGATTTTAAATCCCACCCCCACCCCTGAAGTTTCTGACTCAGCTGGGTTGGGCAAAGATTCATAATCTTTTCAAAGCAGGTCCCCAGGGCATTCCAATATGTGCTAAAAAATCCAGGAATAGATTAGAATGAAAAGGTGAAGCAGTCCTGCCTTTAAGTAATTTATAGCATTTATTAGGAGGTAAAAGCTACGCGTCCTAGGCCAGCAGGGGTGACGCAGAGGTGAGGAAATAGTCCATAATCCTGAAACCGTCTAGGAAGGCCCTGAGTTCACACCCCGAGGTCCCCCGGGCACCTCCGGTGGCGCTTGCCTGTGATCCCGCCTGGGTGGATCGTGGCATGAAGACCTGTCGGGGCTGCCCCTCTCTCTCTCTGACTCCCTCTCTCATGGAAAAAAGAAAGAAAGAAGAGAAATTTTTAAAGCAACGCATAGCAAGCAATCAGGCATAAAAGAAATACTCTAAGGAAAAAAGTCCATAGTAAGATGGAAAACAAGCTAATCCAGGGGTCATATCCTAAGTGCCCTTCCAGTTCTCAGACACCACACCGCCAGGGAGGATTCCATGAGAGGTGAGAACTGAAGTGGAAACGGGCCAGTCTCTAGGGGTGAGTGTTACTTTCTTGGTAGAGACAGAGGGGGCATTTCAGGACCATGAGCATCTGAACTGCGTCACGTTTTGAGATCGTCGAGGTTTATAGCACTGTTGTACCTGGATGAGGACCAGACCCCGGACTGCCATCTCAGGCCCCTGCAGCACCTGGGGGCTCGGAATGCTGACTGTAATTAGGCCCCCTGGGCCCCACATCCCGATTTTCTGAGCACTCACCACGCCTTCCTTCAGTCTGTCTCCAGCTGCCGCGTTCCGCGTCCACTGTAAGAAGTTCCACGTAGGTATCGGTGTAGGTGTGGGTGCCGATAACAGACCTAGGCATAAATGGAGGATATAAAATGGATACAGATACTACGCATGAAATATGGAGGGAAACAGCCTTCATGTATGAGGAAACTTCAAAAAGTTCACAACAAAGAAATGGAAGTAAAGTACAATTATTTGGGTAAAAAAAAAAAAAAGAAAAGCCTTTTCCATAAACTTTTTTTTTTTTTTTTTTTTTTTGGAGAGGTTTTTCGCTATAGGGCGCGTGCGCTCGCCAGACAGACAGAGAGACATAGAGACAAATCACGCCGCAATCCCTTGCGCCCGGCGTGAGTTGTAAGCCACCGGGTCCGAGACGCGAACCGCGGTCGACTACGTGGGAGTCCAGCGACATAGCCATTACGCTAACTGCTGGTTCCCTCCATAAACTTTTTGAAGACGCCTCATAGTCTTACTTCTCTGATCCTTTAAAGCACTCACTCAGGGATGAACAAAGGAGTCCTTTAAAGTAAAAAGAAAAGAAGCAAGAGCCCTCAGGAAGCACCAAATGGCTTTATAACTAAAGCATCTGAAAGGAAGGGGTTAAACAAAGGAAGGGAACAAACTCTAATCTGCCCTGGCAGTAAAAGCTTAGCAGGGAAGACAAGGACAGAGGGGGAGAAGAGCACACACACACACACACACTCACACACTCACACACACACACACACACACACACACAGGAGGGACTGGGGAAGAAAGAGGGCTTTTGTGTTTACCTGCCTCTACAGGAAAGGAAAGAACCGGGCAGAGGTAAGCCCATGACAAAGGGGAGCTGCATTAAATAAACAATTAGTACAAAAGGATCCCCATGCAGAGTGTCACTAACACAGCAGGGAAAGCCAGAAGCCAGGGGCAATTAGGAGCTGCTGCAGTGTGATCAGAAGGCCGCGGAGTGGCTGCCAGAAGGGGCGGGCCTGGGTTGCGGGGATGCAGGCACATTACAGAGCCAGGAGGTTGGTAATGGACCTAGCCCTGGCATGCTGACCAGCGGCAACCGCATAGTGGGGTCCCAGGGGCCTGCGAAGAGCAAAAGCCCAGCTCTGGGTTCCTCCAGAGGCCAGGAAATTAGTGGCCAGCGAAAAGAAACAATAGCAGCAAGCCATCTCTATACCAGCGCACAGTCCTCTGCAATGTGCGTAAATGCACCCATCTGTGCATTAATGCAGCCTGGAGCAAGGCTGGGCCGTTTCAGTAGATGCAGAAGGACGTGGATAGACAGAGACTTGCACACTGGACGTGAAACCGGCAGTTGGACTACGGTGATGACGAACTAGAACGAGTCCTCTACCCTCACTTCCATTTCCTGTACGGGTGACACCGAAAGCGTTACCTTCAATTCATCAGTTCAAACACTCAGTCAAGAACAGTGTCATTCAGACCTCAGCACATCCTTAAAATGTCAGGTTTTTATCAAACTGCCTAAACTCACAGTGCTGCATATGGCAGAGGAAAGACACGCCCACTCTTGTCGGCCACCAAGTGAGAGGGTCCTGCCACCAGCTCACAGTGGAACCTGAGGGTCCTGTCTCCTCCCACTGTCTGAGTAGTTTCCATCTGTAACATGCAGTGGGGTGAGGTGGCATGAGGGGTCCCCTAGTATGCAGTGTCTTCAAATATCTCACAGAAAATACGTATGATGGAAAAACTACATATAGATCTTAACATTTTTTTGCATAAAATTAATCGTATTTTAATTTCTCTCTCTCTCTCTCTCTCTCTCTCTCTCTCTCTCTCTCTTTTTTTTTTTTTTTTTTTTTTTTTAGGTTTTCCCCTTAGGACACATACACTTGCCAGAGAGAAACAGAAAACAGAGACAGTGAAAGGGAAAGTGAGAAATTACCCCCCGGGGGGATGGTCACGCCACAATCCCTTGCCTTCCACTCTTCTCAGGATCTTGGGTATGCGCGCACATCCACCCAGCACGAGTTTCTAGCCACTGGGTTCAGAACTCAAGCGACAGTGGACCATGTGGGAGTCCAGCGATGTACTGCTGCACCATTTGTTGGCCCCCTAATTCCACCACTGTATGAACTTCATGAAGTATGTGCAGGGCTCTTCTACAGTAGAAAGAAGGAAGGCCTAGAATTTGAAGGCTGAGTTTCAACCCCTCTGGCTCCATGATGCTGGACAGCCTCTCAGAGCCTGTTTCCTCATGTAAAATAAGAACAACCACACCTAACTCACAGGCTACTACAGAATGTAGCAAGATCTCACAGGGGTGCCTGGTAGCTTACTACCCTACAATTTTATTCTAGTTGTAAACTGATCTGCCTATAGTGGGAGCAGCAGATGGTGTGACGGTTACATCCAACTTCCGTGTAATTGACTGTAGTTCAAGTCCTGGACCCCATGGCTTAAAACTTATGCCGGGCACATATGCTTATGTGCCCAAAGTCCTGAGAGGAGAATGGAGGAGAAGGGATTGTGGGGTGGCCACCCCCGCCCCCCGGGGATGATTTCTCACTTTCTCTCTCTCTCTCTCTGGTGAGCGTATGCATCCTATACCAAAAAAATCTCTCTATAAAAAAAAATTAATGTGATAAATTCAATTTATTGAAAAACTATTAGTTTCTAAATGTGACATGTTCTGTGATATGCTAGGATAATATATTATTTTAAAGGGGGTGTTCAACTTTCAATTTTTCATAATTTAGAGAGAAAAGTTATCAAGGTTTTATTTTTTTAAGTCACTCTAAATTGAATTCTGAATCTAATGGGCGATTCCAGAGCCCTGAGGACAAGAAGGAAAATATCTTCTAAAGGGAACCTGTTTACAATGATGTGAACAATCTCACATTATCCAAACATTTCCAATAAAGGGGGTAGGGGTGTTTGCATAATAGAAATATTTAGGGAAACGTATGTTATTTTGTCCTAAGACAATGAACTTTAATTTTTTTAGACTCGGCAAGCATTTCTCTTCGTAGCTTCTTCTCTATACTAATTTAAAACCTTTTATTAGTCATCATTTACTTCAAGAGAGCAGACCAAATCACAAAACGGGTATAAGCAGTTTCTTGATATCCTTCATTGTACTTAGTGTGGTCAAAATCAGTCCTCACCTCACTCAGTTGTTACAGAATCCTCACAGGCAGACAAACAGGAAGTACCAGATGGCTGAACTGAAACAGAAATTAACTTCATCCCCAGCCAAAAACGTAGACATGAAGAGATTCAATAGTAACTTAGAGTGCATCTTCTGTTTCCTGAGGATAGTCTGAGACGGGACTGATTTCCGCTGATATTAACCAAGTACTTGCTATGGAGAAGTTTTCTAAGATTTAGAATTCATAGGGTTCAAGCGCATCATTACATTGAGGTGATCAGAACACTCCAGAGGAGCCAGGTGGTGGTGTGGTGGCCATGCGACTGGACCCATGTGGGAAAGGCACTGGGTTCACATCCTAGGGCCTTCTTGAGCATGGCAGGTGTGTGTCTGTGACCCAGGCTGGCTGAGGCTGAGGTAATTGTGACCTGAAGGCCCTGTTAGCAGTGTCTCTTTGTCTCTGTCTCTCTCAGAATAAATAAGCACATAAACAAGCCAAGAGAGTGCATGGTGACCATTCCCCTCATTTCAGAGCTGAGCAGATCTGGTCCGCCTGCCATGCCTGTGGCACCTCCTGAGTGGTCCAAGCTAGCGCTGGCATGCTGGGCGTGGAGGTCAGGGGTGTTCATCGTAAAGGACTTCTCCAGGATTTTAATGACCGTTGTGTAATGTGTTTTTATTCATAATAACAATGTTTATATGCCAGGCCTTCAAAAAGGTCATGCAAATGAGTGCAATGAAAAAAACCGCTGTTGGACTTTCAAATGTGTTTGAACCAAATATTCAATACACACCTGTTCCCTGGGCCTGCACAACACAGGCCGACACAAACACCATTAATGACCATTGGAGAGGTAGGCTCCAAGAGACAGGTGACTTGTCACCCAGCTCGCCAGTGGCACAAAGAGGATTTAAATCTGGGACTTCTTCTGACTCCAAGTCCTGTGTGTGTGCTACAATAGCAGCCTTCCCTGAGGGAAATCAAACCCGGAGTGCAGGCAGCTCTGCCACCGCTGGGAACTAGCACGTCACAGCTCTTGTTGGACAGCACGAACAACACTCCTTGAGCCTCATTTTCTGCCAAGGACTATGCAAAGCATTTTATTCTATCGATCTTATTTAAACTTCCTTCTTAACCCTAGGATGTGAGTTCAGTTAAGATATGTATTTTAGGGATGGCCCCTAGCCTAGTGGTTAAAGGAATCAGAGACCACATGGCTGACCACAGATTAAATCCCCGCCTTGTGGCAGCTTTAGAAACACACTAGATACATGTGTGTGCTCCTAATCCTGACAGGATGGAGAAATGAAGAAAAAAAGATTGCAGCATGATGATGCTCCACTGGGGGGTGCTTTTTCCCTCCCTCTCGCTCTGTCTCTCTGTCTCTCTCTGGTGTGTGCATGTACCCTTTGGCAATTAATAAGAATTACAAAATAGAAATATATTTTAAGAGTGAGAAATCTGAAGCTCAGGTAGAGGAAGTAACTTATCACAGGTTACATATCTCCTAACTGACCTGAAACCACCCAACCCAAGCTGGGCCTAGATCAGAACACACATTTATTCTATTGCAAACCAACTTTCTTCAACACTAAGTAATATTCTTGATGAAAAAAGGCATAGCGGTGCCCTTCCAAAGTCTACAGAGCTTCTGGCTGCAGTCTTTTTCCAACATAGCCCTGACCTGCTGTATAAGTTTGTGGCAATATCACCACAAACTTAACAGCTGAAATAACACACATTATTGTATAGCTTCTGTGGGTCATGAATCCAGATATATACTTTCGCATCATTACAAGATCGCATTAAGGTGTCACCAAGGCTGTGGTCTCATCTCAAAGCTTGACTGGGAAAGATCCACTCCCACATTCACCTGGTTGCTAGAGGATTCGGATCCTTAGGAGAAATCGGAAGGTGAGCCTTGATAATGGGCCTCCGCCATCTGGGCCTGGTACTTCCTCCAATGCATCACGAGTCTCCTAGGTAGTAGTTCACAGTCTTTTGTAACATAATCTTGGCAATAGCAGCTCATCATTTTTGCCATTCTTTAAAGTTTATTTATTCTGCAAGTGAAAGAGACAGAGAGAGAGCTTCTTCAATGGGGTCTTGATGGCAGCATCAAGACCCCCGGTTTCAACCAGCCCAGACCATGGGCATGTGCATGTGCATGCCTGCAGCAGCGACCTTCCCATGTGGGTCAACCTCACAGAGCATTTTGTTTTACCCCTGTGCCGCCATCTGTCCCCCATCCTTGCCATCTTCTGTTGGAAGAAGCAAGTCACAATTCTTGTCCACACTCAGTAAGAAGAAGTTACACAGGAGGCAGGAGGCAGGGATGGTTGGAGGTTATCCTAGAATTGGCCAGAGCCAATTCCTTCTCAAGGTCAAACACATAACAGACTTCTGCTTTGACAGCGTGTCAAAGATGCCAGTTCTCTTTCTTATGAAACTTTGAGAAAGCAAAAGAAAACACATTTCTGCCTCTTTGATGAAACCAGGGTACTTCTGTAGGTCAACCACAATATAAATAAAAGTTCACAAATTACAGTGAAGATCTCACAGTAGGGAGTGAAAAGTCAAGAAAAGATGCTCTTGACTTTGGACATGAGCATGAACAAATCTAGCAGAAAAGAGGTCTCAAAACTGGGGTACACTGACGGGGTAAAATCAGTCCAGAAGCAGGATTTTCCATGTACCTTTTGGTATAAGCCATGAGAAGTAGGAAGGTGGAACTGAATGAGAAATTGCACAAACAAGCCATATTTCCATGAAGCCATCTGCTAGGATGGCAGCAGGGAAGACCAACTCTACATTAGGGATATCTTGCTGTGTCATTCTGGTTGGGCTGGCGAGAAATGCAGACTGGAGAAACACACACTTACACATGCTGGCATCAGCAAGATTCCTGTGGGCCGGAAATGAGGCTCAGGCCGTCCCAGACACAGATCTCCTCCCACAGCTGGTCCACAAAAGAGTCACCTAATTCAAAGATGATTATTAACTAAAAGAATAAGTATAGATTCATAAAAGCATTATAAGAAAAAAAGTTAAAGCAATAGAAAAAACAAAAGCACTTGAAAACATGTGCATAAGAAAACTTTGCTTTCTCAAAGTTTTGTTTTAACAGAGTTGATGAAAAAATTGACCCAACGATAGTACAAATGAAAAATAAGAATAATGAAATGACCACCTCCTTAAAAACCAGTTTTGAGAACAGAGAGTAAAGAGTTCAGAGAAAAGATAGCAAGACATTTGAAGCTGATGTATGAGCTTGGGAAAGAATATCAGAAAACCGAAACACAAATTGAAAACAGCATAAATACAAAGAAGTCTTGTTGAAAACAGAGCAAAAGACATTGGATAGGATGGAGAAAAAACAAAATGGAATGAAAAAAACAATTTTAATGAGATGACATTAAATAAACTCACAAGGAGGATTAGAGAGGGAAAAAACATGGACGATACAGGTGATAAGTGACCCCAAAGAATACATTACAAGTAAGGGGTAAAAGGGATAAAAATATAGTTAAATAAAACCTTCTTGGGGCCAGTTGGTGCTATGGTAACTGAGGCATCTAAAAGCCACACAGCTGACTACACACTTCGAGTCACAGATCAAGAGGCTTGAATGGGACCAGCAGTTAGCGTAATGGCTATGTCGCTGGATTCCCATGTAGTCGACCGCAGTTCGAGTCCAGGACCCAGTGGGTTAAATTCACGCCGGGCGTGTGTGTGTGTGCCCAAGATCCCAAGAGGAGAATGGAGGAGAAGGGATTGCGGCGTGGCCATCCCCCCGGGGGGTGATTTCTCGCTTTCTGTCTCTCTGTCTCTGTCTGTCTGGTGAGCGCACGCGCCCTATAGCAAAAACCTCTCAAAAAAAAAAAAAAAAAAGAGGCTTGAAGAACAGACCTAGTATGTGAGCGTGCATGCCCAAAATGCTGAAAGGAGAAATTCTGTTTCTTTGGAGAACCCTAACACAATTATATATATATATAATGTATAATTATATATATATATATATATATATATATGTGTGTGTGTGTGTGTGTGTGTGTGTGTGTATATATATATGTATATATACATTATACATTGGGTTGTCAGAAAAGTAATATTTTTTCAATGTTTTTCCACCTAAAAATGTATCATGACTTTTCTGACAACCCAATATACATTATATGCATATACGATGTACATATACATTATATATAATTATATACACCTCATTTACATATGTAATATATGATTATATGATATACAATTGTATTAGCATATGTATATACAATAAAATATACATTATTTAATGAGTCATATATAACACATAATTCTAACTATTATAAAATATGCATAACTGTACTTCATGAAAACTGAGACTATACTTTTTTCCAGATCCCCCAAAATATTTACGGATATTGACCATTTATTAGACCCAAAGAAAGTCTTAACATATTCCAAAATGTAGATAAAGTCAATATTCTCTGACTACAATGCAGTAAAACTAGAGATCAATTTGCAAAAGAAGAAAAAATAAGAAAGCCCTTTTCTTATGTAACTCTGAAACCAAAGAAGAAAAGTGAAATCATATTTTACCAATAATATAAAAATAATTAAAGCATGTTCATATTTGATGTGTAGTGTTCAGAAGAGATTATATAACTATACTGGTAAACAAGAAGAAAAAATTATGTCTATAATATTTTAACAATAAACAAGAAAACATCTTTAAATAAAGTTACACCAGCAAATATGAAAATATAAAAATAAAGTATCTAACTCAAGAAGTTAAAGAATAAACTATAAAATAATCCTAGAAAGCATCAAAAAGAAAACATTATAGATGAAAGCAGAAATTGATAACTTGGAATAGAATAATGCTAAAACTAAAGGAAAAAATCCTTTTTTTTCCCCCAGAAAGATAAAATATTCAGGCCACAAATGAAAATAAAATTTAAAAAAACTAGAAAAGCCAAATTTTTTTTCCAAAAGATTGATGAATACCTTATACAATTAATTGAAATATTAGGAAAAAAATAACTTAAGAAGTCAGAGGCAATTGACACTGATTAAAAATGTCAAACTTAAATCATACATACAAGTTAACGAATATCTAAAGAGTCCTACAAATCAATAAAAAGTCAACACCTTAATTTAAAAGAAAACCTGAAAATAAAAAACATGAAAAGTAAGTGAATTTTAGGTGTCACTTAAAAATAAAAATAGACTTGATCTCGTTCATAAAAGAAATAAAATTAAAACCATAAAAAGTTCTTTTTTAAAACAACTAGGAAATATAAAATCAAAATGCTTGGTGGCATATTATATTGGCTACAATGCAGAGAAACAGGCACTGCCCTCACATAGCTAGTGGTAACATAAATTGGTAAAATTTCTATTGAAAGTCATTTGGCAATATCTATTAAAATTATAAAAACATATATGCTTGGACTCAGCAGTTCTACTTTTACAATTTTTTTTTTGAGAGGTTTTTTGCTATAGGGCGCGTGCGCTCGCCAGACAGACAGAGACAGACAGAGAGACAGAAAGCGAGAAATCACCCCGCAGGGGGGATGGTCACGCCGCAATCCCTTCTCCTCCACTCTCCTCTTGGGATCTTGGGCACGCACGCACACGCGCCCGGCGTGAGTTATAAGCCACCGGGTCCGAGACGCGAACCGCGGTCGACTACGTGGGAGTCCAGCGACATAGCCATTACGCTAACTGCTGGTTCCCCTTTTACAATTTTTTAAAAGAGATTTTTGCTATAGGACACATGCACTCACTGGAAGAATAAGTACAGATTCATAGAGACAAAAAGTGAGAAATCACCCTCCCAGGGGGATGGAGAATGGCCATGTCACAATCTCTTCTCCATTCTCCTCTCAGGATCTTGGGCAAGCATACATATGCACCTAGTGTGAGTTTTAAGCAACTGGGGCCGGGACTTGAACCACGGTCAGCTACATTGAAGTCCAGTGATATAACCATTATGCCATCTACTGGTTCCTACTTTTACAACTTTATCCTACATGTACAGGCAGCATACAAATAAGGTATACGCTGTTTTGCATTGAAGCATTTTTTTGTAAAAGCAATCCAATGACAAAAAAAAAAAGGTCTATAAATAGAAAACTTTATGCTAAAAAATAATATATTCTGGGGCCAGCAGATGGAGTAGTCGTTATATCATTGTACTCCCACATGGTCAACCATAATTCGAGTTCCAGACCCTGCGGTTTGAAACTCACATTGGTCACATGTGCATGTGTGCCCAAGATCCTGGGAGGAGAAGGGAGTGCAGCATGGCCATTGTCTCTGGGGGCTGAATTCTCACTTTCCCTCTTACTGTCTCTGTCTCTCTCTCTCTCTTTGGTGTGCCCTAAAGCAAAAACTTCTACCAAATAAAAAGAATAATAGATTCTTATGATTGAATACTATATGCCTATTAAAAAAAAAGAATGAAAGGGACCAGAAGGTGGACTGGTTGTTAAGGCACTGGACTCCCACATGGCCAACCACAGCTTGAGTCTCAGACCTGGCCACTTGAAACTCACTCCAGGCACATGTGCGTGCATGCCCAAAATCCTAAGAGGAGAATAGAGAAGAGATGGCAGTATGGTCATCTCCCTGGGGGTGATTTCTCACTTTTCCTCTCACTGTCTCTCTCTCTTGCGAGTACACATGCCCTATGACAAAACAACCCCTTTTTAAAAAAGAAAAATAATGAAATACCTCAATATAAACTAACAAGGACTAATTTACAAGATACTATATATCAGTGGTCATCAAGAAATTCATGGAAAATGCATATTATGAAGAAAATGATACATGGATTTCAATTATTTTGTATGAAAATAAACTCGTACTTTAACTTCATTTTTCATGAACTGTTTTAAGTCCTTTCACTTTTTTTTTACTATAGGGCACATGGGAGTCAAGCGACATAGCCATTATGCTAATTGCTGGTCCCTCACATTTTTAATTGAAAAAGATCAGAGCATAAGAGAATTAACTCAGGTCATTTTTTCCTGAATTCCACCTGCCTTTTAGGAGTGACTGGGGAGTTAGTGAAGAGTTGTAAAGTGGCTCTGATTTTCCTGTTGGTGCCTTCCAATCTTTCAGGTGTGTTTCTATAAACTGCAGTCTTCAGGACCATTTGTGCTTCTCACTTAAGTTAGATCTATCCAGCTCAGTCCCAGCTGCATCTGGACCCAAGAGATTGAGAGAGGAGCCAATTGCCTGAAGCTAGCTACATAAACCCTGCTTTGATCTGGAGATGCAGCCCTCTACCAGCGACACACTTGGGAATTAGGGCTGTTCTTTCCCCCCTACCACTGCAGAATCTACTCCAAAAAATAGGGAGAAGTGAGTGCTTTATCAGATGACTAAAAACCAATGCAGACACATAAGATATATGAGGCAACAAAGAAATATCTCTCCCCTGAAAACACACAACTCCTCATCAACAATAGATACCAAAAAAGAATTCACAGATATGTCCGAAAAAGAATGCATTGTGACAAAACTCAATGAAATGAAAGAGAAAACAAACAATCGATTCAAAGAGATGAGAAAATCATTCCATGACATGAAGGAGAAATTTTGTAAAGAGACAGACACCCTAAAAAAGAATCAAAAAGAACTTCTGGAGATAAAGAATAGGATATAAGAAGTCAAAGTCTCCCTTGAAAGCATTAACAGCAGATTGAACGATGCAGAAAAAAAGAATCTCTGACCTTGAAGACAAAGCCTCTGCCATGAACCCAACCACCAAAAAGAATGAAAAATAATCAAAGGAAAGACAGAATGAAGATAACATACAGGAAATACTAGATACCATTAAATGCCCAAATATCTATAATGGATATCCCAGAAGGTGAATAAGCTACTAAAGGCATAGAAAACCTCATCCATGAAATACTATCCAAAAATTTTCCAAATCTTTAGAAACATACAGACATTCAGATCCAGGAAATAAGAAGAATACCAAATAGAGTCACCATAAGATCCTCTGCGACATCATAGTCAAACTGGCAAAAATAAAGAAGACAAGTTTCTAAAAATGCCAAGAGAGAAGCATCAAGTTTCTTAAAAAGGTGATCCTAACAGACTAACATCAGATCTCTTAACTGAAACAATGCAGGCAAAGAAAGAATAAGAAAACATTCAAAATGCTAAAAGAAAATAAATTTAACCAAGAACACTCTACCCAGCAAGAGTATCCTTCAAATAGGAAGAAGAAATAAAACCATTTTCAGGTAAACAAATACTGAAAAAATTTACCAGCGCTAGACCAGCTCTTCATGAATTATTGAAGGGAGAGTATCACTCCTCCTCCTGGTATTAGATGTCTCGTGTCTGGGGGCAATTCTGTCTATTGCTGCTGCACTGTAATGAGCAAAACTGCCGACTCTCAGGCTGGGGAACCTGATTTGACCCAATGAGGAGTTTCAATCACTTGAAGAAAAAACATAGCCATAGGCAGAATCCAAAGAAGTGGTGGAGGAAGCAGCTGAAGAAACCAGAGTGGCAAGTCGAGCACAGGATATTATATTTTTATGCAGAACTATGAGAAGATAAATGTAAATAAAATTACAAGATTTTCTGATTTCCCCTTAACAAAAATACAAAAAAAGAAAGAAAGAAAGAAAGAAAGAACATTGAAAGGTTTGCAAGAAGCCCAGTACCATTTGGTAACTGAAATACAGAAGCAGACCATCAGGTTGGCTTTGAAAGGCAAAGATGTACTTGGAGCTGCCAAAACTGGATCTCGCAAGATTTTGGCTTTCCTTGTTCCAGTGCTAATACCTTATACTGTCTGCAGTGGACCTCGACAGATAGGCTGGGGGTTCTGATACTATCACCAACACGAGAACTGGCCTATCAGACCTTTGAGGTTCTCTGAAAAGTAGGGAAGAATCATGATTTCTCAGCTGGTCTCATCAGTGGTGGAAAGGATCTGAAACATGAAGCTGAGAGAACCAACAACATAAATATGCAGGTCAGCCTCTTCAACACATGGATGAAACAGTATGTATTCTCGCCACCAATCTCCAAATGTTAGTTCTTGATGAGCAGATAGAATCTTGGATATGGGCTTTGCTGATACTATGAATGCTCTTATTGAAAATCTTCCCAAGAAATGACAAACTTTGCTTTTCTGAGCAACATAAACCAAGTCTGTAAAGGACCTTACTCACTTGAGTTTGAAAAACCCTGAGTATGTCTCAGTTCATGAAAAAGCAAAATATAGCACCCCTGAAACTTTGGAACAGAACTATATAGTTTGTGAATGGCAGCAAAAAATAAGTGTGCTATATTCCTTTGTGAAAAGCCACCTGAAGAAGAAGAGTATTGTATTTTTTCTCCAGTTGTAAAGAAGTTCAGTATCTGTTCGAAGTGTTTGCCGTCTGCGTCCTGGTATTTCTATCCTTGCCCTCCATGGGCGACAGCAGCAGATGAGAAGGTTGGAAGTCTGTAATGAATTTGTTCACAAGAGAGCTGCAGTACTCTTTGCTACTTATATAGCAGCCAGGGGTCTAGATTTCCCTGCTGTAAACTGGGTTTTTCAGTTTGATTGTCCAGAGAATGCCAATACATATATTCACAGAGCTGGTAGAACTGCCAGGTACAAAGAAGATGGTGAAGATATATTAATTTTGCTTCCTGGGACCAGTAGTTGGCATAATGGCTACGTCGCTGGAGTCCCATGTAGTAGATTACAGTTAGAATCCTGGACCCGGTGGCTTAAACTCATGCCTGGTCCATGTGCATGCTTGCCCAAGATCCTGAGAGGAGAATGGAAGAGAAGGGATTGCGGCAAGGCTATCCCCCCTGAGGGGTGATTTCTCACTTTCTGTCTCTCTGTCTCTCTCTGTTTTTCTGGTGAGTGCACATGCCCTATAGCAAAACCCTCTCAAAAAAAACCATTTTGCTTCCCACAGAAGAAAAAGGGATGGTGCAGCAGCTTCTCCAGAAGAAAGTGCCTGTGAAGGAAATCAAAATCAATCAAGAAAAGCTTATAGATGTCCAGAAAAAATTGGAATCTTTTCTAGCCCAAGATCAAGATTTAAAAGAACAAGCTCAAAAGTGTTTTGTCTCCTACATATGTTCAGTATATCTGATGGAGGATAAAGACGTATTTGATGTAAACAAGTTACCTATACTTGAACATGCCATGTCTCTTGGTCTTGCAGTGGCACCATGGGTAAGATTCCTTCCAAAAATGCAGAAAGAGCCCACCAAAGAATTAGTGAACAAAGTCAATAAAGTAATTGAGCCAAGGGTGCCTTCCCTTAGCAATGATGAAGTGGAGAAATTTAGAGCCTATTTCAGTGAGAAGATATCTATCCTACAGAAAAGTGGGAAAAAACTAGAAGGGGCAGAGTACCAATGTTAGTGATGAAGATCAGAAAGAAGGGAAGATTGTGAGGAGGAAATGGAAGAGAAATTGAGAAAGACAAAGTCTCAAAATCAATCTGTTTGTAATACTATTGAGGCCCAGAAGATCAAGGAGATTCCTATGCAGTTTGTGGACAGAGATAAGGAGAAAGATATAAATTCGATGTTGATTGCCCTAAGGTCAAGAGGCACAGGGACTAGCAGCTGACGTAATGGCTATGTCGCTGGACTCCCATGTAATTGACTGTGGTTCAAGTCCCGGACCCAGTGGCTTAAACTCACGCCGGGTGCAGGTGTATACATGCCCAAGATCCTGAGAGCAGAATGGAGGAGAAGGGATTGTGGCATGGCCATCCCCCCGGGGGGTGATTTCTCACTTTCTGTCTCTCTGTCTCTCTGGAAAGTGCATGTGCCTTATAGCAAAAACCTTAAAAAAAAAAAAAAAAAAAGGCACAATGTGTTTGGGTTGGACCTCAAAGAGAATAAAGCATTACAGAAGAAAGAATCTTCTAAATCCAGTGTCAAGAAAAAAGTCACCAAAGTTGCAGAAGCAAAAGCAATAATGAAGAGAAATTTTAAAGTGAATAAGCAAGTAACATTCACTGATGAAGGTGAGTTGGTCCAGCCATGGCCACAAATGCAGAAATCCACCATGAATGATTACGGAAGATGATGACAACACTGGTGGTATCAACTTAAATAAAGCAAAAGAAAGGATTCAGGAAGAGGACAAATTGACAAAGAAGAATATAGGAAGAAAATTAAGGCAAAGCATCAGGAGAAAAGACTGAAAGGGAGGCCAGGAGAGAAGCCAATCAGAGCAGAGGCAGTCAAAGATCAAAGATGAAGAAGAAGCCTTTCTGGATTGGAGTGATGTTGATGGTGGATTTGATCCAAGCACACTTCCAGATCCAAATAAGTACTGAAGCTCTGAAGAATCAGCTAGTGAAGATAAGGAAAATAAAATAAGTGACACCAAGAAGAAGCAGGGAATGAGGAAAGGGAATAACAACAAAGTGGAAAATGTGGGGCCAACAAGTCGTAATAGAAAGAAGGCCAAGTGGGAAAGCCTAGCGCCTTTGGATACAGGCCTGTCCTTAGCAGAGGATGAAGAGCTGGTGTTACATCTGCTTGAAAGTCAAAGCTAAATACTTCCTACATCTACCTTCTCCTTAAAACCTCTGGTTATGATTGTGTGTGAAAGAAGATGAAAGCCAATTGGCTTTGGGGCACTTAGGTACCTTGAGCTCCATACCCAAAGGACACCTTCTCTGGACAGAAACAACCGTACTCTGAGCCTCTGTCCCAGGACGTGGTTGGCACCATCACAGAGCATACTCAGAGTGAAGGGATATGTACAGTTTCCCGATCCCATTTCCTGGCATGTGCTCTGCTTAGGTTTTTTCCTTGGGCTTCTACACTCATCATCGGAAATGCTTCTTTTGTTTTACTGGAAAGTTCTGGAGATTTTGTTTTCATCGTTAGAATTCCTGTCTTGCTTACTATACAGACATTTCTGTGCTACCATTAAACAAAATTTCTCATAATTTTTATGTTTTTAATATCTCTAAAGAGATCAAAAGCAATGGACCCGCCCTAGAAAAGAATGACTACTTTTGAATTGAGATGATGAATAATAGATACATTTCCTATTTAAAAAGAAAAGAATTACTGAAAGGAAAGCTATATTAAAATTAAGAAAATTAAAAAGTGACAAATATAAATAAGAGAACACCAAACAACCAAGAAAATGACAGGGATAAGTCTGTAAATACCAATAATATTGAATATAACTGGGTTAAATTCTCCAATTAAAAGACACAACGGCTGAATGGATAAAACAAACAAACAAAAAACCCAAGAGCCCTCTATATACTGCTTACAAGAAACATACCTCACTGATAAAGACATCCACAGGCTGAAAATGAAGGTAGAAAAAGATATTCTATGCAAATAGAAACCGAAAGTGGTCTGGAGTTGCAACTCCGATGTCAGACAAAATAAACTTCAAGAAAAAAACTGTAAGACACAAAGAAGGACTATATATAATACTCAAAGGAGTAATTGACAAGAAGATATAACACTTATAAACGTCTATGCACCGAACACTGGAGCACCCAAATATGTGAAAAAAAGACGTTAGTTCCGAAAGGAGACATAGACTGCAACACACTAATCTCTGTTGGGTATCTCAACACCCATTGTCATCTCCAGACAGATCATCTGAACAAAAAATAAACAAAGAGACAAAGGAACTAAATGACATCATAATCCAAATACGTGTGACAGACATCTAAAGACCCTTTCACCCAACAACTACAAAATACGCATTTTGCTCACTGCTACATGGAACATTTTTGAAGATCAATGATGATAGGGCCCAAACCAAGCCTTTATAAAATCAAAAGTATAGAAACTATTTTTAGCATTTTTTCCAACCACAACAAAATTAAACTTGAAGTTAACAACAAAAAGAGCCCTCAAAATACACAGATACTTGGAAACTAAATAATCTGCCCCTGAACGGCTTCACAACTACTGAAGAAGTTAAGACTGAAATAAAGGATTCATTTAAACTAATGATAACAAACACATGATTCTCCATAACCTACACAGCAAAAGCAATCATAAGAAGGGGGTTCAGGGGCCAGTGTAGTAGTTACGTCGCTGGACTCATATGGCCGACTGCAGTTCAAGTCCCATGCCCGATGACTTCAAACTCACACTGGGGGCATGTGCATGCATGTACAAGATCCCTGAGAGGAGAATGGAGGAGAAGGGATTGCAGTGAGATAATACCCCAAGGGGTGATTTCTCACTTTCTCTCTCACTGTCTCTGTCTCTCTCTGCCTCTCTGGCAAGCACACGCACCCTAACACAAAAACCTCCAAAAAAAAAAAAAAAAAAAAAGTGGGAGGGGGAGTTTATAGCAATAGTGCTCACAAGAAAAAATATAGAAAGGTAGCAAATAAACAATCTAAAGACACATCTCAAGCAACTGGGAAAACAACAACAAAAGACTAGAAGAAATAATATTATAAATTTCAGAGGAAAAAGTAAAGAAAATGTACAATAAGAAACTTGACAGAAAATAAATAAAACCAAAAGTTGTTTCTCTGAAAGGATAAGCAAAATAGGCACACCATTGACTAAGACTAATCAAGAACAGAGAAAGGAACCAGGTAAGTCTAATCAGCAATGAAACAGGCAATATTACAACAGATACAACAGAAATGTAAAAGGTCATGACAGAATACTATGAGGGACTCTACACCAACAAATAAGAAAGCCAAGCTGAGATGGACACATTTCTGAACACATGTAATTTACCTAGATTGAACCAGGAAGAAATAAAATACCTGACTAGAGCAGTAATAAGATTGAATTAGTAATAAATATTCTCCCAAGAAAATCCCAGGTTCAGATGGCTTCACTTCTGAGTTCTACAGAATTTTTAAAGAAGAACTAACCCCAGTACTCCCCAAACTATTTCTTTCTTTCTTTCTTTCTTTCTTTCTTTCTTTCTTTCTTTCTTTCTTTTTTTTTTTTTTTTTTTTTCTTTTTTTTTTTTTTTTAGAGAGATTTTTGCTATAGGGCATATGTGCTTGCCAGAGAGACACTGAGACAGAGAGCAAGAAATCACCCCCGGGGGGAATGGCCACACTGCAATCCCTTCTCTTCCATTCTCCTCTCAGGATCTTAAGCATGCATGCACATGCGCCCAGAATGAGTTTTATGCTCCAGGTCTGGGACCCGAACCACAGTTGACTACATGGGACTCCAGCAACAAAACCATTACACCATCTACTGGTCCCTCAAACTATTTTTAAAGAGCCAAAAGGAAGGAATGTTCTCAAACTCATTCTATGAAGCCTCTCCATCACCTTTATCCCAAAATCAGACAAAGACATGAGAAAAAGAGAAAATTACAGACCAATATCCCTGATGAATACAGATGCAAAAGTCCTCAACAAAGTACTAGCAAATCATGTTCAACAACACAGTAAAATGATTATACACCAGTACTAGATAGGCCTTATCCCAAGGATACAAGAGTGGTTCAATATATGCAAAACAATAAATGTAATACATCACATTAACAGAGGGAAAGATAAAAATCATATGATTATATCAATTGATGCGGAAAAAGCATTTGATAAAATACAACATCTTTCATGGTTAAGACTCTCAGCAAAATCAGCATAGAAGGGACATTTCTCAACACAATAAAAGCCATATAGAGCAAACCCATAGCTAACAACACAGTGAATGGGAAAAAACTGAAAGCTTTTCCACTAAAAACTGAGACAAGACAAGGCTGCCCCCTCTCCCTGCTCCTTTTCAATATAGTACTAGAAACCCCAGCTAATGCAGTCAGACAGAGAGAGTAAAATAAAAGAAATTCAAATAGGAAGAGAAATGAAATTATCTCTATCTGCAGATGACATGATTATTTACATAAAAACCCCAAAGGAATCCACATTTATCCCTTCTATAGAAAACTGTAAAAACTGAAAAAAATAATTGAATATGATACACAAAAGTGGAAAGACATCCCACATTCCTTGATTGGAAGAACTAATATAATCAAAATGTCCCTAAATTATACCTAAATTAATTTACAAAATCGATATAATTCCAATCAAATTAACAGAGACACTCTTTGCAGAAATAGAAAAAAAGTCATTAAATTCATCTGGAGGGAATCAGCAGTTAGCATAATGGCTATGTCGCTGGCCTCCCACGTAGTCGACCACGGTTCGCGTCCCGGACCCGGTGGCTTAAAACTCACGTCGGGCGCGTGTGCGTGTGTGCCCAAGATCCCCAGAGGAGAATGGAGGAGAAGGGATTGCGGCGTGACCATCCCCCCTGGGGGGTGATTTCTCGCTTTCTGTCTCTATGTCTCTCTCTGTCTGGCGAGCGCACACGCCCTATAGTGAAAATCTCTCCCCCCCCCCCCCCCCAAAAAAAAGACTTCTTAAATAAGACCCCTAATGTATGGGCAGTAATCCCCAAAACAGACAAGTAGGGCTACATCATGCTAAAAACTTCTGAATAACAAATGGAGTAATAATCAGAGTGAGGAGACAAGCCTCGGAACGAAGAGAGTATTTTCAAGCCATGCTTCAGACAGAATACTGATATCCAGAATATGTAAGCAATTCAAGCAGCTTATCTATCCCCTCACCTAAAATAATAATTATTATATAAAAACAGGCAAACAAGGGCCAGCAAGTGGCATGGTAGTTAAAGTGTTGGACTCCCACATGGCCAAGTCCCAGACCTGGCAGCTTGAAAATCATACTGGGAATGTGTGTGTGCCTGCCCAAAATCCCGAGAGGAGAAGAGACTGTGGCATGATCATACCCCTGGGGGATTTCTCACTTTACTTCTCTCTGTATCTCTCTGGCAAGTGTATGCACAATATAGTAAACTAAAACATAATTTTAAAAATGACAAAATGTTTAACAGAGAAATTTTAGGGACCAGCAGTTAGCGTAATGGCTACGTCGCTGGACTCCCATGTAGTCAGTCACCCACAGTTCAAGTTCCAGACCCAGTGGCTTAAACTCACGCCAGGTGCGTGTGCGTGCGTGCCCAAGATCCCGAGAGGAGAATGGAGGAGAAGGGATTGCAGCGTGGCCATCCCCCTGGGGGGTGATTTCTCGCTTTCTGTCTCTCTGTCTCTCTCTGTCTTTCTGGCGAGTGCACGCGCCCTACAGCAAAACAAACAAACAAACAAAAAAAAAAACTCTCCAAAAAAGATAATAAATAAAAGAGAAATTTTGTGAGAGCTGATTGTGGGATTTGAATGCTAAGTAAGTTGCCTTACAATTATTTAACACATTCCTCCATGCCCTTCACCCACTGCTACTATTCATAGGTCCAATTCTCCATTCTCCAACACACACACACACCACATATATATAGAGAGAGATTATAATCTTGTGTCTTCTAAAATGTTTTCAATTTTTCAAATTTTTTTTCCAGAGGTCATATGCACTCACCAGAAAGAGAGGGGAGAGGGGAGGAAACAAGCACCTTGCCTTGGAGTGTGGTCACACCACAATCTCATCTCCTCCATTTCTCCATCCTATTGGAATTTTGGGGCACACACACACGTGCGCACATGCGCATGCACGTGCGCGCACACACACATGTGCCCAGAGTGTTTCTCAAGCCACCAGACCTGGGTCTCAATTCATGCAGTTGGCCATGCGGCATTCAGTTCCTTAACCTCTAGGCCGTGGGCAGGCTCCCATTTTCCTAATTTTTAGAACTTTTAAATCAGGTCTGTGTATCTTCAGAGTGTGCCAGCTGGTCACCTTTGTGGGTCCTTGACCTAAGTCCTTTCAGTTGTGAGCCTAGTACTGTATCATTGACTGTGGATACAGGGTCTATGGAAATCAAGAGACATAATCTAGAAGGCCAGGAGGGAATGCGGAAAAATGGGAGGCCTGAGGCCCATGGCGGATCGATCTTGTTTTCTTAGACTGCACTTTTTAAAAAATGTTTGTTATTGTTCCTGATGGCAGAGCACATGCAATCACCACAAAGAGAGAGCAGTCTTCATGGGGTCTGGTCATGCCACAACCCCTTTCCAGTCCGTTGGATCCAGGGCACTCATCTGTGTGCCTGGCGTGTTTCAGGATGACCGGGCCAAGGATCAAGCTGCAGTTGCCATGTGGGACCTGGCTCCCTTGCACAGCACGTGATGACTGCACCAGCCTCCACCCTATTCTGCATCCCTCCCTGGACCTAAGCCACCCTTGAACGGACTGAAAGTGGCATGTCCACACACAAGGGCTGAAGCTGCGTCTTTTCCCTAGGGCAGTCAACATCGTTTACTTCTGTCTTGTTGGTTTTAAGATCCATTGTCTCCTGAAATCTAATTGCTATGTGTCCTAAGCTTATTTGGAGCCCCATGGAACAGAAATTAGTCCAAGGTAGCAGAGCCTCCATGCAGACCCAACGATCAGTCAGCCTTAAAGACCTCATTAGTGATACCGCAGGAGGAGGTGGAAAGTACATGAAAACAGACAGCCTGGCTGGAACGATTGGAGACCTTTCTTCAAATGTTCCCTACATTTTTTTTCTCATGGTATTAGCATCTAAAGCATTTTTTTTATATATAGAATTGAATCCTCAGGAGTATTAACCTTTTTTCTTCCCTAGAGCTGCCATCAGTTCCAATAAAGAGGATGTGATTACCACAGAGCAGAGCGTCTCACAGGCACCCCAGAGAGAGCAACCTGAGGGGCTCAGAGGAGGCTCCCCATAGTCACACTCTCAGTCTTCTCTTGGTTCTAACCTCTACACTACTTGGGAATAGGCTTTCCTAGATAAACTGCTTTTGCCTACTTCTAAGACTCAAAAGAAAGTGTACTCCTCAGGGTCGCAGAAAATATAAAAATAAGTTCATCCTTTCATCCATTGAATAAATTACTTTTTCAGCACATGCTGAACAGTGGCCAGTGAAAGAGAGGAGGCCTATAGTACAGGTAAATAGAAGGCCCCTCTCTGCCCACCAGGAATTTACAGTCTAGTCAGCAAAATGCAAGTAGGATGCAAGAAAAGAACCAGAGACGACATGAGTTTGCATTTGATTTCTTTTATTTAAATTTGTTTATCTACATTCATTCACTGTACATCATTACAACATACACGTGTATTTCCTTCATGAGAGAGAGAAAGAGAATCACTCCCACAGGGGCTTCAGACCACAATCTCCCCACAGCCTCAGCCAGCCAGGATCACAGGCATGTTCGTGGACCAGGTGTGTACAGGGAGGTCCTGGGAACAGGCCTGGGACCTCGCCCCATGGCTTCAGTGCAGTGACGGAGCACTGCGTTACCATTCCCCCACCATGGCGGGCCCACTCTTGATTCTTCACGGACTTCACATGTCTACGTTCAATGACAGGCTGACATATATTCAGGCTCTGCTGGGAGAGTTTCTAGGATAGAAGCTCGGCACACCCAAGGCACTGCACCAAACGTATGACCTTCCCCACGCAGGCTGCAATGCAGTTTTCAAAAAGAGCTCTTCTATTCCATTAAACCCAGAGAGAGGAGGAAGCTTCAGATCTCTGAGGCAGTTGCATCTTTTCTACATGTCCTGGGGATGTCAGCTGATAAATATCTACAGGACTCCTCCGGAGAGGAAAGATGATTTCAAAACAGGTTCCCCAAATGGGAGAATGACAGCCAGCAACCGTGTTCACCTTTCTCTTCCTTCACTGGTTGGGTCTGTAAGTCTGAGCATGAAAACCTCTGAGGAAGGGAATTTGATCTTTCTTCGTGCATAATATAAAGCATAGCTTCCACTTCCAGAAGCAGGGTGGGCATTTGGAGAAAGGAAGAGCTGAGTCAACTGAGGTCCTCATGGAAGACTGTTCGGAAGGGGTGTGGGTGTGAGCTGAACCCAGAAGCTAAAAAAAGAGGCTGAGAAAGAATTTGAGGCCAGCAAGCCATCTGGACTAGCCTTTGGAGGCTAGGATGGACTGGCCTGACAGGAAAATGGCAAGGAGCCTGAGTGAGCTGTAACGAAGGAGAAGGCTTAGGGAGGCCCTCTCAGAGAGCACCGTGATAATCACAGGCCAGTCTGTGCCTCCTCTACCTGAAAAGTCCACATCCATTTGGAATGCCACACCCCAGAGATCAACTACATTTCTAGTGCCATGATATTGACAAGTTATCGAAATTTTCTGGTTTATAAAATGAGCATTTAAATATGCACTTTGGGGGGTTTTGTGATGTTTAAATGTGAGTATATGAAAAGGGAGTGGCACATAGTAGGAGGTCCAAAATGGAAGTTATTGTTGCTGGGGAAGATTAAGCATGCTCCTTATAAAAAATAGGAAGAAAAATGAGACTCTCCATACCATACCTGGCACTGCTCTCAACAGAAAGCTGCCAGCTCCCAGAGGCCTTAGTGTGAGGCTGCTGGCACTAAGAGCCCACAAATGGAGCCCACAGATAAACCCTTCTAAGTCCACAAGCTCAGTATGCTGCTTGCAGATGGAAGGTGTTCCCAACCCTGGTAGCCTCAGAAGCTGGCCTTGGACCTTGCTGTCTTTATCAAAAAATCTAAAACATATAACCCTGCAGCTTCTGTGTCCCTAAGGTTTAAGAGTATTTGCCAAAGGCTGCCCACTTTCTCCACTGCTCTTTAATATAGTACTGGAAGTCTTAGCTATTGCAATCAGAGAAGAGAACAATATTAAAGGCATTCAAATAGGCAAAGAAGAGTTGAAAATATCTCTATTTGCAGATGACATGATGGTATACTTAGAAGACCCAAAGGTATCCATGAAAAAGCTTCTTGAAATAATAAGTGAATACAGTAAGGTGGCAGGATACAAAATCAATATCCAAAAATCTATAGCATTTCTATTTATGAACAACAAGTTGAATGAAGCCGAGCTGAAGAAAGGAATCCCTTTCACCGTAGCCACAAGATGTATAAGATACCTAGGGATAAACCTAACTAAGAAAGTCAAAGACCTTTATAAAGAAAACTATGAAAATCTTAAAAAAGATATTGAAAGTGACATTAAAAAGTGGAAGGACATCCCATGCTCCTGGATTGGAAGAATTAACATAATCAAAATGGCAATTCTACCCAAATTAATCTACACATTTAATGCAATTCCAATCAAAATACCAGAAAAATTCTTCACAGATCTAGAAAAGACAATCATAGAATTTGTCTGGAATCATAAAAGACCTCATATTGCAAAAACAATCCTGCACAAGAAGAATGGAGTAGGAGGCATATCACTCCCTGATCCCAAGATATACTATAAAGCTGTGGTCATCAAAACAGCATGGTATTGGCATAAAAACAGACATGTAGACCAATGGAATAGAATAGAGACCCCAGAAATAACCCCCAAAGCTTACAGCCAACTGATCTTTGACAAAGGATATCAGTCAATCCATTGGGAAAAGGAAAACCTCTTTAGTAAATGGTGCTGGAAAAACTGGGCATCCACCTGCAGAAAGATGAAACTGAATCCCCATCTTTCACCATTAACAACAATCAACTCAAAATGGATCAAAGATCTGAACCTAAGACCTCAAACAATAAAACTTCTGGTGGAAAATGCTGGGGAAACTCTGGGAGACATTGGAGTAGGCAAAGACTTCTTAAATAAGACCCCCAAAGCACAGGCAATAATCCCTAAAATAGATAAGTGGGACTAATTAAGAAGTTTCTGCACAGCAAAAGACACAGTATCAAGTGTGAGCCGACAACCCTCAGAATGGGAAAATATTTTTGTTAAATATGCCTCAGACAAAGGACTGATAACCAGAATACACAGGGAACTCAGGTGCCTTATGTGAAAAAAATGATTAACCCAATTAAAAGATGGGAAAATGAGCTGAACAGAAATCTCTCTAAGGAAGACATACAAACAGTCAAAAAGCATATGAGGAAATGCTCAACATCCCTCATCATAAGGCAGTTGCAGATAAAAACCACAATGAGATACCACCTAACCCCTGTCAGAATGGCAAAGATGAAGAATATAAAAAGTGATAAGTGTTGGCGGGGATGTGGTGAAAAGGGAACCCTCCTACACTGTTGGTGGGAATGTAACTAGTTCAACCACTATGGAGAACAATATGGAGGTTCCTCAAAGATCTACAAATAGAACTACCATTTGACCCAGCAATCCTGCTTCTGGGTATTTACCCGAAAGACAGGAGAACGCTCAGTCAGAAAAGTGCTTGCACATCAGTGTTTATTGCAGCATTATTCACAATTGCCAAGACATGGAACCAACTTAAATGTCCACAAACTGATGAATGGATTGGAAAAGTGTGGTATATATACTCTATGGAATACTACTCAGCCATAAAAAATAACAAGACCCTGGAATTTGATAGAAAGTGGTCAGATATGGAGGATATATTGCTGAGTGAAGTAAGCCAGGCTATGAAAGAAAGATATTGTATGTATCCACTCAATATATACCGACTACCCGCACTCTATGGTAGAGAGCAAAAAATTGGAGGACATAAAAGCAGTGAAAATACTTAACGAGAATAGGACAGTGTGGAATGGGGGGGGGTGAGGAGAAGAGGATAGAGAAAGATAGCAAGAGAACAATAGGCAAGAAGTTAGTGAGAAACAGATACGGCTTATTACCTCTTGATGATGACATGTACAGTATTCTCAACTGGATAGGTCTGAGAAGTATTTCATGATGGGCAAAGTCTTTTTACAAGCAAAATGAGAAATAGTGATTGACTGTTTTAAAAAATAATTAGAATAATAAAATAATGATTGGGAAAAACATAGAAAAGATATTGAATGATGAAGTGGGGAGATTAATGTCTCTGTATTGACTGACATGCATGGCATTCCCTTTTGAAAAAGCAATGTAATACACTGTAAAATTATATCTAATCCAATGTAATATAAAGAAGATTATGATGATAATAAAAATAAAAATTAAAAAAAAAGAAAAAAAACATTAAAAAAAAAAAGAGTACTTGCCAAGAAGCTCACTACTTAAGGAGAGTTTCTAGAAGAAACTATGCACCATGACATTCATGGAGACTAGACATATTTGCTTTCAAGGTATCCTTACTGCATAAAAATATTTCAAATTTTTCATAGTTTTCATCATAGAGGTCTTTCACTTCTTCGGTTAGGTTTATTTCTAGGTATCTTACAGTTTTTGTGGTTATTGTAAATGGGATTGCTTTCTTCAGTTCTACCTTCATCTGTTGTTGGTGGATAGAAATGCTATAGACTTTTGTATGTTGATTTTGTATCCTGCCACTTCACTATATTCATTTATCACTTCCAGAAGTTTTTCTGTGGATTCTTTTGGATTTTCCATGTATATAATCGTGTCATCTGCAAATAGAGATAATTTAGCTTCTTCTTGTCCTATTTTAATTCCTTTTCTTTTATTCTCTTGTCTGATTGCATCGTCTAGAACTTCTAGTGATATACTGAAAAGGAGTAGAGAAAGTGGGCAGCCTCGACTTGTTCCAGTGTTTAGACTGAAAATGACACAAAAAAAGTGGGAAGACATCCCATGTTCTTGGATTGGAAGAATTAATATAATCAAAATGTCAATTCTACCCAAATTAATTTACAAATTTAAATGCAATCTCAGTTAAATTACTGGAGATGTTCTTCACAGAATTAGAAAGCATAATTATAAAACTTGTCTGGAATCATAAGAGGCCCTGTATCACCAAAACAATACTGCACAAAAAGACTAAAGTAGAAGGCACCTCACTCCCTGACCCCAAAATATATTACAAGGCTGTAATAATCAAAACAACATGGTGCTGGCATAAAAACAGGTGTGTAGACCAATGGAACAGAATTGAGAACCTAGAAATAAACCCCAAAACATACAGTCAACTGATTTTTGACAAAGATCACAAGACAATCTAGTGAGGAAAAGAAAAAATCTCTACAGCAAATGCTGGTGGGAACACTGGATATCCACCTGCAGAAAAATGAAACTTGACTGCTATCTCTTACCGTTAAACAAAATAAACTCCAAATGGATAAATATCTAAACATAAAACCTCAAACTCTAAAACTATTGGTGGGAAACTCTTGGACACATTGGAGTAGCCAAAGACTTCTTAAATAAGACTCCCAAAGCCCAAGCAATAATCCTGAAAAATAGATAAGTGAGATTACATCAGGTTAAAGAGCTTCTACACAGCAAAAGAAACAATAATGAGAGTGATGAGACAACCCTTGAAATGGAGAATATATTGTAAACTCTGCTTCAGATAAGGGACTGGTAACCAGAATATACAAGGAACTCAAGCAGCTTACTGTAAAAGAATAATCAACTGAATTAGAAAATGGGAAAATGGAACCAGCAGTTAGCATAATGGCTATGTTGCTAGACTCCCATGTAGTCAACTGCGGTTCAAGTCCCGGACCCGGTGGCTTAAACTCACGTCAGGCATGTGTGCATGCTTGCCCAAGATCCCGACAGGAGAATGGAGGAGAAGGGATTGTGGCGTAGCCATCCCCCCTGGGGAGTGATTTCTCACTTTCTGTCTCTCTGTCTCTCTCTGTCCATCTGGCAAGCGCACGCACCCTGTAGCAAAAACCTCTCCAAAAAAAAAAAAAAAAAAAAAATGGGAAAATGAACTGAACAGACAATGCCAAGGAAGACATATGAATAGCCAAAAAGCATATGAAAAATGCTCAACATTCTTTATTATAAGGGAGATATAAATAAAAACCACAATTAGATACTACCTAACTCCAGTCAGAATGGTGAAGATTTAAAAAATAAAGAATGAGGCCAGCAGGCAGTGTGGTGGTGAAGGTGTTTTATTCCCACATGGCTACCTACAGTTCAAGTCCAAGACCTGGCAGCTTTAAAATCACAACAAATAAATAGATAAATATTTTTTTTTAAATAAGTAAAAATAAAGAATGATAACTGCTGGTGAGGTGGTGGTGAAAAGGGAACTCTCTTACACTGTTGGTGGGAACGTAAATTAGGACAGCCACTATGGAGAATAATATGGAGGTTCTTCAAAAATCTACAAATAGAACTGCCATACAATTCAGCAATTCCATTCCTGGGTATCTACCCAGAAGATAGGAATACACTCAGTCAGAAAAACACTTGCACATCCATGTTAATTGCAGCATTATTCACAATTGCTAAGACAAAGAATCAACCCAAATGCCCAAGAACAGATGAGTGGATTGAAAAAGTGTGGCACATGTACTCTATGGAATATTATTCAGCCATAAAAAATATGAAACCCTGGCATTTGATAGAGAGTGGAAGAATATAAAAGATTTAATGTAAAGAGAAGCAAGTCAGACTACAAAAGAGAAGCATTACATGTCTCCACTTAATATATACCAAATGTCTGCACTCTATGGCAGAAACTTAAGGATTGCAAGATATAAAAGAGTGGAGAGCAAGTGTGGCTACTAGACAGTGTGGGAGAAACATGAGAAATGAGGGAGGGGTGGAAAGGAGGGAATCGGGGGAAAAAACACAAAATATTTAATGGACACAAAATGGAAAATTAGCTAATGAGGATAATGTGAATGGTAATATGTTTGACTGGACTAATATGTAGTATATAGTGTATTCATGCTGGGAAAATCATTTTGTACAATGATTAAATATAAAAACTAAGAAAACAAAGAAAAAAATTTTAAAAAAGAAAGTAACCATGTGTGATACCATTAATAAATAAACAAGAAAACATTCATCAAAAAATTTCAAATTATAGTTTATGCATTAGTATAAAGATAAATTATTTATACTAAATATTGAAATTTTTTACATAAAAGTTCATTATTTTCTGATTCAAAAGAAATTAAAACACTGTGTGGGCCCCAGAAAGTGCTGTGGACACTGAGCCGTGTGCCTGCTGTGACTTAATGGGCACTATGGCCGCAATGGTGGTGAGAATGAACTAAAGAGATGGTTGCCTGGAGGACAGGATTGCAAATATGAAATATTCACACCCCGAGGAGCACAGAGTGGTGTGGTACAGAAAGCAGCAGAAATTGGCTAGTCAAATTTTGTCAAGGTCTCCAAATACAATCTTCTTTTCTCAAAGGTTAAAATCTCCAAGTCTAGAAAATTTGCTCATTTTACATTCAGGCTGATTACAACTCAACACAAAGCACAACGATGATCACTTTTCGGGAGCAATGTTTTTCGATTACTTGGCATTTGTGTATCTAAAACTGGTATTCTGTGAATGCTAACTGCTGCAATTTGAGTTTCCAATTGAATTGTCAAGTGGTGACCTTGTTCTCTCTCTTGTAAATGTCATGTACTGTTCATAAAGTCTTCAGCCTTTCCACTTTCTAGTGATCTCTCAGCGTGTTTAAAAGCCGTCAGTCCCTGTCAGCACCTGCAGAGGGCTCCACAGAGAGCCAGGAGAATTTCAGAAAATCTCAGATACAGCTGTCAGACGTCTCACTCAGCCTGTCAGCAGGCCTGTGCCGTTCTGGCCTAAGATCTGAACACAACCAACACACCTGGCACTGTCGTCGGCCAGAGCCTCCAGGACCTCACTGGAAATATTTAGTAAACCCACAGCGTGGGCATCCTGCCAGCCACTCTGAGAGAGGAAGGGTCTGCCGTTTGAGTTGGTCCTTGTACTGGCTTGTGGCGGTCAATCATTTTGGGAGCATTCTCAGTGCTAATATGCAACAGGCTTCTTCCCCCACATGTAAACTCAAATGGAGCAGGCTTGCTCTCTGCTAGAGGGCGGGAAGGGGCACCTCTAACATGTCCGTGACATAGTCTTCTTCCCTGTATGAAATGGCAATCCTGACCCACTCTGGTTACGTCAGTGTCAGGCACCTGCTTGGAAACGCTTTCCCATTAGTGCAAGCTACACTGAGTTATCTTCTCCCTTATAACCAGTTCCCGCCCGCCACTTACTGCACTGGGATTGTTTTCCTCTTGGGAGAGCTCATAGTATCAACCTAGGTTGATTTTTGTCCCATCGTCATCGCCTTTAATCTGCACATCACTCAGAGGTAGAAGTAGCAGTCCTAAGATAAGGAAACTGAGGCTCTGAGAGAAAAAAAAAAAACCGAGAGGACTTAGGCATAGAAATGAGAAGAAGGAAAGGTATAAAAAATAATAAGCACTAAAGAAAAATATGATTTTATTCAAGCTATTGCAATAAGAACATTCAGTAGTAAGGAATATCTTGAGAAAAAAAAAAGCAGAGGAACTTGGAGTTTGATACAATCAGGTAACTAAGGGAGCCTTTCTGAGACTCACAGAATTGTGAGGAAGGGTGGGGATGGAGCTATCTTGGAATATGCAAGGGCAGGGTTGTCCTCTGTGGATGCCACTCCTGGGACTCAAGAGGGTGTGGATTCTTAACTGTTGCAACTTTCAGGGAGCAAAAGACAGAAAAAAGTTCAACATGGTTGGTTCTCCTTTGGTTCCATACAAATATCATCCATTGCTGTACAAATCAAAGGTGATCATTCCCTTCTGGGAAGGTGAAGCAACATCTAAGAAACAGTCTTTGGAGGACTTGTTGGTAAAAACCAGTTAAACCACTGCTGAGAATCAGTGGCAAAGATCCATCGTTCTAGCGTCTGCACATCAGGCGTCCTGGCAGGAGATGCCTGAAACCAAAGAGAAGCATGGCTGTGAAAGGCTGTATGAAGCGAACAGCTAGGAGGTGACTCCTAAGGACAGCCGTTCCAGGGGATCCCGAGAGGACAGTGGAAAGTCTTTCGGTGCCTAAACACCAGCCTTTGAGTTTCTTGAAGCTCTCCAACTCTGATGCAAATGCTCCCAGTGATGCTGTCCACTGTCTTGGTCACCTCTTGTGGAAGGGCATGTGTGACTGGAGCGTCTTATTAGACTTTCTTAAAGGTCCAGGTGTGACTCATCTGGGGAGAATTCTTGCCCGTTGTGGTGTGCTGAACTGTGAGCCCATGGAGGTCTGTGTCAGCTTGCAAAGCTTCTTCAGATCTTAGAGAAAAGAGCCAGCTGCAACGTAGCTTAGGGCCATGATAGAGTCTTGGGAAATCAGGCTTTAGTTCTCAGTGTTTCTGAGTCAGATGAGAGGAAGAAAAATTGAAAAAGTTAGTTTGGATGACTGTAGCCAGATATTGACAAAAACTAGAAGTACTATAAATTTACAATTTGGTCAAAGTAACAAGGTCCAGACCAGTTTTGTGCAGAGGGGTACAGGGAAATCCAGTAAAATCTACCAGACAGAAGGACGTCTGTATACCTGTCATTTACATGCAATTTTCAGAAGTGAAAGATCTGATGAGAGTTTATACAAGAATAATGCAACTAAGAAGGAAATCTGTTTTAGTGCAAAACAAGATAAAGGTCGCTTTGAGGCCCAGCCACAGTGGCATAGGTAGTAGAGGCACTGCTCCATGATGCTGGAGGCCATATGCAAAAGCTCTGGGTCAAACCCGGCATCCACCTGAACACACTGGGCACGCCTAGGGGCACTCTTATAATCCTGCAAGCTGCAAGGCAGGGAGAGTCATGGCATGAAGAGCTCTCAAGGATACCCCCCATCTTCTTCTCTCTAGTTCTCTCCGAAATACGTTTAAAGAAAATAGTTCAAAACAAGTTTTGACAAAATATCTATGAAAATAATGATTAATCCTATGTTCGAAGAATAGTGGATATTATATCTAGTTTATAAAAATGAAGGAAAATGTATAAAATGGATGACCATAATCTTTATAAAAAAAACAACTAGATTTAGCATATTTTAATTCTGGGATATAATATACCATGAAAAGACTAAGAATATAGGGACCAGCAGTTAGCGTAATGGCTATGTCACTGGACTCCCACGTAGTCGACTACAGTTCGAGTCCCAGACCCGGCGGCTTAAACACACGCCAGGCATGTGTGCGTGTGTGCCCAAGATCCCGAGAGGAAAATGGAGGAGAAGGGATTGCGGTGTCGCCATCCCCCCTGGGGGGTGATTTCTCGCTTTCTGTCTCTCTATCTCTCTCTGTCTGTCTGGTGAGCGCACGTGCCCTATAGCAAAAACCTCTCCAAAAAAAAAAAAAAAAAGACTAAGAATATAGTTTGAAAATACCAAGATTCTATTAAGAATACCAAGTAAAGGGAACCAGCAGTTAGCGTAATGGCTATGTCTCTGGACTCCCACATAGTCGACCACAGTTCGTGTCCCAGACCCGGTGGCTTAAAACTCACGCCGGGCGCATGTACGTGCGTGCCCAAGATCCCGAGAGGAGAATGGAGGAGAAGGGATTGCGGCGTGGCCATCCCCCCGGGGGTGATTTCTCGCTTTCTGTCTCTCTGTCTCTCTCTGTCTGTCTGGCGAGCACATGCGCCCTATGGCGAAAACCTCTCCAAAAAAAAAAAAAAAGAATACCAAGTAAAGAGATTCTGTAAGCCTGGAGCAGGTCCTAGATATCTGTATGTTAAATCAAATTCCATAGGTAGGTGATGTTAGCACAACACCATTGGTTTAAAAAAAAAAAAAATCTACTTGAAAACTACTGACCTAAAAGATGCTAGATTCAAATTAAAGAAGTAAATTGCAGTGAAGTTAACATTTAAAAAAAAAAAATAACTGAAGCTGTGGCTAGCACAACACTCTTATTTTTCTTTTTTTTAAATACTTTTTATGTTTAATCACTAGACATCTTTACAGGGTACAAATTTTTGTTTTGTATTATCAGTTAAAGCAACACCAGGACTGTGATAAATAGAAACGAATCAGGGACAGCATGGACATTAAGGAAGAAGGAGAAAGTTAGAAAATGGAAGTGGGAAAGGGGCTGGAGCATCTGCCCATGTGGCTTAGAAAGAAAAACCCATCAGAAAAGAACACACACACACACACCGCCCCGCCCCCAGGTAATGTAGGCAGGCGCTTTCCGGAGGGGGATGCCTGGTCGATTAAGCCATTTTCGTTATAGCCAGTGAAAGGGATCTCTGGTTGATTAAGCCATATTCATTACAGCCAGTGAAAGGGATCTCTGGTTGATTAAGCCATATTCGTTATAGCCAATGAGAGGGATCTCTGGGCCCAGCCACATTTTATATAGCCAGTGAGATGGATTCCTAGGCCCTAGCCACATTTGACATGACCAATGAGATGAATCAGTGGGCCCAGCTCCATTTTGTATAGCCAATAAGAACTCAGTGGGTACAGTCACATTTGATCTAGCCAATGAGAAATTGGTGGGCCCAGCCACATTTGATAGAACCAGTAAGATGAAAACAGTCCAGTGGGCCCAGAAGATGATAGACCAGCACTACCTAGATTTAAAGATTATAAACCTCGCAGAATGGGGGACCTTGAGCCACACTTTCTCTCTCCTGCTCCGACTGCTCCTACCTCTCAAGCGTGTACTTGTGCTTTTACTTAATAAACTACCAGTTCCTTTTGCTATTGGCATGCTTCATTCAACTCTTTGTCTGAAACACCAAGAATCCAGGTATCTGTACAGAAGCCATTCCAACACTAACAACTCTCTAGGACTTCCCACACAACATATAATTCTGAAATATGTTAATAACATTTCTCATACAAAGTTAACCTTGGAAAGCCTAAACATCCCTTCCGATTAGACAGTTCTTTGTAATTCATAATGATGACACATCAAATAAACCTCATTATCTAGCACCCCTTGGTTACCAAGTGAAAGAACAAATCCTTTGGGATTTTCCAAGGTCCCCCTAGAAAGTCTCAAAGATACTTTTGGGCTCAAAAAGCATCATTTAGGATTCAATTTTGGAAAAACAAAAATTAAAAGTTGTTCCATTTGAACACCTATGACAGGGATTGGATCACAGGTTACTGAGAAGCAATAGTTTACTTCAAAAGTGACAATAAAATATTTTAAAATAAGCCCAGGAAGTAACATGATTGTAAAGCATCTTAGCTCTCCCTGAGTGACTTTGTTTTCTTAAATCATCAAAAATATGGTAAAATCAGCGAACACCACAGAAGGTTATTCTGTCAAGACCAGAATTTTTGCTATTCAGGCAGTTAACACAGAAAGTGAAGAATGACATTTTATAACCTCATATTAATAGGAGGCCAAGGATGTGAGAGAATGTTGTCATTTTGACAAAGATTAGAACTAAATTTTGTTTGCATTAGCAAAATATTTTATACTAAATCTCTTCCTGAAACCTTATAAACGCATCTGACTTTAGCTGGCATTGACTACAATAAAATTTCTTTTCCACAAATTTTGTATAAGTATTTATATCCATTCAGGTTTGGCTGTCTTCTTTCCTTTCTTCTTCTATAACAACCACTCATTTTAGTTTAGGGCAAAACCACTCATGTTTTCATTAACACAAAACATATCCCACCTGCTACATGGCCTACAAAGATGTTCCTTTACCACTGTGGTGCTTCGTGAAATCTCATTCATGCATGTTGATTGTAACTTTTAATCACAGTAACTTCCATTCCACAGGAATAATTAGAAGGCAGGTATTAGGTTGTGGGAAAGTCATGACGGCTTTCTGTCTTTCTACGCAAAAATGAGTCATGACTTTCCCGACAACCATTAACCGTGAACTGCCATACACCAGCCTTTTGCCGCAGATCTGCAGAGCTCACAGCTTTCTATAACCACACCCATCCTTTAGCGTACTATGTCTCAAGGTGGAAATAGGTGCACATTTAATAATATTCCCAAATTATATCTCCTCTCTGCAACTTAGGAAAATAAGCACAGCCAGCACTGGGGATGCATCAATAATGCAGTAGGACCTACAATGTTGAAGCCATGTGAGAAGGTCCCGGATCTCCCTGTACATACTGGGCATGCGGGTGCCCCCAGTTTGTGGCAGCTGAGGCCGGAGGGGTACCTGTTGGGGGTACTTGCTGCTCTTCTCTCACGCTCAAGGAAGATATAAACGAACCTTTTAGAAAAGTTATGTAAACTTTACAGATTTGAATGTTCAGTACTCTATTTTACTTAGAAAGAATATATGTGTCTAACATACTCATGAATAGCTCAATGTGCTAGACACCTATGATTTTAAGTAACCTAAAGATCTTTGAAATTAAGGCTAGCAAATGGCATGGTGGTTAAGGCACTAGACTCCCACATAGCTCACCACAGTTTGAGTCCCGGTCCTGGTAGCTTGAAACTCATGCCAGGCTCGTGTGTATGTGTGCCCAAAATTCTGAAAGAGAATGGAGGAGAAGACATGGTCATTTCCCCCTGGAGGGTGATTTCTTACTTTTCTTCCCTCGGTTTCTCTTTAGTGAGTGCACGTGCCCTGTGGCAAAAACCTTGAAATTACTGTCGAGCTCACATACTACAAAACATAATTACTATTGAAATAAAGTTTGGGGGCTGGGCCCATAGCCTAATGGCTAAGAGAGCCAGATTCCACATAGTCAGCAACAGTTCATCCTGGTCCCAATGGCTTGAGAAACACACTGTGTACATGTGCACACACGCTCCAGATCCCAGCAGGAGGGAGACAAGGAGGAGAGATTATGTCATGACCACACTCTATGGGGGGGGGGGGTGCTTTTGCCCTCTCTTGTCTCGCTTTCTGTCCTTCTCCGGCAGTACACTCTTTGCTCCGGCAATTAAAAGAAACAAAAACTAACAAAGGTTCTGAAATATTGTCCAATTTAGCTAAATACAAGTTTACATTTTTCATTATCTTCAACATTACGTAGAAGTGATGTTAGCTTATTCGTTCACTGAACATGTGGAAGTTCAGAGGCCATACCCAAGTAGAAAAAAAATTATGTTCTTCTTTCACCTGGGGCCGAAAACAAACACCAACTGCTTTCTTTATTCACGATAGAGCTTACGTGCATGCACGGGGTGGGGGGCATCCTCCACAGGGTCTGGACACACCACAATCCCCTTCCTCCAGCTTCCAGCCTCTTAAATCTTGGGCGCTTCTGCATTTGCCTGGCGTGTTGCAGGCTAACCCTGCCAGGAATTCAAGTCACGGTCACCATGTGGGCCCCTGCTTCTGCTGAATAGCGCACTACCACTGTGCTACAGAGCTGATTAACCGAAATGATCAAACTAGTCTTCTCTGCCAGATTTGTATTTAAATTAAGGAAACTTCAATTCTCAAAACCTTTCCAATTCAGTAAACATAGCAATACTTCTTTTTCCACATTAAACTATTTAAGGTTTAATTTCCTTCATTTCTGGGACTTTCAGACACATGCCATTTATAAACACTTACTTCTAATTCAATTGGAATAGAGCTTTCAGAGGTTTTATCATCTAATTTGGTAATACCACACAGAGGTAAGTTAGATCTCAGCGGATTTAACTTCTTAAGTCATTTGAACTCCAAACACATAGACAAACAGAAAAGGGTAACAAACCAGATTCTTTGCCTCTTTCATCCAACACTGGAAAGACACGTTCGTGTTACATTTCATCAGCTGCATTTACAGTAATCGTTCACAGAGAAAAACAATTCATTAGACCATAAAATCAAGAGAAGCCAGTGCCAGAGATCCAGCGAATACTCAGAAAGAACTGAAATTAAATATTTACCATGCTGCCAGTGGGCACGAGTGCAGAGCTCAGGATCAGGATAGGCCCACTGTGGGGTCCCCAGATCACAAGTCAGGATTCTGAGACACCTCGCTGTCTACAGAGAGTAACAAGGCTTCAGAGGTTTGGTCCAATCCAATGCAAGTGAACATCAAAACTGTGAAAGCTAAAATGCATCAGCCACAAAGGAGATGATTTTATTGAGGCTCTTCCAATAAAAAGAAAATTCATTAGTGAGTAACGTCTCGAGGAGAGGGGTGTGGACCTGGCGTTTTAGAGAGGCAAATAAACGAGGGAGTCATCCCATCTCATGGGAGTCAAGAGGAACATGGAGACCAGTCTTATCTCAGGATGTGCAAGAGCTGGTGGTCCTCCATGGCTAGCCAACTCTTGAGCACCAAAGGGCGGGGGTTTCATCACATCATCTTTTATGTGCTTAAAGGTTAGATCTTTTCCTTCATCCCACTAGCCTTCCTGGTCCTGATTTTGGATTTGGGCAGATGGATGCCGCTTCCTTCGTGCTTGGTGAGCTTTCTTTAGCTACCTATGATGAGGAAGGCTCCACCCATCAGGAAGGGCTTGGGGAGGAATGTGGAGGCTGCTGTGCTCCAGAGGGAGAGGACTCGGATCATGTCCCTGAACATCAACGGTAAACAAATTCACCACTGGAGGGGACAGAGTTCCACGAGTTCAAATTATTGATGACACTAGGAAAGTAAAATTATTTTCCAGAGACTGAATTTTCCCATCTCTGAAATGAAAATGTAAGAACAGACTTTGTAGACTTCTCCGAACTTCAGCGCGGTAACATAGCACTGAGGCCGGCTCCCTGCACTGAGCTCTCCTCCCGCTCCCCTTCGGCCTCTCTCCCTGACACCTGACTGCTGCTCCACTGGGCCTTTGGAACAGCTCATGATCATTCCCTCACCTCTCGGACTCCGCGCGTGGCTGTGGCCATTCCGGAGGCATGTGCCCCTCTCTGTATCAGCTCCCCCAGGTCAAGGCAGAAGATTAATGTGCAAGCTTCGGCACTCTGCTGATTGCTCACCTGACCACTGCCATCCTCAAACAATGTATGTAGGCTGCAGAGCCCTGCTTCGGAGACAAGGAGTCTGTGCTGATCCCATAGGTGACATATGTACTCTCTGACCTGCAGCGTATTTGATGTGACTCTGTGCTTGTGCTCACATGGAGCATTCTCTGCCCGGTTGTCAGCAAAACTTCACACCCTCCTAAGTAAACTCTTGGCTTCCTGCTGGACCGCCAGGCGTGTTCTTTAGAACTGGTAAACATTACATGGAAGCCCTTTCAGATTTGGAGCTCCCCCTTGTAAATACAAAGCCTCCCACATATCCCACATATCAGGCACTCAGTGGCTCTTCCCCACTCCCGCCCTGTTCCCAATACTTCCTTCACAGCTCGGTTACAGCCCCGCCTCACCGCACTGGGCCGTTCTCCCACACTAGATCGCAAGCTCTGCGTGGGCAAGGAGCAGCTAGACTTTACTTTTTAAAAAAATTTATTTATTTATTTATTATTATCATAATCTTATTTATATTACATTGAATCACATAGAACTTTACAGTGTATTACATTTCCTTTTTCCAGAAGGAATACCGTTCATATCAGTCAATACAGAGACATTAAAATCCCCATTCCATCATCCAATAGCTTTTAATTATTTTTCCCAATCATTATTATTATTCCAATTATTTTCTTAAAATAGTCCATCGCTATTTCTCATTTTGCTTGTAAAAAGACTTGACCTTTGAACCAGCCTTGCACCAGGAGCACAGCGAGACCCCAGTGAATACCAACTTCTGTGTTACATAAGCAGAAGTTGAGCTGCTACAACAGGAAGTCCCTAAGGCAGAGTGACTTTAAAAGGCAGTTTAGGGACCAGCACATGGCGTAATGGTTATGTCACTGGACTCCCATGTAATCAACCATGGCTTGAGTCCTGGATCCGGTGGCTTAAAACTCACACCAGGCAAGTGTGTGTGTGCATGTCCAAAACTCCAGGAGCAGAATGAAGAAGGGATTGCAGCATGGTCATCCCCCCTGGGGGGTTATTTCTTGCTTTCTGTCTCTGTCTCTCTGTCTTCTCCATGAGTGCATATACCCTACAGTAAAAAATCTAA
Organism: Tupaia tana; assembly: GCA_026018925.1. Lineage (NCBI taxonomy): Eukaryota > Metazoa > Chordata > Mammalia > Scandentia > Tupaiidae > Tupaia > Tupaia tana. The sequence goes on along the minus strand of JAKSZU010000004.1, from coordinate 109,828,857 downwards.
AAAAGGGGGGGGGCAGTTTATTTATTTCTCATGAATTATTCTAAAGGATAAGAATCCAAGCTGATGGAAGGCTCTTTTCCATGCAGCCATTCAGGGATCCCGCTACTGATATCTTATGGCTTTGCCTTAGAAGTCAGCACACTACATCCCATGAATGGACACCTGTTTTTAATTCTGTAAATAAAGTTCATGTAAACACAACCATTCCTTTTTATTTACATGCTGTCCCTGGCTGGTTTTGTGCTAAAACAAGAGCTGAATCCTGTCTATTGAGATCTATGGGCCTAAAATACTTACTATTTGTCCGTGAACAACTGACCCTTACCCTACAGCATTGCCCTCTGTGTGGTTGGAGCAAGGTTACTGCAAGGTCTATGTCTCAGGAAAGGAAAAGAGATAAGCATTCAGAGAGAGAGGACTTGGTTTTCATACGTGATGATGTAAACTTTGCATGTATCATCTCCACCCTCATCTTATTAGCCTGAGATTTGCCACATGGCCACACCTGGCTACAAGGAAAGTTGAGAAAAGTGTCTCTAACTGAACAGCTGTGTGTAGTCACCTTAAACACAGAGTTCCATTATTAAAAGAAACAAAAACACATATCAACAAAGGACTAACGTTTAGAATGCATAAAGAACTCTCAGAAAACTTAAAAAATGGAGCCAGCTGGTGACATGGTGATTAAAATGGCTGGACTCCACATGGATGACTGTGTGGCTCAAGTCCAGAAACAAGCAGCTTGAAAAACATGCCAGGCGTGTGTGCATGCATGTCCTAAACTTAGAGGAGATGAGGATAAGGGAATTGTGGTATCTTCTATGGGGGCTAGGTGATTTCTCACTTTCTCTCTTTCTCTCTCTCTGTCTCTCCAGCGAGTACATGTTCCCTGTAGCAAAGACAAAACAAAACAAAACACTCAAGAAACAAGGTTTCTATTATCTCTAAGGTGAACAAGCCAATTAGGAAATGGGCAGAAGAGAGCTTGCAGGGTGAGTGGTAGGGAGACGGCGTTGCAGAGAGACTGCAGTTCATCTCCTCCCACATGCCTTTGAATTCTCAGGTGTCTTGGTTGGAATCTGGAGAGTCTCACACTTCCCCACCCCCTGCACCATCGGAACATTCGCTCCAGCGAAGGCAGGCCAGGTTGCAGGGTGAGCATCAGGGAGACAGAGCTGCAGAGAGACCGTGGTTCATCCTCCACACACCTTCGAACTCTTAGGTGTGTTGCCTGGCATCTGGAGAGTCTCACCCTTCCCTTCCCCCTGTGCTATCAGAACATTCATTCCAGCAAGGACAGGCCAAGTTGCAAGATGAACAGCAGGGAGAGGGAGCTGCAGAGAGATCGCGGCTTACCTTCCCCTGCTGGTGACTTTTGGAGTACCTGGTGCCATTCGAGACCTCATATTTTTCCCATGCAACGCACATAGGACATCACACAAATTGAATCTCTTCCTCTAGCTCCATCCTCCAGCTTAGCCTCAGGTATGTATGAACCTGAGACTTTGGGAAGAAAGCAAGCACTTCAAGCTGGCTACACACACCATTCTCTGATGGGAACATGAGGCCTTCTTCAAAGAAATCACCAGAGAAGAATGCATCTTTCCCTTTGATCTTACAGATTTAATCCCAAGAAATTAGAGAGAAATACATAATCCATCAGATGACCAGAAACAAGTGCAGAGGCATAAGAAATATGATAAACCAATAAAATATCTCTCCCTCAAGGGAAATGAACAGCACTTCATCATCCACAGACAGTACAATAGAACTTGAGGAACATCAAACAATTCAGAACATTCAGAGTGACAAAAGTAAATGAAATACAAGAGAAAAGAGACAATGAACTCCAGAAGATACAAGAGAAAAGACAAAACAAGCTCCAGGAGTTGAGGAAGTCCTTCCACAATTTGAAAGAAGAAATAGACACCATAAAAAAGTGATGAAGGCTATTATAATACAGAAAATCAAAACCTCCCTCAAAAGTATTAAAAGCAGATTATATCATGCAGAAGATTGAATCTCAGATGTAAAAGGCAAAACCTCTGACCTAAAATAAATCATCAAAAAGACTGAAAAGATAACCAAAAAAAAAAAAAAAAAAATTGAGGACAATATATGAGAAATACTAGATACCATCAAATGCCCAAACATCTGAATAATTGGTATCCCAGAAGATAAAGAAACTAATAAGGGCACTGAAAATCTATTCCATGAAATTCTGGAAGAAAACTTTCCAGCTCTAGAGAACCATTCAAACATCTAGACCCAACAAATACAAAGAACTTCAAATAGAATCAATCCAAGAACAAACAAAAATAGGGCGATACAAAATGCTGGAGGATGTGAAGAAATTTGATCACTCACACATTGCTGGTAGGAATATACGATGTTTTAAAACCATCCTGGAAAACAATTTAGCAGTTCCTTATAAAACTAAACATACAACTACCACACAATCTAGCGATTACATTTGGAGGCATTTACCTCAGAGAAATAAATACTTAGAGTCCTAAAAAAACTGTACACAAGTGTTCGTTACCAAAAACGGGAACAGTGAGAGAGATTGTTCAATGAGTGAACAGATCAGCTGTGGACCACCCATACCGGGGAGTACCACTCAGCAATAAAAAGCGAATTATTGATGGATTGTAACCACTTGGATGCTCTCAAGGAGATTATGCTGAGTTTCAAAAAAAAATCAATCCCCAAAGATTACATATTGTATGATTTAATTTATGCAACAATCCTTGAAACGCCAAAATTACAGAAATGGAAAACTGACCAGTGGTTTTCCGGGATTAGGGACAGAGGGGAGATGAGTATAGCTATAAAAGGGCAGCTGGAGGGATCCCTGTGAGGACAGAAATGTTTTGTATCTAAAAGCAAGCACTCATAAAAGAATTCAAGGAACACTTGAGGAATTTGTTCAAAGAGGGCTGGCTAGGTGGTGCAGTAACTTCTCAGCAAGGCTGAGTCCAGATGGAAGATGAGGGTTCAGTTCTGTGCTTGACTTCTAGGTGCCAGGCACGCACCTGTGATCCTGCTGGCTGGGAAGGCTGGGAGGAGATCGAGGCATGAAGGTGCTTGTCTTTCTCAACAAAGAAGAGAGAGAAAGAGAAGGAAGAAAGGAAGGGAGGGAAGGGGAGGGAGGGAGGGAGGGAAGGGGAGGGAGGGCTTTTTTTAAAAAGAAAATAATTATTTTATTTAACTTTATTTATTTATTTTAATTAGACCAGAGAGGGACAGAGAGAGAGAGAGAGAGAGAGAGAGAGAGAGAGAAGTGAGAAAGTAAGCTGCCAGGTCCAGGACTCAAACCACAGTCAGTCATGTGGGAATCCAGTGCCCCTAACCACCATGCCACCTGCTAGCTCTGATGATGAAGAACTGTTTTTAAGAAAGGAAGGGCTGGAGCTGACAGGTGGCGTGATGGTTAAAGGCACTGGATTCCCACATGGCTGGCTGTGGTTCGAGTCCTGGACCTGGCCAGCTTGCTTTCTCACTTTCTCTCTCTCTCTCGCTCTCTTGTTCTGTCCCTCTCTGGTTAAATAAAAATAAAGAAATACAAGTTCAATAAAATCATTCTTCAAAAAAAAAAAATGAAAATGAAAAAAAAAAAAAAAAAAAAGAACAGAAGGGCTGAATATTGAGAGAGAACCTGCAGTCCCAGCACAGGTGCAGAAATAAGAAAGGAACGTGCTTGTCATTCTGACCTCTCTTCTGTCCTGCTCTTCTCCTGAAATTTGCTACCCGGCCTGAGAATACTTGCTTGTGAAAGCATCTTCCCCTCCCACCTCCCCCCAAAGGAGAAAAGATGAGAAGAACAGCTATTTCTTTGCTAGTTAAATAAGGAATTTGTATTATTCCCAAAGAATTCTCCATGGAAAAGATTCGAGAATTAGAGATAAATTCCTCCTTTTTACCAGATAACAAAATAATAAGCTGAACACTTGAGGGCTTTAACAGAGCAAATAACAATGAGATTGTTTTCCTCTTTGTAAAACTGGGGTGCATGAATCATTTAAATTGCAAGAGGGATTCTTGGAAGCAGCAAACATAAACTCTTTTAATCATCTGAGCTTTTCGAGGCAACAGGAATCACATAATAATGCATGATACGGAAGGAATTAAACTCTGGTTGACCAGAATGAAAAAGTACCTTATACTCTCGGAATGTGGGCCAGTAATGGCTAGCCCCAGGCCACCGTCACTGCTCAGAAAGGGTCATTAAACTGCCCGTCTGCTGGCCCAGCACATTACTGTGGGCTGTTTTCTTCTCAACGCCAATATGGCATAAAGGAGTGGAGGAGTTTCTGTCCTAGGCCCCCTACGAAGGTAGTCGGGAGTTTCAACTGCAACAAGCCTTAGGTGTTAGGTACATTCCAGCCTGAACAAGGCCACTGAACTGGGGTGTAAGGAGGCAGAGGTGGACTCTGCAGGCTGTTAATAAAATTTCTTCTGGGGACCAGCAGAAGGTGGAATGATTACATCACTAGACTCCCACATAGTCGACCGCAGTTTGAGTCCTGGACCCGGTGACTTAAAACTCACACCGGGCGCATATGCATATGTGCCCAAAATCCCAAGAGGAGAATGGAAGAAAAGGGATTGTGGTGTGGCCATCCCCCAGGGGGGGTGATTTCTTGTTTTCTGTCTCTCTGCCTCTCTCTGTCTCTCTGGTGAGCGCATGTGCCATATATATATGTATATATATTAATTTCTATTGGGACTGGCGTGGTGGTTAAGGGCACTGAACTCCCACATGGCTGACTGCGGTTTGAGTCCTGGACCTGGTGACTTGCTTTCTCACTTTCCCGCTTTCTTTCTCTCTCACTCTGTCACTTTCTGGTCAAATTAAAATAAATAAATTAAATTATTCTTTTTTAAAAAAACTCTATTAAAATAATAAAATAAAATAAATTTTCTTCTGTCAATAGCTTTTTTCCACATGCCAACACATTACTGACCGTGTACCATACCTCTGATCTTCTAGAAAGATTCTCCAGGTTAGGGAGAGAGAGAATTCTCTTTTCTTTACTGACGGTGGATTTATTCCTGTGACAACCTGGGAAAAGGACTTCAACCCTGGACTCAAACAAGGGAAATTATCTTTCTGATCCCACTTTATTCATACATCCCACAAGTATCTGCTGGGTACCAACCATGAGACACGCAGAAATGGTTTATCACCTGTTGAGGATAACATGTACAGTGTTCTCAACTGGACTGGTCTGAGAAGTATTTCATGTCAGGTAAATTATATAAGCCAAATGATAGATAGTGATTGAATGTTTTAAAAAATAATGAGAATAAAAAATAATAATAACCTGAAAAAATGATGAAAAGCTGTTTGATGATGGTGATGTGGATAGTGATGTCCTTGTCTTGACTGATATGCATGGTAATCGTGCTGGAAAAAGAAATGGAACACACTGTGAAGATATATGTCATTCAATGTAATATAAAAATAATTAGGATAATAATAAATACATTTTAAGAAAGACAGAAGTAGGCAGGGTGACCCTGACACCTAAGACCAGACTCCCTGAGCATCGTGTCCCCAGGACCCATGAAAGTCACATGGCACACGGTGAGCAGGTCTGAGCGTTGCTTGTGCCCTGTGTCCTTGGCCACCATGTTATTTCTTAGAGAACTTTACTTAGAAAATGCTGCTCTACCTCATTTGTGTAATTGACCATTACTTGTCTCAGTCTGCAGTTTCGAAGTTTATTGTACTTCAGAATCACCTGAAGGGCTATTTAAAACCTAATTCCTGATTCAGGAATTCTGGGACGGTGCCCAAGAACTCTCCCCTCTCACAAGCCCTCCCATCCCTAGGTGATGTCGATATGCTGTCTGGAGACCACACTTTGCAAAGGATCGACAAATGTTCTCCCTGGCTTCCTCCTCTGCTCCGCCTCCCTCTTAGCTAATCACGAGGCCATGTTTATCTATTTAGCTACTTTTTAGAGAGATTTTTGCTATAGGTTGCATGCACTCACTGGAGAGACAGAGATCAACAGAGAGATAGAAAGCAAGAAATCATCCCTTGGAGGGGTGGCAGCACTGCAATCCCTTCTTCATTTCTTTCTCAGGATTTTGGGCACACACATGCACATGCCCAGCATGAGTTTCAAGCCACTGAGTCCAGAACTCAAACTGCGGTCGACTACGTGAGAATCCAGTGACATAGCCATTACACTGTTTGCGGTCCCTAATCATGAGGCGATGTGTAGGGTGGCAGAACTTAACTTTTTTCCTAAGCAACTCTGCATTGCTTCTCTACGTAAGCGGAGCCAGACAAATCCTTTTGACACAGAACTTTGTTAGAGAAAAATCTCTTCCTGAATGCTCCCTCTTGCTTATGTGACTCTAAAACCAGAAGGTGTCCAGAGAAAAACAGCAACTGACTTCGGGGCTTGAGATCTCACCCAGGTCCGCTGCGGGGGGCGCGGGGCGCAGAGCTCCAGGGTGGAGACAGATTTACATAAAGAGCTGGGGGTTCTGTTGGTAGGAAGGGACTGTTTCCCCAACTCATACTAGTGTTCTAATGTTACAGAAAAAATTGCCCAAAAGCTAGCAGCTAAAAGCAATACTGTGGGTGATCTCATGGTTTCTCATCTAGTAGTTCCTAAAGAGGTAGGTTAGAAGTCTAGACATGGCCGAGGTAGCTTCTCTCTCGGGGGCTGAATCAAGGTATCCAATGGGCTCTGTTCCCTTCTGGAGTTCAGAATCCTCTCACAATCTCACACGGCTGTTGGCAGAATTTGCTTTCTTTTTATCTTTGTTTCTTTCTTTATTTACTAGAGAGTAAGAGGATAGAGATAAGCACCCCCAGCAGGTTCTCACTGAGGCCCCCTTCCCCCGCAGCCCTCCCAGCCAGCCTGGATCATGAGCCTGTGTCTGGAATGGAAGGTCAGCCCAGAGCCAAACCCGCAGCCTTCACGGATCCAGCATGGCTTGAGCACACATTGCACTGAGGAACTGGCCCAGAATTTGGCTTCTTGAGTCTGTAGGACGGATGCTTACCATCCATTCTCCTGCAGGTGTCCGCCAGAGGCTGCTCTCAGCTTCCAGAAGTGCCTGCAGTCCCCTGCAGTTCCCTGCCACATTTGCCCAGTTCCCCCCAGGGCCTGTCACACTTCCAATTCCTTCTTCCTGAAGGCAACAGGGGAGTACCTGTCTGACTTTCTTTCAAAGGATCTTTGATGAAGTCAGCCTCATGCAGCGTGAGTAACCGAGTTAACAGATTCTTAACCCAGTCATGGAAGCGTATCCCGATGTATTCCGCCTACAGTGAAGGAAAGAGGGTTCTACAGTGGAGGGGCGAGGTGGGAGAGACGGAGAGGTGAAACTCGAAGCCTACCTTTGAGCCCTGCCAAAGGGACTACCTTTGGCTCTGAGATTCAAATTTATAAGTCATACTGGGGGAGATTAGAGTGATTCTGGCCACAGCCAAACTGGCAAGCTAGAATGCCATGAGACCCAAAAGAACTCCATAGGTGTTGGGAATGGTGACCTTGCCTACAGGAAGACTTAATGGCTCCTGAGAGGAGAGTGGCCCTGGCTCGGCAATTGGCCAGGCCTGTATGGATTATGACTTAGTTGGGAGCAGCAAAGCAAAGCCTGGCAGTGAGACGGGAGTGGGGAGCGGGGCCCATCTGCTGGAGGGTCCCGTGCGCCCCACAGGCAAGGAGCAGGGTGGCTGCAGTGTAAGGAACCAATTGGGTAGGAGCGAAACTGGAGGCTTTCTGAGGGTGAGATGGAGGACACAAATGGTGGCAGGAGCTAAGAAAACTCACCTGGGCTTGCTGCTGCCCCTAACAGGAAAAGCTCTTCCATCTGAAGGCCTTCATTACGACCTCATCCTCTCTCCGATCTACATCAGCAGCCCTCCCCACTCCTGCGTCACAGCTTCATTGTTCACAAAGCCACATCCAAACGTCTTGGTCTGGCACTCACGGGTCTTTGTGTTCTGGCCTTATTAGCTTCAACCTGTGCCTTTATCCACCATGGAGTGATTTTTATCATCCTAGTAGTTCCTGCAGAGGGGAGGGCTTTGGCCATCATGTCTTCTCACACTAGAAAACTGCCGGAGAATTCCTACTCACCCCTCAAAACCCAGCCCATATGACCTTATCTGCATCCCGTAACTGCGGTCAGCTGAAGAATGGTCCCAACAGATGTTAATTTCTAGAACCTGTGGCTGTGGCCTTGGGCTGTCTCTGAGGTCTAGGGGTTGAAGGAGCTGGATCCCACATCTGACCATGCGGTTCCATCAGTGACAGTTCGACACCATAATGAATCGAGTTTTCATTCTCTTACTTTTGCTACAATGGCGCAACACATGAATTTTGGCCCGCGGTGACTTTGTGCACACGTACCCCAAATCCTGATAGGGTGGAAACAGGGAGGAGAAGGGATCGTGGTATGACCAGGCCCCGTTGTGAGTGCTTTCTCCTCTCTCTGTCTCTGTGTTTCTCTCTGGTGAGTGTGTGCACTCTCTGGCAAGAAAAAAAAAAAAATTACCTTACTTGGCAAAAAGGGACTTTGCCAAAGTGACTAAGGCTCTTGAGATGGGGAGGTTATCCCAGATTAGATGAGCTCTACGTGCAATCAGAAGGCATCTTGTAAAAGGGAGGCCGAGGGAGATTTGACTATGGGGGAAGTAGGTGTCGCGACACAGCAAGAGTTTGGAGAGATGCAGAAAGGGGTCGTAGCCAAGGAGCATGGGTAGTCTCTTGTTAGAAAGGGTAAGAAAAGGCAAGGAAACAGATTTCCTCTCGAGAGGCACCTTGACTTTAACTCAGTGGCTGAGTTCAGACTTCTGGCTTCCAGAACTGTTAGAGAGTATGTTGTTTGGTACCAGCAGTTAGCGTAATGGCTATGTCGCTGGACTCCCATGTGGTAGACCACGGTTCAAGTCCTGGACCCGGTGGCTTAAACTCACACTGGGCACGTGTGTGTGCGTGCCCAAGATCCTGAGAGGAGAATGGAGGAGAAGGGATTGCGGCGTGGCCATCCCCCCTGGGGGTGATTTCTCGCTTTCTGTCTCTCTCTCTCTCTCTCTGTTTCTCTGGCGAGTGCATGCACCCTATAGCAAAAACTTCTCCAAAAAAACGAATATGTTGTTTAAAGCCACTAAATTTGGGATCATTTGTTACAACAACCATAGGAAATTAACACTAACTCTCTCAAAACCCTTTATGCTTCTGTTGACATACTGCCAGGTTCTAGTCCATTTTGTTGCTAATAGAAAATACTTAAAACTGAGTGACTTATAAAATAGAGGTTTATTCAGCTCACAGTTTGGAAAGCCAAGCTCCAGTGAGCACCTCTGATAGACATCTTGCAGAGGCCTGATCACTTCATGAGGCTGAGAGCAGAGCAGAGACACTGTGTTTTTTGAGTCTCTCTGTTCTGGTCTCTTTCCCTCTCCTTATATACACCAGAACTCAATCGTGGGGACCCTGCCTAAATGGCTTTCATCCTGATCTCTTCCCCAAGGCCCCAACTTTCGATGCCATCATATGATCATGTTTTCACCCTCTTCATCTTGTTATAATGGCACAACTCATGAATTTAGGGGTGGGATACATAATAAGTCTGTAGCATGGCACACATTCTGATCACTGGCTTACAGGTTTGTCTTTCCCATGGCCTGTTTCTCAAGTGTAGGGATCATTTCACTTATCCGTGTATTCCCAGTGCCCTGTGACTCCCTCAGCAGCGCAGGCTCAAACACTTCTCAAGGTAAGATACCTCTAACAGGGCCAAAGGTGTCCTCTGCCTGCTGAGCCTTCCTGGTTTGTCTCTTGGAACTGATCTCTTTTGCCACATTCTGGAGACAACTCACTGCAGACGAAGACTCCAGTGTTCTACTCCTAAGCTGGATCTGCCCAGAGCAGGATTTGAAATGACAAATGCAGACGAGTCCACCAGGGCATACTGTTCCATCTGGGGAAGTGGAGGGGCGGTCTTACATTGTTAAGTGTGCTCAAGCATAAGTGCCACCATCTTACAGGAGGTAATACGGAGGCACCGAAAGTGTTCTTTGGGCACTAGCTTTCTTTAAGGTGAAACAAGTTCGCTTGAGTCAGGTTATAGAGTTAGTGAAGGAAGGGATCTCTGAGTATTTGGTCAGGATGGGCCTGCAGTTGGGAAGTGGTGAGCTCTGCGGAAAGATGCTAAAAGAAACCAGAGTCTCAACCAAATGGAATTAGACGGTGTCCTGGACCAACCAGAAACTCCAGTCAGCTGAGCAGTAGCCAAAGACAGGAAATTGAGCATCAGCCTCAGAACCAAGAAGCCAAAGCAGGGAGTGTGAGATGCCTCAGCTGTTTCACAGACCACAGGTGGCTCTGATACAAAGTTGGGGTGGTTTTTTTTCTGCATTTAAAAAAATTTATTATAATTCATACATTCAATTGCTATACATCATTTAGATTGTAAAGAAACTTTACCCAGCATGATATACACCTCAGTCCAGCCCAGTTGAGAATACTATACACATCCTCATCAACAGATAATAAACCATATCCGTATCCCACTAATGTCTTACCTTTCTATTTTCCCCCCAAATTTCCTTTCCTGCACTCTTCCCCTCCCACACTCTCCTTCCACTTTGTCCCCAGTGTCCATAACAATTTTCAATGCTTTTATGTCCTTCAGTCTTTCAGTCTCTACTACCATAGAGTGTGGACAGTCAGTGTATGTTAAGTGGAGATGTACAATGTCTTTCTTTAATAGCCTGACTTGCTTCACTCAGCAACAGATCTTCCATATTTGTACACTCTCTTACAAAGCTGTGATAATTAAAACAGCATGGTATTGGCACAAAAACAGACATGAGGACCAAAGGAACAGAGACCCCAGAAATAAACCCCAACACATACAGCCAATTCATCTTTGACAAAGGATGTCAGTCAATCCAGTGGGAAAAAGGAAAACCTCTTTAGCAAATAGTGCTGGACAAACTGGGTATCCACCTACAGAAAGATAAATCTGAACCCCTATCTGTCTCCATTAACAAAAATCAACTCAAAGTGGATCCAAGATCTAAACCTAAGACCACAAACTATAAAATTACTGACAGAAAACACTGGGGAAACTCTGGGAGACATTGGGGTAGGCAAAGACTTAAGTAAGACCCCCAAAGCACAGGCAATAATCCCCAAAATAGACAGGTGGGATTACATCAGATTAAGCAGTTACTGCACAGCAAAGGACACCGTAATTAGTGTGAATCGACAACGCTTGGAATGGGAGAGAAATTTTGTTAACTGTGCCTCAGATAAGGGACTGATAACCAGAATACACAGGGAATTCAAGCTGCTTACCCAGAAGAAAATTATTAATTCAATTAAAAGATGAGAAAATGAGCTGAATAAACAGCTCTCTGAGGAAGATATACAAACAGCCAAAAAGCATATGAAAAAAATGTTCAACATCCCTCTTAAGGGAGATGCAGGTCAAAACCACAATGATACCACCCAATCCCAGTCAGAATGGTGAAGATTAAAAAAAAAGATAAGTACTGGAGGGGATGTGATGAAAGAGGAACACTCCTACATTGTTGGTGGGAATGTAAATTGGTCCAGCCACTGTGAAGCACAATATGGATGTTCCTCAAAGACCTTCAGATAGAACTACCATATGATCCAGCAGTTCCACTCCTGGGTATCTACCCAAAGGACAGGAGAATGCTCAGTCAGAAAAGTGCTTGCACAACTATATTTATTGCAACATTATTCACAATTTCTAAGTCATGGAACCATCCCAAATGTCTACAAACAGGTGAATGGGTTGAAAAAGTATGTCACAGATACTCCATGGAATACTATTCAGCCATAAAAAACGACTCTGAGACAAAGTCTCACAACGATTCCAGAACTATTTCCAGAAGCACACAACTCTCCATTCTTTACAAATACCCTATAGACAGGCAAAGTTGTATTACTCTTACATCATATTTTTCCACTTCCTATGAGCATGAAGGTGCTTAATAACTATTGATAAATGTTTTTTAATTGAAACATATGCAAACATAGAATATTTAGCAGAGGAAGAAACTGAGGCTCAGGCTTGTTTACACATCTAAGTGTGAAGCCAGATTCAAAGTCTGACTTGATGGCTCTACCTCCATTTTTCCTTTCTACACAAACTAAGGAGAATCACGTGTATTCCTCCAGCAACATTTTGGCTTTCCTTCTCAAATTATGCCATCCTAAATCATTTTCTTGGAGCTGATGCTAAGTAATAAAATGAGTATATTTAACTTCTTATTCTTTTTTTCTCTAAGGAGAAGCAAAAGTCATGGATTAAAAAAGAATTAGGTAAAAGCCCAAAGAATGATGAAGAGCTGAATTTCCTCAGGAGACTCACCAATTTACAAAGCCAGGTTAAAACACCTGAGCTTTAATATGAAGCACTTCAAGGTAAGCACCAGCACAAACTTGGCAAAATGTGTGCAAGCCAGCAGTGCCCTGAATTAGTAGCAACCACCAAACCCAGAGAAAGAGAATGGTCATCTTGGGGTGTGAGAGCTGAGCCTGACCCCAGTCCTGCTCCTTCCATGCTATGTGATCTGAGAGACATCCCTCACCATTTCAGCCTATTTTCTTGTTTTTGAAATTGAGCTAACAGTATTCACCTCACCAGGTTATCATGAATTTCTTCTGAATTCTCGTCTGCATATATGGGGCTTGTAAGCCATCATTTCACCCTGACAAGTACAAAGCCAAATGAACTAAGAAAGTTAACAACTCTTCTTAGATCCCTCAGAGAAGTAAGGTTTCAAGGCAAACTACTGCCCTCTCAGTTGGAAAGACAGCCTGGCGAATACAGGAAATCACAGTTTACCAGAGTAGAAAAATACAAACAGGACCTCCCTAGAAACAGTGCTGGGGTAGGGAAGCCAGAATTGTAATGAATGAACTGAGGCTCAGTGTGGACAAACTCGAGGAAAACCCCAAGGTGTGGTAGAGTCCATTTGTAGTGGGACCCCACACCTGGGTGCATTTCAACTCTGAGAGCTCTACCAGGTCCTCCCAGCAGAGATCAGGGGGAAATGCCCTAGTGCTCTTGGCAGGGAGAGAGGAATGTAGCCATTTTGAAATATGTCAAAACTGGGGCTAGCAAGAGACATGGAGGCTAAGGTGCCAGGTCCCCACATTGTCCACTGGGCAGTTCAAGTCCCAGACCTGAAAACCTGAAAGTCATGCCAGGTGCGTGTGTATGCATGCCCAAGATCCCGAGAGAAGAATGGAGAATAAGGGATTGTGCCATAGCCTTCTCCCTCTGAGGGGTGATTTCCTACTTTCTCTCTCCCTCTCTTATGTGCACACACACCCTGTAGCAAAACCAAACAACCAACCAAAAAGAATTTTAAAAGAATTTTTCAAGTATAGGGATTATTTCACTTATCTTTGAATTCTCAGTGCCCCATGACACCCTCAGCAGCATAGGGTCAAACACTTCTCAGGATAAGTCCCCTCTGAAAGGGACAAATGCATCTCCTGCATTTGTTCTTCTTAATGAGGACTGTTCTGAAAAACAAACAAACAAAATCTGCTTTACCAGAGTCTAACCAAAAGAGTGAGAAGACAAGAAGCAGACTGGGAAAAATCATTTGCAAAAGATATATCTGATAAAGGTCTGTTATTCAAAACATGCAAAGAACTCTTACAACTTGACTATAAGAAAATTATTAACCTGATTAAAAAATGAGCAAAGGCCTGATCAGACTCCTGGCTAAAGAAGATCTATAGAGGGGAACCAGAAGTTAGCGTAATGGCTATGTCGCTGGACTCCCACATAGTCGACCGCGGTTCGCGTCTCGGACCCGGTGGCTTACAACTCACGCCGGGCGCGTGTGCGTGCGTGCCCAAGATCCCGAGAGGAGAATGGAGGAGAAGGGATTGCGGCGTGACCATCCCCCCTGGGGGGTGATTTCTCGCTTTCTGTCTCTATGTCTCTCTCTGTCTCTATGTCTCTCTCTGTCTGTCTGGCGAGCGCACGCGCCCTATAGCAAAAAACCTCTCAAAAAAAAAAAAAAAAAAAAAAAAAAGAAGATCTATAGAAAGAAAATAAGCATGAAAAACTGCTCGGCATCATATGTAATGAAGAAAGTGCAGATGAAAACAGTGATGAGATACCACCTATGAGAATAGTCAAAATCTGGGACTAGCAGTTAGCGTAATGGCTATGTCGCTGGACTCCCACGTAGTTGACCGCGGTTCGCGTCCCGGACCTGGTGGCTTAAAACTCACGTCGGGTGCATGTGCATGCGTGCCCAAGATCCCGAGAGGAGAATGGAGGAGAAGGGATTGCGGTGTGGCCATCCTCCCTGGGGGGTGATTTCTCGCTTTCTATCTCTCTGTCTCTCTCTGTCTGTCTGGCAAGCGCATGCCCCTATAGCAAAAAAAATCTCTCCAAAAAAAAAAAAAAAAAAAAGAATAGCCAAAATCTGAACACTGACACCACCAAATGCTGATAAGGAGGTGGAGCAACAGGAACTCTCATTATTGGTGGGAATGCAGAATGGTGCAGCCACTTTGGATGCTGGTTTAGCAGCTTCTTACAAAACTAAGCAGATTCTTACCATGTGACCCAATAATCATGCTCACTGATATTTACTCATGTGAGTTGAAAATGTATGTCCTAACAAAGAAACCAAAACAAATAGAAAAACAAGAATTAAAAAAAGAAACAAAAATAAAATAAAATGTATTTCTGAACAAAAAAAAAAAAACACATAGGTGTTTATTCATGATTGCTAAAAACTTGGAACCAGCCACGATGCAGGTAATGAATAAACTGTGGTGCATGCAGACATAGAAATATTCAGTGCTAAAAAGAAATGAACTATCAAGTTATGAAAGACATAGGAGAAACTTAAATCATATTACTCAATGATGAAAGCCAATCTGGAAAGGCCACTACTGCATGACTCCAATTATATGATATTATGCAAAAGGCAATACTGTGGAGGCTATAAAAAAATCAGAGGGTGCCAGGAGTTGGGAGGAGGAAGGGATGAATAGCGGAAGCACAGGGAATTTTTAGGGTCGTGGAACTGCTCTGAATGATTCAGTAATGGTGGATACCTGCCTTTACACATCTTTCCAAACCAGGAAATGAGCTCCAGTGTAAACCGTGGACTCTGGGTAGTGCTGACAGTGTAGACTCACCGACTGTAAGAAACGTACCACTCTGGAGTGGGATGCTGATAGTGGGGGAAGTCTTTTATGCATGGGGGCAGGGAGTACAAGGGTTCTATACCTTCCATTCGATTTTACTGGGAACCTAAAATTACTCCAAGAAATAAAGTATATTTCATATAATAATAATAATAATAATAATAGCCAATATTCACAGAAGCTAATTCCTAATCTGTTTTGTTACTAATAACAGAAAACACCTGAAACTGGGTGATTTATAAAAACAGAGGTTTATTCGGCTCACAGTTTGGAGGTCATCTGTGGGCACTCTGCAGAGCCCTGATCACATCACAAGGACAATGAGCAGAGAGCAGAGCAGAGCAGAGCAGAGCAGAGCTGAGCGGCTGGGTCCATGTGTCTCTCTGTTCTGGTCTCACTCCCTCTCCCTAGAAACCTACCAGAACTCAGTCAAGGAGGCCTTGCCCCAAGGACCTTAATCGTAATCTCCTCCCCGAGGTCCCACCCTTGGACCCCATGAAGGTATTGTTTCCTCTTTATACCTTTACCATACAACCAACACATGAACTTTGGGGGAATACCCACATTATTGCAGAGGGGTTGCTTTATGCCAAGTCCTGTGCTTCAGAGTTTATTAAGAGTCATTGGCAGCATTGGTTGAATTCTTACTAAGTGCCAGACCATAGGAAGCACGTTGCACACTTATCTCATTTATTCTTCCCCCACATGCAGGAAAGTAGGTATTGCTCTCCTCGTACTTGAAGGAAAATCACATCTTGAGAGGCTGAGTGACTTGTCCACGCTCATGGTGCTGGTAACTGCCTGGGTTGAGATTTAGACCCACACCCCTAAGCTCTACACAAGACTCCAAGGAGCCCAATCTCTGGCAAGGAACCAGAGTACAATGTAAGTTAGTTTTCTTTCTTCCTTCCACTCCACATCTAAAGTAGATATTCTAGATCATAGCCTTTTTTTTTTTTTTAAAGAGGTTTTTGCCTTAGGGCACGTGTACTCACCAGAGAGAGAAAGAAAGACAGAGACAGAGAAGTGAGAAGTCACCCACTAGGGGGATGGCCATGACCCAATCTCTTCTCCTCCATTTGCCTCCTAAGATCTTGGGCATGCATGCCCACTTGCCCCGTGTGATTTTCAAGCCATTGGGTCTGGGACTCGAACCATGATCAGCCATGTGGGAGTGCAGCAACATACCACCACACCATCTGCTGGCCTCTGAACAACAACTTTTAGAACAGCAAGTTAAGACAAGATTCTTCAAACCACGCATGACTTGAGACATTCAAAAGTTCTCCTGTACAGATCCATGACTCTGTAAAACCCTCGGACAGAGCAAACACAGCCACCCAGGTTAAAGGAACCACTTCTCTGCCAGAGGAAGAAATAAGCCCTCATACAGGAATGGATTCGGTGATAAAAAGCAGGTGTGAGAAGCACTATCTGTTCCATAGTGCTTAATGCCAGTCACATCCCCAAAGAAGGTGAGAATGGAGACACTTCCTCAGTGGGTCAGTGGGTGTGGTTGGTAAGGTTCCCAGCTGTCACATCAGATCACCCCCAACTTGATAGTCACCCAGCCACGGCTGCCAAGCTGGGCTTGTTTGCAGCAGGGCCAGGCATAGCTCTTTAGAACTTCTCACCCCAGGCCTGTTGGTTCTCCAAGACCCAGTTAATCAGCTCATTAATCAGTTACTTCAATGATGTTTTGATGACTGAAAGAAACCTGAGGACTGTAAACGCGTAACATTTGGGTCCCCCTGCCCTCCCAGGGGCTTTCAGCAATCAAGACCTCCCCCGGCATTGATAAGGGGCAGGAGAAGGTGTCGATACACCCAAACTCCATGGCCTCTATATAAGAAGAAGAATGAGAGGGTAACCCACGGGAAAATCTAGCCGCTCCAAGGAGGGCAGAGGAGGGGCATTGGACGCTAGCTGTGGGAGTATGGCCGACTAGTTACGTCTTAGAGGCTGATGAATCAGTGTGCCCTCCTTTTCTCCCTCCATGCTGTGTAGCAGGCTGTTTCCTCCCCAACCCAGGTGGCTGTTGTTAAGATAGATGGTTTTATAAGCTCAGGGCAAACATGCTCCTACCCCAGATACAGCTCCCTTCAATTCCTTTTAAAAGCCCGGCTTGCTTCAGGATGGAGGCTTCAGGATGGGGCTTCGGGGCTGCAGCTTTGGAGAAGTTGGCAAAAGACAAGAGTACAAAGTGTTTAAGATCGACGTGAGGTTGAATCTACAGGTCACCGTTTACCAGACGCTTTCCCACAAGTCTACCCGATAATGAATCCCCAAGCAGTGCCTTATGGGAGTGGTCTTGATCTCACACTCCAGCACTAAGTACCAGCAAAGTCTCATCATGGAGGGTCTCTGGTCACTGAGCCTCTCCATTAGCTAGAAGGTCACCAGGGGGAAGAGGAACGTAGACACACGGACAATTCAAGCTTGAACTCAAACATGTCAAGTGCACGATACGTAATGCCTCATTTTATTCTCCCTATATCCTTGTAAATTGGCTATGAGGTTAAGTGTAAACTGGGTTTAATTTTGCCACTCAGCAGACACCATGAGGCCAGAGGATTTAAGCAACTTGCTCAGATTTCTACTGCCAGTAGGTACGAAAGCCTCGTTTCGAAGCCAAGGCCATCTGGCTTCGAAGTTTTTGCGCATTTTACTGTACTACCTCCCTCTGCAGTAAATGAACAGTTTTTCTTTTGGATTCTGGGAGTCAACAGCTCGTGAATGGGAACGGAGACGCCATCCTAAAGACACAAGACATGAGGACCTCAAGAAGCAAAGCTACCAAAAGAAAGGGAATGCGAATCAGAGCAAAGTGAGAGGGCAAGGACACGCGTGCAGTAACACTGACGGAGAACGCACGTGGTCCACCCAATGTGAACTTCCGTTACCATCACAATGGAAACATAGCTGGGACTGTGCCATCCAACATTAAGTTTACCTTTGCACCACGGTGGACAGATGCGGTCACGTGACTGATTTCAAGGCAACGAGATGTAAACAGAATACTGAATGGTAGTTTCCAGAAAGCTTCCTCAAAGACAGTGACATGTACCCTTTTCTCTCTCTCTTCATCTCTTCCTCCTCCTTGCAGAATGGTGACAGGACATAGTGACTGTAGCTGGACCGCCATCTTGGACCACGAGGGAATGAAGGAAATGAAGGCCACATACGTGGTGAAGAGATACAAGGAGCCTGCTACCTGAGGACCTCAAGGGGCAAAGCGACCAAAACACCCCTGGGCAGCCCACTGCAGGGCTTCCACATGAGAACGAAATTCCACCTTATTTAAACCAGTGGTAATTTGGGCTCCTGTCACTCACAGTCAAATCGGATTACAATTGTGAATTTGGGGGACTGGGAAACCCACGAATCTGTTTCTCTCCTCTATAACATAGGCATGTTAATGAAGATAATGCTCCCTCATTTTGTGGGTTGTTGGGTGTGCTGATTTAGAAAACAAATTAACAGTGAAGCTAAAAGAGGTGCTTAATAAAGACTACTCTAAGAACCATCATCAACTCTCCTTCTGCAAGTCAAATTTGGATCTTCTTAGTGTTTGGCAATGACCGGGTATAGTGGCTACTGAACCCCATGTTTCTGCTGTAGTTCTTTGGATCTCCATTCCTGTTTAGCTTTGGCCACACCAAGAAAGGATCATTCCTCTTTTTCTTTTCTCACCCTTCCCTAATGACCTTCCTTTCTGAGTCTCTGAGAACATAGAAGTCACCAGGAAAACATATCCGTGGGCTTCCACCTCTGCATTAACCCACCCACCTGTGTCAAGGCCAGTATGTTCTGCCTCGTCTCCTGTTACCATGGTTGAGTCGTCCAACCTGCTCTCCAAGGCCAGCCTCCTCCAGATCCCATGGCCTCTCGCCCACTCAGGAAAACAACAGTTCTCTCTTCTGCTCATGTACTTTTCCCTCTGTGCCTGTCCGTGCTCATCAGCACACAAACATTGAGAAAATCCAGCTGACCACCATGATCCTCCAGGTATTCCCACTTCTTTACTCCTCCTCACACTCTACTTACTGTTGCCTGCAAATCCTCTCCTCCAGTTTCCTGTTAAGAGTCTCCAGTCAGGATGTTGCTCCCATGATGGAGAAAGTAGAGCGCTCCAGTTGTTAAAGCTAATGGCCAGTTATCTATCTTCTTCACACTTGTCCCGTCAATAGCATTTGACACAGAACAACAGGCCCTTCGCCTGCACACGCTTCCCTAGAACACTGCCCTCTCCAGCCTTGCTGGCTGCTCCTCTCCCCTTCCTTGGCCAGTGTCTCCTCACCGGCTGGGGCTCTAATGGCGGAGGACTCAGGGCTCCGTCCTCAGCTCTCTTCTGTTCCCTGTACAAATTCATTCCTACTGAGTACTCAACCAACCTCATGGCTAAAAGAAAAACAAAACAAACTGTTCACACATACATTGACACCCCATATTTTGAACAACCTTCATTTCTTTCCACTTTCCTTCCCTATCCTTTAAGTCTCTTCTCAAATGTCACTGTACCAGAACACTCTTATTTAAAGTTGCAACCTTCTCCCACTCAACCAGGCCATTCTTTGGCTCTACTTTATTTTCCATGTATTTTTTCCCTAACATACGGTATAATTGATTCTGTGCATCTTGATTCTGGAATGTGAAGCTCCATGAGAGCAGGGTTTTTGTCTGTTCTGTACTTTTCTTAGCAAGTACAATAGTGCCAGGCACACACTAGCTATGGAAAGAATAAGTGTCCCTATAAGAGTTATTGTAATAGTTTTTTCTGTTTTGTTTTTGTTTTGTAGAAACCACATCATATTTATTTACTACATGTAGTGGCAGGATCAAACTCGCAGGACCTTAACAAGTTGCATGGAAAACTACGAAATTTCAATGAACTGTGCAGCCATGTACAATGCCTCCTTTTTTTTTTTAAAAAAAAATAGTATTCCCCCCCCCCCCCAAAAGGGCACATGTGCTTGTCAGAGAGATAGTGAGAAAGAAAGAGAGAAATCATCCCCAACAGGGATGGCCACACTGCAATCCTCTCTCTTGCATTCATTCCCTGGGATTTTGGGCATGCGTGCACACATGCCCAGCGTGATTTTCAAGCCACTGGGTCCAGGACTCGGGCTGAGTTTGGTCAGCCATGTGAGAGTACAACAGCTTAAACACCATGACACCTGCTGGCCTCTGTACAATGCTTTCTTAGGATGAACTCTTTAGATTTCATAGAGCTCCAGAACTGCTGAGAGTTGATTATTTAGTTAGCACTGACCTTCCTAAGCAAAGTAGAAAAGATAAAGAGAAATAAATTTGCTTAGGAGCTAAGAAAGCAACCCTCTGCTGCTTCCTCTTTCATTTCCATAAGATTCTATACTTTTTAAGTCACCTTTACCACTCCAGGGGACTTGAAATCTATTTATTTTAAGACTGTCCAAGTAGCATAAGATGCAGAATATCTGATTTAGCCCACTGCTCTGAGTATCGACAGAGTTATTGTAATATTAAGGGACAGGAAATCGTCATTCAAGAATCCGTTATCACACAAAATCAGTGGCCCTAACTACACATCTGTTTATTTTCACCTCTAAGACAGCCCCCACACCTCACAGCTGTGTAATACTTTCAGCTTCCAAAGCCCCCTCACAGCCAGGTACCTAAACTCCACATGGACAAGGAGATGCCAAGAAGCTGTGACCATCACATTATGTGGCAAAAGGGATTTTGCAGATATGGTTAAGGTTACAAACTCGAAGACAGGGCAGTTACGTGGACTGTCCAGGTGGGCCCAACATAAGCACTCAGAAGCAGAGCGCTTTTTTCCATCTGGAAGCATAGCAAAATGCTTTTCTCTCAGAAAGTCCCAAGAGACCCTGAATATGAGGAAGGCTCTCGACTTGCCAATGCTAACCTTGAAGACAAAGGGGCCATGGACCAGGGAGGCCTCTGGAAGTGAAAGCACCCCCAGCCGACAGCAGGGATGACAGCTCAGAAGGACACTGGAACCTCACTCCTACTATTTCAAGGACTGAGTTCTGCCAACAACCTGCACAAGCTCGGAGGTTGATTCTCCTAGAAGCTCCTGGAGCAAGCCCCCCAACCACTTCCATCAGTGGCACACAGCCCAGCGAGCCCAGCCGGACTCATGCCCAGAGTGTGAGATGAGGAATGGGTGCTGTTTCAGGGCCAGCCCCATACTGCAGTGGTTAAGTGCTATGTGTTGGGAGGCAGGTCCCACATGGCCGACTGTGTTTCAAGTCCCAGCCCTGGCAGCTTGAGACACATCCAGGGTGCATGTGTGCATGTTCCCCAGATCCTTACAGGAATGGGGAATGGAGGAAGACCACACTCAGTGGGGGGGGAGTGGTGCTTCTCTCTTTCTCTCTGTTTCTCTGCAAGTACACATGCCTTCTGTCAATGAAAACAATTAATTTTAAAACATTTGTGACAATTATCAAGGCAGTGGAAAACTAATACGCGAGGTGGCTCTCTGAGGAACTGGAGACCCTGAAACATTTGGGATCAGGAAGGTTTTCTTCCACCCAGGAATCAGGCCCACTTCAAGATCTGGCTTCTGACAGCTTCCCAAAAATGTCAAACTACTGCCTTGACTTCTCATTAAAATGTCACTTTCTCCTCACTCCCCTAGTGTCAGAAATTTAATGAGCCAAAATAGTAGAGGTTATCCTGTATCTTTTCCCAGCTCATGGGGCCAACATTTTAGAGATTGTCCACTCTGCATGAGCTAAGGTGGGTTTCACTAATAGTCTGATTCTCTATTAAGCTGCAGGGAAGTGAGAAATGGTTGCTTTCAGAGAATTAGTAAATGCCACCAAAACTAAAGGTCAAACCCAGTTGACATTAAATACAGTATTTCCAGCGGGGCCACACGGGGTGCTTTAAAGAGCAGTCCCCCCAGTCACGCCATGCCTATTCACTGAGCTTGTTTGGAGGCTAACAGAATCCAGTTAAGCTCTTTGTCGGTTCTTGGCCTTTTCCACCTGCGACCTATACTGGCCACAATAAGCCTGTTCCCATGGACGATGTCCCTCTGTGACCAGTGTGGAGAAGGGCCTGTGGCTGCTTCCACGTGTCAGATGTCGCATTCACTCATGCAGGCTTCTCGGGCACATGTGCCCCCCAGCTTTCAGCATCACTGTGAGCTGGACACTTGCTCATCCTCCCCTGTGGCTGAGGGGGACAGAGAGACAAAGGGGCTGGACACGGGGCAGATTCCAGCTGGGCTGAGTCTGCATGGAAACTCGAGCTTGAACCAAAGGTAAGCTCCGAGCAGGGCAGTGAGGCAGGCGTGCCATGCACAGGCTCGGCGTCCAGCCACTGCGGGTGAGTCCCAGTTCTACCCCTCGTTGGCTGTGCATCCTTACCTGTGGTTTTAACCTCTCTGAGCCCCAGTCTCCTCCTCTGTAAAATGAGGATAGAATAAATCAAAAATAAGATAAATTAAGCAATGCCTTTCTACTCCCATGTTTTCTACCCTGCTTACCCTGCTTTATTTATTCCATGGTTATCACCATCTGACATCTGCATGTTGATTTTATTTTATTTTTTAAGAGAGATTTTTGCTATAGGGCACATGTGCTCACCAGAAAGACAGAGAGACAGAAAGCGAGAAATCACCCCCCCTATGGGGTTGGCCATGCCATAATCCCTTCTCCTCTATTCTCCTCTCAGGATTTTAGGCATGCGAGCACACACACTGGCATGAGGTTTAAGCCTCAAGGTCTGAGACTCAAGCTGTCGACTACCAGGGTGTCCAATGATGTAAGCTTTATCCCATCTGCTGGCCCTGGTCCTGGTCCTGCGTGGTATGTGTTTATTAATTATGCCTGTCTCCCCCACCCCATCTTTCAGAATGTGAGCCCCATGAGAGCAGGCACTTGGCCTGTTCACTGCTAATGCATGTTGCCTAGAGCCAACATGAGTGGGGATAGCTCCATGGCCTGTGGTTAAGGCACTGGATCTCACATGGTCAACAGTGCAGTTCAAGTCCCAGACCCAGCAGTTTGAGACACACGCCGGGCACATGTTTGGGTGTGTACCCAAAACACCAAAAGGAGGGAGAGGTGGAGTAGAAGAGATTGTGACCATGGGGAGTGCTTTCTCTTCTCCCCTTCTCTGTTTCTCAGTTTCTCTCTGGCAAATGCACATGTTCTCTAGCAAAGGTAAAATAATGAAATAAAATACATAAGGCTTAGTGGTTAAAAGTACAAGCTTCGGAGCCAAGCTGTGGCTCCAGTATGGATATGTAAACTACTCTTGTACAAACCTGGGAAATTGTCTACCTTCTCGGTTCCTCTGTTTTCTAATCTGTAAACCGAGGATAATGTGGGAACCTCCCTCAGAGCATTACCCCGAGGATTAAGCAGCTAATACCTGTGAAGTACTTAGAATCCCAGGCACACAATAAATGCTCCGAAATACTAGCTAATAGTAGTAGTAATAATGGTATCTGGAATGTTTTAGACAGTGAATCAGTATTGGTTACAGGAATTAAAAAATGGCTCATTTCAGGAGCCAGCAGGTGGCATGGTGGTTAAGGCACTGGACTCCTACATGGTCAATCATGGATCGAGTCCTAGGCCTGGTGGGTTGCTTTCTAACTTTCTCTCTCTCTCTGGTCAGATTTGAAATAATAATAATAATAAACAAATTAATTAACAATTAAAGGAAATAATTCTTAAAAAAAAAAAAAAAAGAAGGAAAGAAAATGGCTGATTTCAGGGGCCAGGAGGTGGCATGGTGGTTAAGGCACTGGACTCCTACGTGACCAATGTGGTTCAAGTTCTGGATCTGGTGGTTTGAAAATCACACCAAGTGTGTGTGCCTGTGTGTGTGGGGGGGTGGGTGTGTGCGCAAAATCCCAGGAGGAGAATGGAGGAGAGGAGACTGTAGTGTGGTCAAGCCCCCTGGGGGGGTGATTTCTCACTTTCCCTCTCACTGCCTCTCTCCAAGTGCATGTGCCCTGTGGTAAAACAATCAAACCAAAAGGCTGATTTCAGTTTCCAACCTGACACTACTGGACACAGACGTGGAAAGGTACCCAGCTGCCTGCTTGCTAATAAAGATAATAAATATAACAGTAAAATAATTAGGAAAGGAAGAGTTTTACGTGTTTATTACCTTTGTGTGTAATATAATTTAATTGTAAGATTGTGTAATATGAGTTTAATAATTGCTGAGTTTATCCCATTTGTGAGAACAGACTCTCGAGTTCCCCGGAAAGCTAACGACTGGCCCACACGATCCAGGACAAGCTAACTGCAGCACCGGGCCCTGTGCACAGGCTACTCGGCCTGCCACTAACGGGCAGCTTTTTCCTGCCCCAAACAAAGCGCATGAATGCTTATGCAGAAATCAAGGGTAAACCTCCCTTCAGCGCAAAGCATTGACATCGGATCCCAAAGAGGAAATAGATGAATCGCCTACCAACCCGTGACCAGACCTGGTGAAACAGGTCAAGTCCTGGCCGTTCCCCTCCAAGGACAGTCCAGAACTCCTGGCTGTGCTAAAATCTCATTGTGTCAACCCTGCTGGTGATAAACGGGCCATCCTTCTAGACCTGGGTGATCTGGATTGTGTGGTCATTTAAGAGACTGAACTTCAGGGACCCATCTGGAGGAACCAAGGGGGTGAAGCACTCTGAGGGTTGCAGTGATGCTGGCGACATTGTCACAGCTAAGACACGTAGACACGGACGTTCTCCCACTGGTCAGTTTCCTACCCTCACCTCCACATTTAGGAAAAGAAGAAAGTGTGAGATCCCCATAAAATGCAGTCAAACCTGGTAATACTCCTTTGTTCCACTGGGTACAGGCCCGGCTCAGGTCCTCAGTGACCCTGGGTCATGCCTTGGTCCTGCACATGTCCTGTCTTTATGGTGACAAACCATCCTGACTTGTCCAGGACTGTGTCCATTTTAGCACTGAAAATCCAGTCCCAGGAAATCCCTAGGCAACCCTGAACAGTCATTCGCCCTTGGCTGCCATGGCTTTCAATTTGCCAGAGAGCCTTGGACAACGATTTTGGAGAGTCCTTCAGACCCAGGGTGTGAAGAAGGAGCATGAACAGACCAAGACACCAAGAACTGGAAGTGAGAGGTGACAGCAAATCCTCCTCGTGAAGCTGCACCAAAATGGCTCCAGGCCCCAACAGCAGAAAGGACATTCCAGACTGGACTGAAACGCATCCTCTCTGTGTCACTAGTGCTTTCTCTCTTCCCTTTGGTGTCCCCGTTCCTTATCCTGGCAATCACAGCCGTTCTGAGCACAGAAGAAACACCTTGTTTAGAACGATGCCTCAGGACACCTCCACGGCCTCTCCCACCCAGGCCACAAAGACAGGAAGGACAAGCACTCATGCGAGTCAGGAGGAGAGACGGCAGCAGACAAGCCAAGTGACCTTCAATAGGAATGGCGCCGAATCGAGCAGTGAACCTGTTAGGCTGAAGGCCTGGCAGCTTGGATGTGGGGGCTGGATGCCATGCCACAGTCAGCTGATGCAACCGGATCTAGTCGGTCATCAGACCTGTGCTGCACTCGGCTCTAACCTGGATGTAGCAATGTGCTCTACTCTGCACAGGGCACTCTACTTTGCACAGGGCACTCTACTTTGCACACGTCACCAGACGTTCCATGGCACACTAGTCTGCTCTCCCCCTAAACTTTACCATGCATGAACTCTTTCTACCTCTAAGACATTCTCCCTCCCTATGCCCTTATAAAAAATCACTAAACTCCACCTTAGCATGCAACTTTTCTGGCCCCCCTCTCTTTCTCTGTCGGACCAGCAAACCTCACCTGGGAGTGCTCCCAATAAAGGCTCTACATTTCTATTTTCTTGCATGGTTGGCCCATTCCTTAGAGTCCCCAATACAGCTGCCATCTTGAAACACTCTGCCTTCACAGCAAGCCTGCTCTTTGCTGTCTGCAGCCCGTAGGTCCCTGCCATTCTCCCTCAGTTTGCTTCTTCAGACTCCTCTGAGACCCACAGAAACCCCTCTTTGGCCTCGGCTGTGTCATCATGATCATTCACTTACCAGGGCTTCCAAAGCAAAGTCCTCCCAGAAAACTTGCGATATAACAATTTGACTTTCATTTCTAGAAGTTCACCCTGGCTCCTTTTCGAATTTACCTTCTTCATTCTTGCCAGTTCTCGTCAAATGTTCCCAGTCTTCAGGCTGACTGCATTCATGGGGTATGCTTCTGCTATGGCACAGAAGACTGCCTCTTCTCGGGCAGTCCATGTGGGATTGAGTCTCCACAAGCCCAACCGGTCTTTGGGAGGAACCAAAGCTGTGATGCTGACCAAACAGTAATCCTGAAGTTGAAAGGAGGTGGAAAGGTACACCTCTCTCAGGTAACAATCTGAGGCAAGTGGTGTAGGTTGGGGGCAAGTCTGATTCATGCAGTTTTTGAAGAACCAAGATTATTACTTCTTCTTTTCCCCCTATAGGGAGCATGCACTCACTGGAGAGAGACAGAGAGAGGGAAAGCAAGAGATCACCTTCTCGGGGGCATGCTACACTGCAATCCCTTCTCTCAGGATTTTGGGCATGCATGCACATGCACCCAGTGTGTGCACCCTTGCTTCTTCAAGCTGCTGGGTCTGATACTTGAACTGCACAGCCAGCCATGTAGGATTTAGCTGCCTTAACCCCAAACCACCTACTGGCCCTGTCTTCATTGTAATTATTCTATGCACCTGTGTGCATGGTCGGGGATGGCATCACCACAGCTGGGTTTCAGCCAGTGTGACAGGGAAAGAGACATGGAGGAGAAACTCCTGCTGTCTTCAGGTCCCAGCTGTAAAATGTCACTCTGCTCTCATTCTGTTGGAGAGAACTGGGCCACATGGCCTCCCCCAACCACTGTAGACGCTGGGAAATGTGGGGCAGCTGGGCAGCTACTCCCACTCCTGACCCTCGTAATTTCTGTTCGTTGGACCCATTTCCACTTCCATCTCCTAAACCTGCACTTGCAGTATAAAGTCAGGTCATTTCTGACTGACTGCTCCAGCGTGATTCTCCTTCGAACCCTGACTTCCCTGAGGTGACAGTGTTTCCATGCAGGATCTCAAACAGAGGCAAATCCCCAGACCAGCAGGTTACACCAGGGCTTCCCTTCAAGGAAAGGGCAGCCCTTTGAAGTTTCCAGGTCCATGCAGGGGTTCCTTTTTAACTGCCCACCTAGCACAAGCCTGGGGTCTCATTCCTGTTCCCAGGTGGGGAGTAAATTCTCCAGCCCAAACCTGAAGGCCTTTCTTTTAAAAAAAAATGTTTATTAATTTCTTCTACGAGAGAAAGAGAGAGAAAGGCACCTCTAAAAGTGTCTTCACATCCCGCCCACCCCAGTCTTTATCAGCCAAGAATGTGCATACCTGGTGTATAGGGAGACTGGTGACATGAACCTGGCACCTTCCCATATAAACCAGCCACACCGCCACTGTGCCACTACCTGCCCCCTTCTCTAATTTTTTTTGATGAGAGGAAAGAAAAACATCACTATGACCCCCTCTGCCCACCCAGCCTTCTCAGTCCAGCCAGCCTCAAAGGCACATCTAGTGCTTTCAGGGTTACGCGGGACCTGAGCCTCAGGCCTTTCCACATCATTCCAGTATAACGCAGTGGCACCGCCTGAGCGCTTTTTTTTTTTTTTGGTCGGAGGGTAGGTGCGCTCACTAGAGAGAGTCAGACAGAGGGTGAGGGGCAGGAGAAAGCACTCCCCAATGGAACAGCATCATGGCACAATCCCTTCTCCATGTCTCCATCCTATGGGGAGTTGGCGTGAGCACACACACACGCCCAGCATGCTTTCAAGCTGGAGCCGGGATTTGAACTCTGTGGTTGTCCTTGTGAGGTGTGGCTCTGCCAACGGCTGGGTCATGAGGTCAACCCTGAAGACCTGTACCCGGGACCCCTCCTTTCTCCCAGCAGGGAGGCTTCACTATCACAGCATTGGCTCCCTCGGCCACTCGCGCTTCCTGTTCCTCCTCTTTTCCGGCACCTGAGGATTCTTTCTTTCAAGCTCAGCTAAGTATTTAAATAAAAATGTTCACTGTCTTAACAAGTGTTTCTGTGCAAAGGTGGTGTGGGGGGCAAGCTACACCTGCCGTGTTCTTCACAACTTTGTTCTGTGCCTAAGGAGATAGAGAAAGAAGGATTCCTTTTTGGGGAGAGCACTGGATTTGCTTGAAAGGAATCTATTATAAGGTGCACTAGGTGGGGTAGGAGAGATCAAAGATGATCCCAACCGCCCGCTGCCCACCCTCCACTAGTGAACCTCCACAGGGGTCCCAAGTCTTTTTAGAAAATACACCCTAGTCTTTCCACAGCTTCAGCCCTGCCTGGTGAGCCAACAAGCCGCACAGTGGAGAAAAGATGAATGAGCTCTTGTGTTGAAGGCCCTAACATCAGAGGAACTGGGCAAAGAAAGAAAGAGAGGAGAGGGCTCTCAGTGTCTACAGCTCAGGCCCTGGGCTGGGCACAGAGGCAGACTTGGCCCAGGAAGCCCTAGAGCGCTTAGTCAGGGAGCACTGAGTGGCCACCCAGCACGGGGGCCTGGAATAATGGCCAGGTTGCCATGAGTGGGCAGATGCATCATCCCTCCTAGTTTTGGGGCCCTGTTCCCCACCAGTCCTGTCACCATGCCTCAGGCCACCCCACAGCGCCAGGGCCTTGCGTGCTCTGGGGTCCCCCAGCTAGTCAGGGATGAACAGACATGCTTGCTGCGTCCTAGTCTTAGGAGCACGACGCCAACTCACACAACTTCACGAGCCATGGACTTGTTCAGCAAGCATTTCACAGCAGTCCGTGGCACAAGTGTTCTCAGGTTTATCTGCTAACTTCCTCACATTCAGCACACCACCATGGGAAAGGTGGAGGAAGAAAAATTGTACATACTTTTGCAAATTGTTTCCTTTCTCTGTACCCATCCTGACTGTGCCTCAGTGCACATGAGTAGAAGCAGTAAGAGCTGGCTTAGCTGGGTAGCCATGCTAGACGACCTGAGCACTGCCCAAGGGGCACTGGGTCCGTGGGAAAGGCACAGGTTCAGCTCCCTGGGTGACGCTGACTCACGTCCACACTCCTGGCAAGCAGTGGGGCAATCGCAGTATGAGACCCTACTGAGGGTATCGTTCTCTCTCTCTCATGAAAAGAAACTTTTAAAACATATTAAAATCCTAAGCTAACAAGCTCTCTTGGGAGGGTGGGGAAGCACAGAGCCTGTACTCACAGAGAGGGAGAAGAATCAGCCCCCTGTGGGGTGTAGTCACTCCCCAACCCTTCCTCCATTTCTCCATCCCATCGAGATCCTGGGTATAGATGCACATTTGCCTGGTGACTTTTTCAAGCCACTAATGCTGGGATTCAAACCACAGTCAGCCACGTGGCATCCACCTTCCATGTGCCACCACATTGTAGGGCCGGACCCCAAGCTAAGATTTTTGTATTTGAATAATTTCACAAATTTCAGAGTAAGTCTAAATAAACTAAAGTAACTAAATTTCAGAGTAAACTAAATAAACAGCAGGTCGGTTTGTATTCCCCAAAATAGAAAGAAGGCTCATCAAAGCTGTTCCTTCCAGAAACGAGATTCTACCCAGAGGCAACTTCCACTTTCACTCCAGGACTTAAAGGAAACAAGGAACCAGCATACTCGGGGTAGCCCTGGGTCTCTGTTTTACGATCAGAGAGTTCCAAGATGTAGGCCAGAGGCCTGGAGCATTTTATTAAACCCTCAAGAATTTTTAAAAGTATCTGAATGCTAGGTAGTTATGTAATCCATTTATTTTATGATTTTCATTTTACAGTTCAAGAAACCATGTACATTTTGATCAAAAGTGTCCACTTGAATATTGGATATTGGTAAGCCTACCTCTTATACCTGACCGAGCTGATGCTCGGAGAGTCAGTTCAACTACTCACTGAGGCCACAAACGCTGAGAGGGAGAGGCCAGCCCTGAGTCCGGGGAGATGCTCTCATCCATCACTAAGCCCTAGCTCAGTGCTAACGAGCCACAGGACTCCTTCGAAGGCCATCTGCATCTGATGGGCTCATTCTTTTTGCCCTTACCTGTAAAATTTCAAATGTTAGCCATAAATAAAATATAAAGGCTTGGGGTGACAGGTTCTAGCAACAGAGAAGCAGTCCCATTGTAAGTCTGCAAACCTCACACAAAGCCACGAATCCAAAATACTAACACTGTGTTTTTCTGCCATGCTTCCTCCTCAGGCTTCACAGCTCTGGGTTTGTGGCTCTGTGTTATAGCTTTGGGTTGATGGCCTGGATTTGTGACTCTGATTTGTGGCTCTAAATGAGCCACCTCATTGAGAGGCTCATCCCTGAGGGACCTTGGAGTCTGGCAGGCTATGCTCCCAGTGGGCCCTGACCAGGCCAAAGGGACAAGGCACACAACACGGTGAGTAAAGAAGATCAAGGCCTGCTCACTTTCCTCCCTTGGCCATCCATAGCCCATTCATTGATCCTGCTTATGCCCCAGGGCTCAGGGACTGAGGCAGGGAGAAGATACAAAGAGGAAAGAAATAAGCAGGACACGGCCTCTTTGCTGTTTGGTCATTGTTGTTGTTTTAACTTACTGTTCAGTTAGGGAGAGATGACAGCCACATATGGACCTTTTATTAATTATTTATTTAATTTTATTTATTACTATTTTTTAAATTTGCAATAGGGCATGTGTACTCACCAGAGAGACAGGAGAGAGAGACAGAAATAGGGAGAGAAAGAAAGTGAGAAAGCAAGCTGCCAGGTCCAGGATTTGAACCACAGTCAGTCATGTGGGAGTCCGCACCTCAAACACCATGCCATTTGCTGGCCCCTACATAGGAACATTTAACAAGACCAAATGTAGAGAAAAAAATGCCAGAAGGAAGTTCATGGTAGATGGGGGTTACCAAGGAAGCCCAAAGGATAATAAACAGGGAAAGGGAGGAGAGACCCAGACAGACTGGTTATGAGTTTAAAGTTTGCTATAATCATGCTACAGGAGACAAAGGCTCCAGGAGACCACTCCAAAGTTCCGTCTTGCTATGATAGAAAAATGATATACGAAAAGAGATGGTTTGGCAATCATTGTTAGACCAGATGCAAATACAATGTTGGGTTGAAGGTCTAGACTCCTGACTGACAGCCAGCTGAGTGAGTGGGCATGTGATTAGTTTCCCAGAACAAGTCTTATAATGGGATTAAGTTTCCAGAAAATAGGTTAAGCATTTTATCAGGAATGCTAATTTCTTCCCAGAACCTGGTTCTGAATTTCATCTCACAAAGAATTCAGTGCTAATCTATGTGTAGGACAGTATCTATTTTTTACAACATCCCTATCAGTGCCTTCAATGGCCTTGTCTGCCCCACAATACTCATATTTATGTTGTATAGATTTCTACCAAAGGCCAGCTCTGGTCTTAAATGTTCTCTCACTCAGGAGAAAGATGATCTTAACTAGCTTATTCTCACATGGGAAACATACAGGGGCAAATCAGATGTACTGGAGTCCACTGCTTGTACAAGTTGGGGGACACTCTTGAAGAAAAAAAATATAAAATTATGACTATAAAATTACATATAACAATGAATTTTTAGGATGGAAACAGCAACCTTAACAAATTCCTGGATCCTTTGAGATTCAGGTCCCATTCTACAAAAACCTGTTTCCTAGTGGTTACACAGTAGTGTGCTCCAACAGCACGCTGGTGCTGAGGCTCAGAAAACAATAACCCAAAAGTAACACAGCACTTTGGCATGCTCAGAGGCCTGAGGAGCTTCTTCAGAATCAAAGCCCCTCTAACCATGCCTTGTTCCATTCCCCACACTGAGGGAGGTGCTTTCTCTGGAATTCCCTTACCTAAGGAAAGCTTCTTACACATGAGGTATAATTATCTTAAACCCCCTTCCTAAGACTCTCATTAGGCAATCATGGAGGAAGATTAATTTGTAACTTAAGAAAGGAAACTAATGGTCTCCACTGGAGACCTCATCCAGACTTTCCACCTGTCCTTCTGAGGGCACCTTCTAGAGATCACTGAATCAACTTGATCTTCATAGTTAGACAACCTTTGTCCCTGTACAGTTCCACTTCTCACCTTCCCATAACTTCTTGGTCTATCCAGTTCTCAGTAACCACTGTCTAAACATGGAGCCCATCTGTTTCTCCATCTCCCTCATCCCTGTGAATAACCTGGCCATTCTTTCAGCTCATATTTTGTATTGGTATGGTATATACATGTCTGCATTAAACAAATTTGCCTGCCTTTTCATTCCTGCTAATCTATTGTCAGTTATTATGATATGGAAGGACCATTCATGGATAACTCAGGGATGATAGCTGCCTGAAGTTTCTGCCCTCCGGCAAACTTACTGTCCCTCCTAGGAGCTACAGGGTTACCTGAAAACCTTGAATAGATTAGTGCCTTGAATAGATTAGACTTCCTGCTTCTCGGACTCCTCCATTTGACAACTGCATAGGCCCTGTTCTGAGCCCATTCCCCACCCCAACACTTCCCCTTCCCCAATTCCCCCATAAAAGACCGTGTCCGAACCCCAGCTGGGGCCGGAGATTCAGGGTGCTAACTCCTCCATGCCTGCCAACATAACAAATAGTTCTCCTAATCTCTCCGAGTGCTGCTTTTCAATCCTCGGCATCTGGTTGTCTGCAACAATTACACAGATCAAAATGATCAAAACTATACAGAGGGGAACCAGCAGTTAGCGTAATGGCTATGTCGCTGGACTCCCATGTAGTCGACCGCGGTTCGCGTCCCAGACCCGGTGACTTAAAACTCATGCCAGGCGCATGTACGTGCGTGCCCAAGATCCCAAGAGGAGAATGGAGGAGAAGGGATTGCGGCGTGACCATCCGCCCTGGGGGGTGATTTCTCGCTTTCTGTCTCTATGTCTCTGTCTGTCTAGTGAGCGCACGCGCCCTATAGCGAAAACCTCTAAAAAAAAAAAAAAAAAACTATACAGAGAAGAGAAATTTTTAATCTTCCCTTGGGTTGGTTCCATGGTCTAGTGGTTAAGGGAGCTGGATTCTATGTGGCCAACTGCAGTTTGAATTCTCACTCCTGCAGCTTGAAAAGTACCCCTGGAGCGTATGGATGTGTGCCCAAAATTCCAACAAGATTTAAAAGATAGAGGAGAAGGGATTGCAGAATCCCAAAGGGGTTGCGCTCTCCTCTCTCTCTCTCTCTCTCTCTCTCTCTCTCCTCTGTCCCTTGCAAGTGCATGTGCTCTCTGGCAGTTACTAAAAAGGAAAAAAAAAAAAAAAAGGCTTCACTTGAGCACTATAGCTGAGACGGCAAGTGCATGTTTGTACATCAAGAGCCTTCTGTCCAAGGTCATAATGAGACAGACTCTCTAGACAGGCTAGATGGGTAGGTAGAATAAATAACAGAAGAGGAGCCATGATGGAAGACTGGGAGAGAGGGAAAAATGAGTATAAAACCAGTAAACTTACTTTAACTTAATAGAAGTCTCATTCTCCCCTGCCCTTTGTCCCTGTGGCCAAAACTATCATTATGTCTCATTAGGTGAATCAATTAAAGTCAGAGACTCAAGACTGGCCAACTCTTAACTTTGAAATCTAAAGTACCTGGGCCCAATAAAACCTATGAGATAACCCAATAGGCCCAAAATAAATGGAAAATACTATTGAAAGAATAGCTGATGGTAGGGCCAGCAGGTGGCATGGTGGTTAAGGTGCTGGACTCCCACATGCTCCACCAAAGTTCAAATACTGGACAAGGTGGCTTGCTTTCTCACTTTCTCTTTCTCCCTCTGTCTTTCTGGTCAAATTAAAAAGATAAATAACAATAACAAATAAAATTAAATAAATAATTTGTAAAAAGGAACTGGTAGAAACAATTTTTTTTTTTTTTTTTTTTTTTTTTTTTTTTTTTTTTTTTGGAGAGGTTTTTCCTATAGGGCGCGTGCGCTCGCCAGACAGACAGAGAGAGACAGAGAGATAGAAAGCAGGAAATCACCCCCCAGGGGGGATGGCCACGCCGCAATCCCTTCTCCTCCATTCTCCTCTTGGGATCTTGGGCACGCACGCACACGCGCCCGGCGTGAGTTTAAGCCGCCAGGTCCGGGACTCGAACCACGGTCGACTACGTGGGAGTCCAGCGACATAGCCATTACGCTAACTGCTGGTCCCAGTAGAAACAATTTTTTAAAAAAAGAAAGAATAGCTGGTGGTAAAGGGCCACAATTAGGGCCAAACGGCATCCATACCGTGAACCTAAATGTTGTAAAAATTCTCAAGGCCATTAACCACTACTTCTTTGTAAAAGCCCTATTAAAAACTCATGTGAGGTAAAAGACAGGAACATTAAGAATATAATTAGGGTATAGGCTCAAAATGAAATAAGTTTAAGATGGAGACAACCTGAAACAAAGGCTTTTTTCCAGGCCCCACCATATTCCAGGAAGAGATAATAGAATGACTTTTATGGCCCAAAGATCTTAGACAAAGAATCTCCTGACCTTCATGCTGACTCCAAAATTAAGAGAAATAACTGGATCCATTTACATGTGACCCCCACCACAAGGGAAATGCAGGCACAAGAGAAAAGGCCCCTCCCAACCAAGAGTAAAAACCCTCCGCCCAGCTCCCTTTCAGCAACCCACTTTCCAGGACCGGCTCCCTGCTTGGGACCTCTGTTCTTCCTTCCCTCTCTTAATACATTCCTCTTGCTACCCCTTTTCTATGTCCACACCTCTAACTCCTCGAGTTGCAGACCCGAACCCATGTCTCAGTGCGAGTGTTGAGCCTGATCACCCCTGCACTCCCGCATTCCCGTGCCAATAAGCAGCTGTTTAATTAGAAGATGTCCTCTCATAAAAATGGGCTTACACTCGGTGGGGTCAAAAGAGGCAATACTTCTTTAAAATGCTTGAAATCAATTAGATTGAAAAGAGGAATATAAGTAAATTAATTAGCTGTAAATGTCCTAAGCACAAAGGCCAAAGTTAAAACAGTTTACAGCCAGTCTAGACGCTGCCCGTAATTGGGAGTGATTTAGCTGCAGGGCCTCTGAATAACCACTGCAGCCTTTGCTGCCACCACACCCCCTTCCAGTCGCTTTGAAATCCCAGTCCTGCGGCCCTGAGCCGTGCCATTCTCCAAAGGGTGCAAGGGCCTTCTGGCTGGTTTCCAGGGCTCTCCCCCATGACCCCCTGGCACATTGCTGCCAAGAACTTCTCCTGAAATAATGTATGACTTGGATACTCAGTAAACTCCATAACCACCCCCCAATTACCCACAGAGTGAAAAACAAGCTCTTAGTCCTTCCGTCCCCAGTCCCTCACATTTCAGATCTGGAGTTCTTCTTCCTCACTGTTCTCCCATAAACTCCTCATTAGTCAAACTGCCCTGATTACAACAACTCAAAACCACCATGCACCCAGCCGCACCCTCACCCGGCAACCTGCACCCTTTCTGAAAAGCCTGGCCTCCTCTTCTTCAACTCTGAATCCTTTCTGGGCCTCATTCTTGCTCCTTCTGGGCTCCCCTGAACCTTCCCAGGCTCCATGGTCTTCTGTCTGGCTTCTTGGCCACGGTCTGCTCTGTTTCATCTCTGAAGTCGCTGTGTCATGTTCTAATTCCATTTCCCTCGTGATGTCTTCTTCCTTCTCTGACCCAGTCATAGACCTTTAAGAACAGGACTTGGTGTGCAGCTGTTTTGAAATCCCTACTATGATGGATGCATTGTTTTAAACATGGCAGAAACTTTATTTATTTCTTTATTTATGTCTTCATGAGAGAGTAAGAGAACAAGTGAGAGAAAAAAAGGATACTCCCAACGGTGTCCTCTCGTTGTCATCCACTCGTAGTCCCAGCTGACCTAACCACAGGCATGTGCATGCACACCTGCTATCCACGGGGATATCCCAGGACACGAACCTAGAACCTTTCCCATGCAGATCCAATCATGACCACAGCACTGCCACCCAGCCAGAACTCTGTTTACTGAAAACAGAGCAGAGTTTCGAGAAATCTGTCCAGACCACAATCCCTGGTCCACTGTTGACTAGCTATGTGTCCATGAGGTATTTAAGTTTTTAAAAGTTCAGCTTCTTCATCTGTAAATAAAAATAATTTTCACTTCCCCCTCAAAGAGATGGTGGAAGGATCAAGTGAGATGAAGAATGCACAATGTTCGGGACAGTCTGCTACACAGTACTGCTGAGAAGAGGCCTGGGCCGTCCCTCCAGCGACGAGCCAACCCAGCAGTGAGGCAGCACTCTCCAACACACGGCACCTGGGAAGATCTGAGCCCTCACCTCCGCAGGAGAATGTGACTCTCAGGTAAAAGGAAGCCGGCAAACCAGGACAGCACTGACGAAGCTACCTCGAGTCAGTGATTTCTGCAAGGAGCTGCCTCCCCACCTCCACCCACAGAGGCAGAGAGACCGAGGAGCCAGGGCGGGCCACTTCCTCTAGCCCTGGAAGTGCACAAAACCAGTGAACTAGCTAAAAGCCATACATGAGACACAACTCCTCAGCCAGCACCCACACTCTGCCTTTGTGCACCCCAACATTATCTATTCTCTGCTGATACATCCACACAGCCACCGCACCTGGAGAGAGCTTCGCATGCCCTACATGGGACTGAGAACCTTCGCGACCAGCCCACAGGACAGCTGCTGTCGCTGTTCCAGGTGACTCTGCTCCCTCTATCGGCAAGACACCCAGAGCCTGGTGTCACATGCAGAGACTTCACTACTAAACTAAACCCCACTGAAATCAAAATCAAAACAAATTATCCAATACTGAAGAAAATAGCCACAGGGTTAAATAAAGAAAACAACAACATGTTCGCCATAAACCAGTGATTTCCCACCAGCAAATTGTCATTTCTAAGTAGTTAAGTCAACTTCCCCTGCCAGACGGCTCCCTCTTCAAAATGGTGCTCTGTCAAGTTGTGAAGATACTGACCCTCACAATGTGCATTTTCTTTCTTTCGATTTTCCTTTTCTTCCTTTTTTCTTTTCTTGCTATAGGGCACATGTACTCACAAGAGAGAAACAAGCACACAGAGACAGAGACAGAGACAGAGACAGAGAGAGGGAAAGTGAGAAATCATCCCCTGGGGGGTTGCCACAATGCAACCCCTTCTCTTCCAGTCTTCTCTCAGGATTTTAGGTTAGGCATGCATGCACACACACATGGCATGTTTTTCAGGCCCCCAGGTCTAGGACTCAAACCTTGAACTTGGCCATGTGGGATCCAGTGCCTTACTCACTACTCCACCTGTTGGTCCTTCTTTCTTCTTTCTTTTCTTCTTTCTTTCTCTTTTCTCCCTTCTTTCTCTTTCTTTCTCTTTCTTCTTCCTTTTATTGCCAGTGGACATGTGCTCCCCAGAGAGAGACAGAGAGAAGGAAACTGAGGAAGCAAACAGCATGATCACACCACAATCCCTTCTCCTCCACTTCTCCATCCTGTCAGAGTTGGAGCATGTATGCATGCATGCCCAAAATGTTTCTCAAGCCACTGGGGCCAGGAGTCAGACCACAGTCAGCCATGCGGGACCTGACTTCCTTAACCACTAGGCCATGGGGCCAGCCTACACAATGTGCATTTTCCACACTGCTCCCACCATCCGCGACTTAATTTCTCAATCCCCACACAGCTCACGTCAACACCTCATTTTCCTGTCACTACCCTCCCTGTATAAAGCTCTGGGGAACATAAAAACATTTTCTCATCAGAGGAAGTTGGGGATTCTGCATTAGACTTAGGCCCAGAGTGGCTCCCAGGGGACCAGCTACCTCTCACTGTTGTACGTCCAGGGTACCTGCGGCACACACACAGCATCTTTTGGTTTCCTTGTGTCCCTCTTGGCTTTTTTCCTACAGTTGCAAACAACAGGAGTAGTGTATGAGCAGTTCTATTGTCTCTGTGTCGTCAGGTGTCCCTGTGGAACCTCCTTGTCCGTGTGCGTCACAGCCCCCGCAGTGGAAGATGAATCAGCAGCCACTTTTCTGGGTGTTGTCAGTGCTCCATTTTCCATGCCAAGGGAGTGGTCCCAAGATGGCATCGTGTTTGCTAAATTAGCCAAACAGGCTCATGGTGCTGGAAGAGAGCGGTGAGACAGACTTACTTTTTCTGTCTGGTGTTACCCAGCTTCAAACCACGTGGAGGCCGACAGCTCCTTCTGACACATAACTAGGCCGCATCACTCCCCACTCAGCCAGCTCGTCTCTGCAGCCCCATCTCCATGTATTACAGACAAGCAAGTGGGGAACATTGGGGGGTGCCACAGTCTCGGCTCAAGGAGAGCACTCTGCAATGCAGCCATGGCTTGCTGGTGTATGCCAAAGTCGTGTGAAAGGGCTGGGTGTGTGCAGAGCCAGGGATCCCAGCCTAGAGAAGCAAAGTGCTCCTCACAGGCCGTGGTGCGATCGTTTTCTCCCCAACCTCACTGCACCCGAAAGCAGGTGTTCTGGCTCCAGTCTCCGTGCTCCTCCCCACCAGGGTTGCTCTCCCCCACCGTCTCTCAGTGTATTTTTCTAAGGGCAGTCACTCATTCTCCCAGGCACTGCACAGACACGAAAGTCGGTGTGCTAGGAGCCTTTAAACGACATTCAATTATCTTGTGTATTCCATTGGAATGTTCAGTCTCCTCTTTATCAAATGCAGTCCCTTCACTTCTGAGATCAGACCCGAAGGTTTCTCCTTCCAGGAAGCCCTCCCAGCTCACACCCCCACCTCCAATCATGTGTCTACTTTGTCACCTTCCAGCGATCATGTGGTTATGTGTTCAGTTTCGATTGTGTCATTTTCCACTTACTGATAGCTTGTGTGACTACAGATTCTCTATCATCTAGCCCAAATTGTGGAGTTCAATGTGTTTTGGAATTCAGAACTTTTTGGATCTTAAAAAGATAATGGAGATTCACTTTACAAGTTGTAGTGACGTATAGTAATTGAATGTATAAAATATTTTTTTTTAAAAAAGACATCAACGGAGGCTCTGGGGCAACACTTGTAATCAACCACATTTTATTAGTTCAGTGACACTCATGAATAGTCACACCAAGTGGGATACACAAAGATTATAACCAGCTTCCTATGGGTTCAGGTCAGGTTTTACACAGAGCGATTCAGTCTTTCACAAGTGTGGGTCCAAGCTGCGGACAACAACCACCCTGCTGCACCTCTGTCCATGCTGGGCACCCTGCTCTGAGGTGTATTATCTCACGTAACCCCACTACTGCTCCACAGGAGGGGGGTTTAGTTTTCCACTCATTACAGATGAGGAAAGTGAGGTTCAGAGAGGTGATTTGTCCCTGGTCAAACTTCTAGGAAGTAGAGGCACCAGCAGCAGAGCCAAGGCTGTTTGCCATGA
Source organism: Tupaia tana (assembly GCA_026018925.1). NCBI lineage: Eukaryota > Metazoa > Chordata > Mammalia > Scandentia > Tupaiidae > Tupaia > Tupaia tana. The sequence goes on along the minus strand of JAKSZU010000004.1, from coordinate 109,789,272 downwards.
GCCGTGAGCCGTGAGCCATGAGGCTGATGCTCAGTGGTGGTTGTGGAATGTGTGTCCTCTCGAGCCTCCAACCAGTGCCCCGTGTACAAGAGGGAACATACATATGCTTGCCAATGGCACAAGGCAAATGCAAGAGCGTTTACTTTTTCTATTTATGGTTCACAAGTTGTATTTGTCTTCTCCCTAAAAGAGCACACAGTGCTTAAAATGTTAGCTTGTCTGTAAGGCAAGCAGCCAGTCCTGGAAGCCCCGATGTGAGTAGGGTGGATGAGGAACTTCGAGAAGTCCCTGGAAAAATGGGATTAACGTACGAGTGTTACTGCAAAACTAAGAAATCTGACATTCGCAGTTTGTTTCTAACACTTCTCCACGCGCCTTTGAGGCCCCGTCATCACGTGGCAGCGGTCAGGCAGCTCCTGGTCCGCTCTGCTTGTCCCACGTATTCTCCTTAGCCCACACAAAGTCAATGATGACATTTAAAACTCAGCATATTTCAATGAAAATCCAAATAGTTTCTCTAAATGTTAAAAATATTGCTTATGGGGCTACTGGTGGGATGGTGGTGACACGACTGGACCCACGTGAGGAAGGTCCTAGGTTCGCATCCCAGGCCCTCCCTGAGCACACTGGCCCCAGGTGCATCTGCCTGTGATCTGGGCTGGCTGAATCTGGGGGTGGATCGCAGCACACACACTCTGGTGGAGGCTTGTCTCTGTTTCTCATTCACTCTCTCAGGAGAAATAAATAAATTAAAAATTTTAAAATAGTTCTTTCTCTTGAAAAACTGGATGTTCCTCTAACACAGTGGCTTTCTTCTTCACAGCAGTAACTAAATGATGAGTGTCCAATTAGCCACCCCTGCAACCCGAGGGAACCTGAGTTTGGATGGCTGGATTGACAGAGGGGACTGAAAGCAGGGTGCCTGTCCTGCCATGGTCTGCAGCAGTCTGTTCGCTGATTCGAGTCAGGCCAATGTGCAGTTCTATTACAAATCAAGGACTTCCGGTAGGGATGACGCGGTAAGGTCACATTTTCAGCACTACCACAGCTGCATGGCAAGGACGGAATGAGAGAGAGAAAAACAGAGAAAGAGAATCTACATGATGATACAACCCTACTTAGAAATAAGACACGAAACTCTTTGTACCAGGACAGAAAAGAAATCTGATGTGGCACTAAGGACCAGTGCAGAACCATCTGGCCCAGGGTCTGGAAGCAGGCAGCAGTGTCCCCAGGGTCAGCTCCTAAGAGGTGAATCCATGTGAAACAGAACAACCAGAAGTGGTCCCTTTTTTCTTTTTCTTATTTTCTTTTTATTGTTTTGCTATGGGGCATACATACTTACTGGAGACAGAGACAAAGAGGGAAAGTGAGAAAGCACTCGCTAGGGAGGATGGCAATTTTGCAGTCCCTTCTCTTCCATTCTCCTCTTGAGATTTTACACTCACTGGCCCAGTGTGTTTTTCAAGCCACCATGTCTTAAACCACACAGTTGGTCATGTGAGATCCACTCACCTTAACCAACATACCCCTTGCTGCTCTGGTCACTTTTTTATTATTTCATTTATTTGTTTCTCCCATGAGAGACAGTGAAAGGGAGAAAGAGAGGCAGTCACCCCCAACAGGGTCTTCACATCATGATCCTCCCCAGTGTCAGCCAGCCCAGATCACGGGCACATGTGAGTGTTTCTGACTTGCTCAGGAAGGCTCTGGGACACGAACCCAGAACCTTCCCCATGTGGCTCTAAATGAGCTATGGCTGCTCCACTGCCTGATCCCACAGGTCACTTTTGAACCCAGGATCCACCCCTCCATGAAAGGAAGCTGAGAAAAGTTACAAAAATCGCTTCTTTTATAAAACTCTGTGATTAGAGGGCCTAGATGAATCACAGTTATCCACGGCAGGACAAGGCCCCAGTCACCTGCTAGTTTGGTGACTGGGTCTGTGATGGTCCCAGTACCACTGTGGAGCAGCCTGAGCCACCAACACGAGACTCTGTTCTGGACTCTGGGGCAGGGCAGGTGAGCAGGAGGAAGATGGGAATGGATCACGGGTAGAGGAAGTGAGGTGGGGCTGTAGAACTGCTATCCAGCAAGGGGTGTCCCATGGTGGGAAAGGAGAGCAAGACAGAGGGGAAGTTCCCACTGAAGCTGAGCTTGCACACAGACATCCCAGGACACACGAGCAAAGCAGTTTGCGAGGCTGATGAGAGGATGAATTCACCTCACAAGGTGAAGTCTTATTCAGAAAAAGGATAGAAATGCCAGATAATGCTAAGCTCAGAAAAATGTATAGCTAAGTAGACATTTAAATATTTTTGGATAATCACCAAAAGTATAGCAAAATGGGGGAACTTCAAAAGTTTGTGGACAAAGTGAATTTAAAATATGAGCTTATTTTGGTGCAAAGGAATTTAAAAATCTATGCATAGCTTTTTTTTTCATAACACACATTTTTCATGAAATTTTAAAAGACCTTTCACATAATCCCAATTATTCCAACTAACAGAGATAGGCGGAAAGGGAAAAAGTTCAGTCCAACAAAATATAAGAAAATAAAAAGACACACAGACAGTGAGAGAGAGGAGGGAAATCAAGGAAGAATATTTTGGACAATGAAAATTATTTTCTAGGTTTACCAAGTTTCCGAGATGATTATCCAGAGCCCAAGTTTACCAGGTTAGTGATCTTTCTCAAGGTCTGCAAAAACACTTTCAGGTGAGAACCAGCAGTTTTCAGTGGGATTTATTTCTGAGAGGAAGCAGATAGCCTTTTTTCCTATACCAGGAAAGAAGATACTGGCTAGCTATCCTCTGCAGCCCACTGTCCCTGGGCCATCCGCCTTTAGACTATCTTTCCCACACCGAATCCCTCACAGAGGCTGTCTCGCTTATTCACAGAACTCTCAGGGAGTACATATGAGGGCAGACGACCACTTCGTCCTAAGGAGTCAAAGGCATCATCAGCTAAAGCTCTTGCATCGGTCTGCTCCGCAATGGCTTTCCTTTGGCAGCCACTTCCTGTCAAATACATTTATGACTCTGTGACTGGATTCCAAGCAAATGTGCCCCTCCCCTGTGGATCTCACACACTGGCAATGATTTGTACGTCTTCTGGAATTTTCCAAAATTTCCAGCTCGGCTCAGTTTCCTGCACCTGGGAAAGGAAGCTCACAGGGCTGCATGCCCCCACGTCCTGGGAGATGAGGTTTGCCAAGGCCACTCTCCGGGAGCCAGAAATGTACAGCAGATAAGCAAAACTGCATCGTTGTTTTGGTTTGGACCTGAGAGGCAAACATCCAATTTGAGATCAAATAAGTGGATGCTGGGCCTGAGTAAACTGATTAAATAGGATTCACTCTAGAGCAGTCTGAACATTCGAGAGAAGCACCAGTAAAATTGTGCCTATACTTTTCAGGAGGAAAAAAAAAGAGAGAGAGAAAGAGAAAGGAAAAGAAGAAGAAAAGGAAACAAAAAGAAAAAGAAAGAGAAAAAGAAAAAGAGAAAGAAAAAAGAAGGCTCCGAGGGAGGGGAGCAATCTCTACCAGACAGCCTTTTCTATTTAGAAAAGTGCAGCTCCTGGCTTAGGGAATAGGGAGGATCTTACACAATTTTGACTTGAACGAAGATAAACAGAATTTAAATTTACAGCACCAATGGTTTCAAAATAATAACAGCTAGTGCTTATTAAATGATTACTATGGACTTGATATTGCTTCAAATACTTAATAATTACATAATATTTCATAACTTGCTACTGAAATAAAACAAAAAACCAAATGCCCAAGAAACAATGAGATAAATATTACTACTACCCCTGTTTTTCATGAGAAAACTGAAGAACAACTAATACGTGCTTATGCCTAGATGCAAACCCACAACATCTGACTCTAAAGACCATCTAATTATTGTCTAGAAAGTAGTCTTATTTTCAATGTACTTAACAATACTTACTGAACAATATATTACTTCCAAAAGAAAGTATAGGGTCTTTGTGTCTCATTGAATATAGCACATTCTGTTTCCCTTCACAGCTACCCCTAGCCTCCTCTTCAGTTTACAGAATTTCAGATTGTTGAGAAGCAAGATCTCAGAGGAAAAGGGATGCCCCTTTGGACCTACCAGGTGAACTGTGATTGCTCCGAGTCACATAAGGCGATCTCGTTTCTCTTTGGAGAGTGAGTGGACTTGGGACAAGATCTAGCCAATGAGAACTGCAAAATTCTGCTAGAGGCACTTGGGAGGGATTTGGGAGGGTACCGCTCTGTGATAAACAGAGCGTGCATTAGTCTGCTACACAGGAGCATGCAAAGCATATGCTTGGGGTCGAGGCTTGTCAGCCTGTGAACAGAACGCAGTATGCTGAGGGCTGGTCCTATAGGTCAGCGGTCAAGTACTGTGTGGAGGAAGCAGATCCCAAATGGCCAGCACAGTTCAAATCCCGACCCTTGCAGCTTGAAAAACATGCCAATGTGCGTGCATGCATGCCCTGGTGGAGAAATGGAAGAACATGGATCATGGCCTAACTATGCCTCCTTGGAGGTGCTTTTCTTCACTCTCCTCCTCTGGTGAGCATAAACCCCCTCTGGCGATGAAAAATAACAACTTAGACAAAGAAAGGCAGTATGCTAACGATGGTGGAGCAGAAAGACTTAAAAGCCTGGCTCTCTAATGACCCATGGAGCCCAGAATCCTGTGTCTCCAGGCTTCTTGTTACATGGGACAATTACGTATCCTTGCTTAAGCCATCGGCGGGCACTGTGTCACATTGTATTCAGGTATCTCCTTTGACACCTACGAGGCTGTCTCCTTTGTCTCTCTATGCCAACTTTCTTTTTCTCCAGTTGACTTGAAGCTACTTAGCAAAATAAAATCAGTCAGACAGAAAAAGAAGGGAAATGCATTTAAGCAGCGGAGGAAAACACGCACACACAAACCTCAAGACTTCCATATTATCATTTTTCTCAAATCTTGCTTAGAGGTGTCACCTGAAGCTCCAACTCAGCAATAAGTAAGATAAGACATACTGCCAGGTACCTCATTAGTAAACTAAGCCATGTGTACCAAGCGATCCATAGGTAAACTTGAGCATATTTTATGCTTTAACTAGTAAGAGGGGTTTATGTTGTAATAATTTCTGACAGCACCCTATAAATAATGACTACATCTTTAAATACTTGATAAAATAGTAGCAATTTATCCATGGTCCTAAGTCCTTTCCCTCTGCAGGCCTGGGTTCCTCACTAATCGATGTGGAAAATGAAATCAATGCTCTTCGAGCTCCCTTCTGGTTTGGATGCTCTAGCACCTGGTGAGTCTTAAATATATAAGCTAATCTTCACAGACCTCTACCGAGAGCTTATGCAGTCAGTATAAGCTCTCGGCATAAGTATATACGTCCCTGGCATGTCCGAAACATGCCCAAAAGACTTTCTGGAGCGCATACGTGTGTTAAAATCAAAAGTGAACTGACTCCCCCTCATGCACCTTCTGTACCCCCAGTGCCCAGCACAGCATGTGGTACACGGCAGACATTCCATAATTACGACTAATGCAATAACACCCCTTTAAATTTAACACACACTTTAAATTATTTTTTAATTAATTTATTTTTTCTATAAGACAAAGAGACAAAGAGAAAGAGACTAGCACCCTTCCAAGGGCCTTCACTCCATGTTCCACTCCCCAGCCTCAGCCACCAGGATCACGCACATGCCCAGCACGTGTGGAGGGATCGCAGGACGTGAGCTTGGGACCACCCACGTGGCATCAGCACCGCGGTGTTGGAATTTAGCTGTGCCACAGCAGCTAACCTATGGAATAGACACTTTTAAATGGCTTTTCCCAAATCCTCACAATAATTCTGCAAAGGACTTTTTTTGCATCTGTAATCTGAATAAAATCTGGCTGCTTGAGACCAGCAGATGGCATAGTGATTACATTGCTGGATTCCCATATGGCTGACCACAGTTCGAGTCCAGGATCTGGTGGCTTGAAAATCACTCTAGCTGCACGTGTGTGCATGTCCAAGCTCCCAGGAGGAGAATGGAGGAGAAGGGATTGCAGCGTGGCCATCCCCCCAGGGGGGTGATTTCTCTCTCACTTTCAGCCTCTCTCTCTCTCCAGTGAGTGCACATACCCTAAGGCAAACACCTCTATTTAAAACAACAACCACAAAAACATCTGGCTGCTTGCTAGCCAGCTTCAGCATGGCGTCATGTCTAAATAAACACAAGTCCAAGCCAAACAACACTGAAATTTAGACAGGTCTTGAGTGAAGCCTTGGAAGATAAGGTGAAAGGGTGGGTATGCAGCAAAACACACAGCACAAGTTCCTCTTATCTCTTTCCCTAAAATCTTCCCACAGCACCACACAGATACCTAATCTCCATCCTCCCCAAACTCCCTAACAAAGCTCTGCCTCCTTCTCCTTCCAGTGCAGCCGTTTGTTCTCCTCTGTCTGTGGGGGGCGTGGCCTCACGCCCTATGTAACCTAAATTAGTTGAGAAGTTTAACCTCTTCAAGGTCTTCCATTTTCCCAGTACTCATTGATCTGCCCAAGCGCACTGTGCAAGTATTGACTGCAGCAGCGGTTGGACGCGGTTCCCTGATGCAGGGCCAATGCCCTTTGCATAACACCGTGCAAACCCCGTGCACTGCTCCGCTCTGCAAAGTTACTCTCTGCTGGCCGGCAGCTGCCTCTGAACTACCTTAGAAGCTACTCGAAAACACAGTAGTCTGAGGGTCCAGATGCTGGTACAGCATTTCAGATTCTGAAATACTTTTCCAAAGTATTTCCAAGGTACTTGGGAAAGAATTTCAGAATCTACAGACTTCATCTTGGATCCCTCCAGTGCTCTGCAAGGCTGATCCACAAGGGAAGGTTCCCAGTTCATTTCCAGAGACCTCCCAGTACCTACCAGGCAAACACATGCCCATGATCTGGGCTGGCTGAGTCTGGGGCTGAGTCATGGCATGATGAACCTGTGTGTGTGCCTGTCTATTTCCTCTGTCTCTCTGTATCTCTTGCTCATGGGTCTGTCTCTCTATTTCCTCTGTCTCCCTGTATCTCTTGCTCATGGGTCTGTCTATTTCCTCTGTCTCTCTGTATCTCTTGCTCATGGATCTGTCTCTCTATTTCCTCTGTCTCTCAGCATCTCTTGCTCATGGGTCTGTCTCTATTTCCTCTGTCTCTCTGTATCTCTTGCTCATGGTCCTGTCTCTCTATTTCCTCTGTCTCTCTGTATCTCTTGCTCATGGTCCTGTCTCTCTATTTCCTCTGTCTCTCTGTATCTCTTGCTCATGGTCCTGTCTCTCTATTTCCTCTGTCTCTCTGTATCTCTTGCTCATGGTCCTGTCTCTCTATTTCCTCTGTCTCTCTGTATCTCTTGCTCATGGGTCTGTCTATTTCCTCTGTCTCTCTGTATCTCTTGCTCATGGATCTGTCTCTCTATTTCCTCTGTCTCTCAGCATCTCTTGCTCATGGGTCTGTCTCTATTTCCTCTGTCCCTCTGTCTCTCTTGCTCCTGGTCCTGTCTCTCTGTTTCCTCTGTCTCTCTGTCTCTCTTGCTCCTGGTCCTGTCTCTCTGTTTCCTCTGTCTCTCTGTCTCTCTTGCTCCTGGTCCTGTCTCTCTGTTTCCTCTGTCTCTCTGTCTCTCTTGCTCCTGGTCCTGTCTCTCTGTTTCCTCTGTCTCTCTGTGTCTCTTGCTCCTGGTCCTGTCTCTCTGTTTCCTCTGTCTCTCTGTCTCTCTTGCTCCTGGTCCTGTCTCTCTGTTTCCTCTGTCTCTCTGTCTCTCTTGCTCCTGGTCCTGTCTCTCTGTTTCCTCTGTCTCTCTGTGTCTCTTGCTCCTGGTCCTGTCTCTCTGTTTCCTCTGTCTCTCTGTCTCTCTTGCTCCTGGTCCTGTCTCTCTGTTTCCTCTGTCTCTCTGTCTCTCTTGCTCCTGGTCCTGCCTCTCTATTTCCTCTGTCTCTCTGTATCTCTTGCTCATGGTCCTGTCTCTCTATTTCCTCTGTCTCTCTGTATCTCTTGCTCATGGGTCTGTCTATTTCCTCTGTCTCTCTGTATCTCTTGCTCATGGATCTGTCTCTCTATTTCCTCTGTCTCTCAGCATCTCTTGCTCATGGGTCTGTCTCTATTTACTCTGTCTCTCTGTCTCTCTTGCTCCTGGTCCTGTCTCTCTGTTTCCTCTGTCTCTCTGTCTCTCTTGCTCCTGGTCCTGTCTCTCTGTTTCCTCTGTCTCTCTGTGTCTCTTGCTCCTGGTCCTGTCTCTCTGTTTCCTCTGTCTCTCTGTGTCTCTTGCTCCTGGTCCTGTCTCTCTGTTTCCTCTGTCTCTCTGTCTCTCTTGCTCCTGGTCCTGTCTCTCTGTTTCCTCTGTCTCTCTGTCTCTCTTGCTCCTGGTCCTGTCTCTCTGTTTCCTCTGTCTCTCTGTGTCTCTTGCTCCTGGTCCTGTCTTTCTGTTTCCTCTGTCTCTCTGTCTCTCTTGCTCCTGGTCCTGTCTCTCTGTTTCCTCTGTCTCTCTGTGTCTCTTGCTCCTGGTCCTGTCTCTCTGTTTCCTCTGTCTCTCTGTCTCTCTTGCTCCTGGTCCTGTCTCTCTGTTTCCTCTGTCTCTCTGTGTCTCTTGCTCCTGGTCCTGTCTCTCTGTTTCCTCTGTCTCTCTGTCTCTCTTGCTCCTGGTCCTGTCTCTCTGTTTCCTCTGTCTCTCTGTGTCTCTTGCTCCTGGTCCTGTCTCTCTGTTTCCTCTGTCTCTCTGTATCTCTTGCTCCTGGTCCTGTCTCTCTGTTTCCTCTGTCTCTCTGTGTCTCTTGCTCCTGGTCCTGTCTCTCTGTTTCCTCTGTCTCTCTGTCTCTCTTGCTCCTGGTCCTGTCTCTCTGTTTCCTCTGTCTCTCTGTGTCTCTTGCTCCTGGTCCTGTCTCTCTGTTTCCTCTGTCTCTCTGTCTCTCTTGCTCCTGGTCCTGTCTCTCTGTTTCCTCTGTCTCTCTGTCTCTCTTGCTCCTGGTCCTGTCTCTCTGTTTCCTCTGTCTCTCTGTGTCTCTTGCTCCTGGTCCTGTCTCTCTGTTTCCTCTGTCTCTCTGTCTCTCTTGCTCCTGGTCCTGTCTCTCTGTTTCCTCTGTCTCTCTGTGTCTCTTGCTCCTGGTCCTGTCTCTCTGTTTCCTCTGTCTCTCTGTCTCTCTTGCTCCTGGTCCTGTCTCTCTGTTTCCTCTGTCTCTCTGTCTCTCTTGCTCCTGGTCCTGCCTCTCTATTTCCTCTGTCTCTCTGTATCTCTTGCTCATGGTCCTGTCTCTCTATTTCCTCTGTCTCTCTGTATCTCTTGCTCATGGGTCTGTCTATTTCCTCTGTCTCTCTGTATCTCTTGCTCATGGATCTGTCTCTCTATTTCCTCTGTCTCTCAGCATCTCTTGCTCATGGGTCTGTCTCTATTTACTCTGTCTCTCTGTCTCTCTTGCTCCTGGTCCTGTCTCTCTGTTTCCTCTGTCTCTCTGTGTCTCTTGCTCCTGGTCCTGTCTCTCTGTTTCCTCTGTCTCTCTGTCTCTCTTGCTCCTGGTCCTGTCTCTCTGTTTCCTCTGTCTCTCTGTGTCTCTTGCTCCTGGTCCTGTCTCTCTGTTTCCTCTGTCTCTCTGTCTCTCTTGCTCCTGGTCCTGTCTCTCTGTTTCCTCTGTCTCTCTGTCTCTCTTGCTCCTGGTCCTGTCTCTCTGTTTCCTCTGTCTCTCTGTGTCTCTTGCTCCTGGTCCTGTCTCTCTGTTTCCTCTGTCTCTCTGTTTCTCTTGCTCCTGGTCCTGTCTCTCTGTTTCCTCTGTCTCTCTGTGTCTCTTGCTCCTGGTCCTGTCTCTCTGTTTCCTCTGTCTCTCTGTCTCTCTTGCTCCTGGTCCTGTCTCTCTGTTTCCTCTGTCTCTCTGTCTCTCTTGCTCCTGGTCCTGTCTCTCTGTTTCCTCTGTCTCTCTGTGTCTCTTGCTCCTGGTCCTGTCTCTCTGTTTCCTCTGTCTCTCTGTATCTCTTGCTCATGGTCCTGTCTCTCTGTTTCCTCTGTCTCTCTGTGTCTCTTGCTCCTGGTCCTGTCTCTCTGTTTCCTCTGTCTCTCTGTGTCTCTTGCTCCTGGTCCTGTCTCTCTGTTTCCTCTGTCTCTCTGTCTCTCTTGCTCCTGGGCTAAGTAAACAGGCTGGCTGGGCGGTACAGCAGTACTGCACTGCTCGAGCAGTACGAGGTCCACGTGTGTGACGCACCCTGTACATGCTGGCTGGCACCCAGGTCCTGGCCACCTGGGCAGACTACAGTGGGGAGGGCATTGGGGAGCACAGTGTCAGACCTTGTTGAGGTGCTTGTCTCTGTCTCTCTCTTTCCTCTCTATTGCTCTCATATAAAAGAAATAAACTTCTAAAACAAAGAATAGAGGTTAACAAGGAGAAAAAAGAATACACTTTTTTTTTTTTTTTTTTTTTTTTACTTATTCATTCATTTGTTTTAATTTGACCAGAGAGAGAGAAACCACAAGAGAAAGTGAGAAAGCAAGCCATCAGGTCCAGGACTCGAACTGTGGTTACCCATGTGGGAGTGTCCAGCACCTTAACCACCACGCCACCTGCTGGTCCCCAAGAGTACACTTTTTTAAAAATGCAGATGTCTGGTCCCCATAGCCGTCCCTCTGAATCAGAGTATCCTAGGGTGAGACCCAAGATTCCCCTCTTATTTTTAAGAATTATTTGATTTATTATTATCTTTAATTTTGCTATAGGGCATATGCACTCACCAGAGAGAAAGAGACAAACTGATAAAGTAAGCCACTAAATCCAGAACTCAAATCACAGTCGGCCACGTGGGAATCCAGCGCCTCAACCACCACGTCACTGACTGGCCCCAAGGTTCCACATATCTAACAAGTTTCCAAGACCAGCAGATGGCGTGATGGTTACATTGCTGGACTCCCACATAGTTGACCACAGTTCGCATCCTGGACCTACTGGCTTAAACACACCGGGCGCATGTGTGTGTGTGCCCAAGATCTTGAGAGGAGAATGGAGGAGAAGGGACTGCAGCGTGGCCATCCCCCCAGGGGGTGATTTCTCACCTTCTGTCTCTGTCTGTCTCTCTTTCGAGCAAGTACACACACCCTATAGCAAAAATCTCTGTAACAAAAGCTTCCCAGGTAACACTGAGGCCCAATCAGGTTTCCTAGCCCCCTCTGCACTGCACAGGCTTTGGGAGTGAGCTGCAGAGGCGGCAGAGTCGCTCATATCCGTCGGAACAGGAGCATTCCAGCCCCGGCAGTGCTTGACCTTCCCTAGGGCACATTGTCCCGGGCACACAGGAAGGTAGTTCTTGACTTCTAAACCCCGAGGTGTGAAAAAGTGTGTGCAACTCAGAATGCATCCCCCAGTGGTGGTGTGCAACTCAGAATTCCCTAGAGAAACTGTGACTGGAGATTCTGCCGGCCTAGGAGAAGCTCAGAGCCTTACATCCCTTCTCAGAATTATTACGTGAGAAAACAGAAATAAAATTCCCCACTGAGGCCACCAGGAACAATTTCTCCCTGACCCTGACTCCCCTTCTGTCTCATGGTTGGTGAAGGAAGAGAAGTTCAGATGGTGACAGGGGAGCAGTAAGCTCTGGTATCTCCTGGAGAAGTCAGAAAAGTGGCCCCCCTCGAAGTGTCTAGGACGCAGGCCCCAGTGAGAGGGAGTACAAAAGGTAGGACCTCAGGGAGGGCCCTGCAGTGCTTCGTCCACTGTGTCAGGGCTCTGACCGAGTGGAAAAGGCCTCTGCTGGGCTGAGGACACACCTCGAGGCCAGAGGGAATGGACTCAAGGCCTCAGACCACTCAGGCAGCAGCTGGGACGCCCGGCCAGGATCAGGAGGATGTGACAGCCGGGCCTTTCCCGAGGGCAAGCCTTTCACCCAGCCAGTGCTCGCTGCCAGGTTCTCCTGCCTGTGCCTTCCTCAGAGGCTGGTTCTTTCTAAGAAGTATCTCAGACTCTATAAGCTTCATAATGGATTCCTCTAAGGTTGTTTTTTGGTTTTTTCTCTTTTCTTTTCTTTTTTTTTTTTTTTTTTTTTTTTTTTTTTGAGAGGTTTTTGCTATAGGGCACATGCGCTCTCCAGAAAGACAGAGACAGAGAAATATAAAGCAAGAAATCATCCCTCAGGGGGGATGGCCACGCCACAATCCCTTCTCCTCCATTCTCCTCTCAGAATCTTGGTCACGCACGCACATGCACCTGGTGTGAGTTTAAGCTACCAGGTCCGGGACTTGAACTGCAGTCGGCTACATGGAAGTCCAGTGACATAGCCATTATGCCTACTGCTGGTCCCCCTCCAAGGATTTTATTAAATACCTGGCCTCCATATAAGGTGATTTTACCACACAGATTATGAAGATGGCTTTAGAGTTAGGACTAGCGTTTTTTTGAAACTCAATTGCATTGCATGACTAGCAGCAATTCCTGTCAACATGTATCAGAATCTACCAGTGTACTAGTCTGGTGAACATGTGGGGAAGAGTGAATCAATCCTTTGGCAGAGCACTGAGTACCAGGAATCATAACACGTGATCTGACAGGCACACATGTCCCTGTGAGCCTACTGGAACAGAAAGTTTGAATATAGAACTCCCTGAGAAAAGTCCAGGCATTCGCTCTTTCAAATAAGGCTGGAGAGGTCAGTGGGAAAACTGAGAAAAACAGTCAATCGGATCTGCATGTGTGTGGCTAAAATCAATCCAGTCAAAACACGAGTTCTAACCCAACATCACACATGGGTTCTGTGCAGTCACCTGCCCCAGGGAGAAATGTCACCCCTTCCCTGAGGGGCTTCCACAGAACACTGGCAGGTCAGCGCCGTCGCCTGTGTGCTTGTCTCCAGGGACGTGCACCTGGGGACTATGCTCCTCTCTCCTCATCCTGCCATGTGTGCATCCCAGCCTCGCTGCCTTTTGTAGAGTTTGTGCCTTCGGTCTCTTTTTGAATGGACTGACGTGGTTCTTCCTCTCCAACGGTGGTTTGCAGCGTTAATTTAGGTACTGAAATTCTTTTATCAAAGCAAATGTTGCATGCAAGTCCAATATTCTAAACACATACACAGATTGCTGGGTCTCTGCTCCCTCCGAGCCCTGTCAAGCCTCTCAGCAACTCTGGAACATCAGAAACAGTCGTTCTGCAACAGCAAGCAGCACCAATTCTGGCCTCTGAGGCAGAGACTAAAACCTTCCATCCTAATATCCCTCTCTCCTTTTTTATTTTTTAGTAACAGAAGTCTAATTACGGTGGGAATTCTAATTAAGGGTGGAATAAAACCAGCTAAAAGATTTCATTTCCCTGCTTGTTTGCAGCTGGGTAAAACCGGTCCTGTAACAAAATCTGGCCAATGATATATAAGTGAAAGTGTTAGCTGAGATTCCAAGAAAGACCAGCGGGTGGCGTGGTGGTCAAGGTGCTGGACACTCCCACATGGCCAACCAGGGTTTGAGTCCTGGACCTGGTGGCTTGCTTTCTCACTTCCTCTCTCTCTCTCTGGTCGAATTAAAAATCAATGAATGAATAAATAAAATAAATAGTTATTTAAAAAAAAAAAAAACTGGGAGTAACACTGGGAACAGTGGATGGTGTAATGGCTATGTCACAGGACTAGTCGACTGCAGTTCGAGTCCTGGACCTGGAGGCTTACAACTCACACCAGGGGAATGTGCATGCAGGCCCAAAATCCCAAGAGAAGGGATTGTGGTGTGGCCATTTTCCCTGCGGGGTGATTCTTGCTTTCTGTCTCTCTGTCTCTCTGGCAATTGCTTGAGCCCTATAGTAAAAATTTCTCAAACAAACAAATAAGACTGTGAGTAATATCTTTTCTGCATATCTCTTCTTCCTCTGTCTTGTGATAGGGAATACAGGCACGATGGCGAGAGCTCCTGCAGCCATCTTGGGTTGCTAGGTTACTTTGAAGATGGAAACTATGCTCTAGCAACGATGGGACAGAAAAGATTGACAAAGCCTGGGTGGATGACTTCATAGCACTGCCATACCAGTTCTGCCCTGCCTGATTCCGGACTTCTTTTAGGTGAGAAAATAAGCCCTGTCTGCTTGATGTGACATTGCCTTGGTTTTTCTGTAAATATTCAGCTTTATCAAAATCAAAATGATACAATATCTGGCTATAATTAATTTTTCCAACAAACAAGTCTGCTACAGTTCTCATCTTGTGTAGTATGGTTTGGAAAGAAATAATTTTAAATAGCTATGTTAAAAAAATTCAGCTATTCTGGCATATACCATAGGGATCAAATTTGTTTGTAAAATTAATAATAACAGCCAGCATTTACTGAATTCTTACTGTATGTCAGGCTGTCTGCTATGCACTTGTGCATATATTATGTCATTTAATTCTCAAGTTGACCATAAAAGGTGGGTAATACAATAGTTTCCAGATGAAGAAATTGTGGTTGAAAGGAGTTAAAGACTTGCCTAAAGTCACACACCTAGTTTGTTGCAAAGCAAAGAGTCTTTCTTCTACAACAGTCTTTTTTTTTTTTTTTTTTTTTTTTTTTTTGAGAGGTTTTCACTCTAGGGCGCGTGCGCTCGCCAAACAGACAGAGACAGAGAGACAGAAAGCGAGAAATCACCCCCCCAGGGGGGATGGTCACGCCGCAATCCCTTCTCCTCAATTCTCCTCTCGGGATCTTGGGCACGCATGCACACGCGCCCAGCGTGAGTTCTAAGCCACCGGGTCCGGGACACAAACCGTGGTCGACTACGTGGGAGTCCAGTGACATAGCCATTACGCTAACTGCTGGTTTCCTACAACAGTCTTCAAGTGCAAGGGGACTTAAAGTCCAAGCAAAATAAGTGCATCAGTAGGAACCAGCAGTTGGCATAATGGTTATGTCGCTGGACTCCCATGTAGTCGACCACGGTTCAAGTCCCAGACCCGGTAGCTTAAACTCACACCGGGCGTGTGTGCGTGTGTGCCCACGATCCCGAGAGGACAGTGGAGGAGAAGGGATTGCGGCGTGGCCATTCCCCCGGGGGTGATTTCTCACTCTCTCTCTGTCTCTCTCTCTCTTTCTGGGGAGTGCACATGCCCTACAACAAAAACCTCTCCAAATAATAATAATAAGTGCATCAGTAAAAGGGATTCTTGAATTATATGATAAGACAATTTAAGTAAAGTGCAGGTTATCCTAAGAAGATCTGAATTTTGTTCTTTTTCATGAACTAAACATGAAATGGAGAAGTTTAGAGTCAGACTGGGTACAATCCTTGCTCTATTCCTTTTTAGACGTGTGATCTTGGGTGAAACTCTTTACCTTCTTTGAGAGCCAGGCTACATTGCCGTGAAATGCGTGGGTTAATACAGTAACACGTGCAAAGTTTACAATACAATGCCTGCATGTGGTGGCTGAGCTGCTATCATGGTGATACAGGCAGGGTGAAACAAGAGGAATGAGGTAAGAGGCAGCCTATTTATTTTCTGAAAGATTTGGATGTAGCTCCTTGGAGATCTGACACAAAATAGCAAAATGCATATGGTATTTGCATGCACACCGATTGCATGAGGCTGAGCAAGAAATCTTCCTTTAGTCTTAGTTTTAGCCTCTGTAAGGTGGACATACTACCTTTTACACAGAGTCGGTGGGGGAAGAAACAATTGCCCGTAGAATGCTGCACAGTTATCCACCGCCAGTCTCGTTCGCTCCCACTAACACTTGTCATTTCTTAGTTTCTCCAACTGAGATGACTAACCACCTACCCCACTTTCTCATTTATCTTGTTTTGAGCTATAGCTAGTAAAAGTGATCATTTGTAAAATCTGAGCCTGTTAGGAAACTGCATCAAAATTAAAACCTTCCGTGAATCAAAAGTCACAATTAACAGAAGGAAAAAGCAACATATGAAACAGGAGAAATATTTACAAGTAATATGTCTGATATGGAGTTAATATCCAGAATATATAAAGAACTCTTACAACTCAAGGACGAAACCAAATAACTTAATTTTTAAAAACTGGCAAAGAACTTGAATAGACATTTCCACAAAGATTATATACAAATGGCCAAAAAAAATGAAAATATATTCAACATCACTAATCATTCAGGAAATGCAAAGCAAAAGCACATTGAGATATCACCAAAAACCCATTAGGATGGCTATTATAAAGAGAAAGAAAGAAAGAACAAAAAAGAATGAATGAATGAAGAAAGGAAAGGAAGAAGGAAGAAGAAAGGAGAAAGAAAAAAAGGAAGAAAGGAAGATAAAAGGACGGGAGGAAGGAAGGAAGAAAGGAAGGAAACAACAAATATTGGTGAGGCTGTGGGGAGACCAAAACTTCTGTGCACAGCTGGTATGAATATAAAATGGTGGTGCTGCTATAGACAACAGTAAAATAGTTCTTCAAAAACACTAAAAATAGGATTAGCACATGATCAATCATTCTACTTCTTTGTAAATATCCAAAACAATTGAAAGCAGAGACTCAAACATTATTTACAATAGCCAAG
Source organism: Tupaia tana (assembly GCA_026018925.1). Taxonomy (NCBI): domain Eukaryota; kingdom Metazoa; phylum Chordata; class Mammalia; order Scandentia; family Tupaiidae; genus Tupaia; species Tupaia tana. The sequence goes on along the minus strand of JAKSZU010000004.1, from coordinate 109,772,798 downwards.
AAGTAGAAGCAACCCAAATGCCAATCAACAGATGACTAGATAAACCAAATGGACTCCCACCAGGCGGGCCGCAGTTTGAGTCCCAGACCCGGTGCTTGAAACTCACACTAGGCGCCTATGCGTGCCCGAAAAAAAATCCCAGGAGGAGAATGGAGAAGGGATTATGGCATGGCCATTCCCCCTGGGGCATGACTTTTCATCTTCCCTCACTCTCTGGCTCTCTCTCTTTCCAGTGAGCGCACATGCCCTAAGGCAAGAAGAAAGATTATGCTGCAACGTGGAAAAACCTGGAGAGCATTATGCTAAGTGAAGTAAGGCAGTCGTGAAAAGGTGAATCCTGCATGATTTCACTTACATGCAGTGCCTAGAGCAGTCAAATTCTTAGAGACAGAAGGAATGATGGTGGTCTGGGGAAGGAGAACATGGAGAGCTGTTGTCCAACAGTTACAGAGTTTCAGTTTTGCAAAGTGACAAAAATCTGGAGATTAATTGTACAACAATGTGAATATACTTAACACTAATGAACTGTACATTTAAAAATTGTTAGGATGGTCATTTTTATGTTATGTGTGTTCTATTACAATTAAAAAAAAAGAAAGAAAGAAACCTACCAGGATAGCATCCATAGGAGGAGAGTGAAAGAGACAAAGTGGAAGAATGAGCAGGGAACAGGAGTGGAGTGATATTATGTGGGTGTCGGTCATGCATCTGACAATGACTTCCATAAAAGTTGTGCTCCAAATTAAATTGGCCTGTTTTTGAGTGCTCTCATCTAAATGGAATGCTGGCAGGGTGAAAACACTGCATAGTCAGGAATAAATGGGAACTACGGCTGGTTGGAAGGAAAGGATCCACTGGGGCATGGCAGAGGCTGGTGTCGGAACTGGCCTCACTTAACACGCTCATTAATGACCTAGAAGAAGCCAGAAACAGCCACTGCTAATGAAATTTGCAAAACTATATTGGCAATGCCTGGACCTGGCCACAATGGCCTACGCCTCACTGGGATGGAGAGAGATTTTTCCACCAGGTAGTTTATTGGATTAAACCAATGACTTCCTGGGATAAGGACAGTCACTCAGTTCTAACTCCTGTCTCCAGAGCAGAAAGCAAATTCTGAAATGTGAAGCAATTCATAAACTAGACACCAAAGAGGTCAGTGGAAGAATAGGGATTTCTCAGAGCAGTTGCGCCTTTGTCCTTTACCTCTAAGTAGAGGACAATGGTATGTATATTTTTAAAGATAGAAGATAGAAGGTGTGAGAAGTAGGGGAGTAAATTATAGTGTTTCTTCCAAAGAGGCAAAGTCTGGGCAAGATGCCCACAAACCAAATGCACAAAAGCTCTGAAGTGTGGCATAGATGTTCTCACCCCTTAAGGGACTTACTGGAGGTTTCGATCCTTGACAAGACCTTGAACAATCTGCCGTCACCTACTCATTCAGTAACTCTTGTGCCCTGGCCCTCTCACCCATGCAATGGCCTTCTGCTGCTTTGCCTCTTTCTCGTGCCGATAACACCACAGTTTTCCTTGGGAGATTAATCCTTGCTCCACTCTGAGTTTCCATTCCCTCTCTAGACACCAGATTTAGTTTGGGCATGGGCAGAGAACTCAAGTTACATGAACCTAATTTCAAGCCAGGACTTTCTTTTCTTTTCTTTTTTTTTTTTTTGGACAGGTTTTCGCTATAGGGCGCGTGCGCTCACCAGAAAGACAGAGAGAGACAGAAAGTGAGAAATCACCCCCAGGGGGGGATGGCCACACCGCAATCCCTTCTCCTCCATTCTCCTCTCGGGATCTTGGGCACGCACGCACACGTGCCCGGCGTGAGTGTAAGCCACTGGGTCCAGGACTTGAACCTCAGTCGACCACATGGGAGTTCAGCGACATAGCCATTATGCTAACCGCTGGTCCCAACCCAGGACTCTCTGAGCAGCTCTGTGATGAGGTTGGCTGTGTGAGACTGACCTCAGCCTGCAGGTTTCTCAGAGGAAAGTGCCGTTGGCATTTTGAGGGGAGTAGTTCTTTGTTATGCAGAACCATCTTGCCTGTCACAAGCACTTAGCATTCTGCTTCTGTGGACCAAGTTACTCAGTGCTCCCAAATCACTGTGACAACAAAAAAGCTCTCCACACCTGAGTGCCACCCACGGCTGAGAACTACAAGGCATAGGACTTTGGGCCAAAGGATGGAAATCTGAGAATGAGATACCTCGGCTGGGCACGGCCTACCCATCATTCAGGTCTTCAGGGACATGTTGCTTCCTCAAAAAAGCCACTTCATGTCTCCTTCATCTAAATTCGGCCCCTGTAATGACATTCTGTACTCAGTGTTTGTGTTACTGTACCTATTTGCAAATACATATGATAGGTCTTCAAAAACCTCATGGAAAATACATATTTCCCAATTTTTGCACTAAATAAACTTGTACTTTAATTCCATTTTCCATAAACTTCCAAGTTCCCTCATATTTATTTGTGTGGCTGTCTTTTTCATATCTGATTTCCTCCACTAGACAGTAAGTTATTTTTTATTTTTTCTTTGAGAGATTTTTGCTAAAGGGCACGTGCACTCGCCAGAGAGACAGAAAGCAAGAAATCATCCCCTGGAATGATGCAATCATGCTGCAATCCCTTCTCTTCCATTCTCCCGTTGGGATTTTGGACACACACATACACACAAGCCAGGTGTGAGTTTCAAGTCATCAGGTCCAGGGCTGGAACCAGCCATGTGGGAGTCCAATGATATAACCATTACACCATCTACTGGTCCCATTCACAGTAAGTTCTATGAAGAAAAGGGCTGTCTATTTGGATTTCTAATGTCTGGCATTCAATAAACAATTGTAGAAAAAGGGAGGTACTGTAGTCTGGATGTTAATGTCCTGCTCAAATTCATAGATTGAAATCTTAACTCCAATATGATGGTATTAAGAAGTTGAGCCTTTAATTTTTTTTCATTATTCATGACATAGTATACATGTCCATGAAAGAAAGAAGGAAGAGACTCTCTACACATGTGATCTGACCACACTGTAACTCCCTTCCTCCAAGCCTCCAGACAATCAGGTCTTGGACACTGGCACACAAGTACAGAACTTTAGGCCGACTCACCCAGGGATTCAAACTACAGTCACTGTGTGGGATCCAGCCTCTCTCAAGCAGTACATTACCACAGCACCATGGTGCTGACCCAGGAGCTGGCTCCACCTTTGGGAGGTAATTAGGTCTTGAGGGTGGGGCTCTTGTGAATGAGATAGTCATCCTTGTAAAAGAGGCAGTAGAGAAATCTCTCATCTCTTCTATGAGGTTACATGTTGAGAAGATGTAGTGAGAAGATGGTTGTCTATGAAAAAACAGGTTCTCATCAGACACTGAATCTGTTGGTACCTTGATCTTGGATTTCCTGGACTCCAGATATGTGATAAATAATTTATATTGTTTATAAACTACCTAGTCTATGGTATTTTGTTATAGCAGCCGGAACGGACTGAGACAGAGATTGCTTAGAAACTAGTAATACTTAGTGACTAGGATCTCAAGCCACCCCACAAAAGCCTGTTTAAGAACCAAAATGCCATCTTTTATACTATTTTTATAGGCGAAGGAAGAGAACCGAGCTGACTTCAAAACCCTAGGAGCCCACTTACCTCTCCTTAAATCAGTTCTGGAAATTCCTCTGGCTCCCACGGGAACAGGTCCCCTTGAGGACAGCAGTGGCTGCACGATGGAGGTAGAAGGCGGAGGTCTGGATACAGTTTTTCTAGCCCATCTCCTTTCCTCACTCACCCCGGCCTTGGCGGTCTGAAGCGCTTCAGCAGTGGGAGAAGGTGTGGATGTGAGAAAGGAATCACTTGGACCACTCAGAAATCCAAAATCTGCCTTTTAGAATTCTTCCTTACTGGGAACATACGTTATTTTGTGGTCACTGGACTATTCCCCCCTCTGTAATACACTGCTCTCCCCTCAGGCTGTGGGCAGCCGTGGTGGATCAGGAAAGCAAGGCGCCTGCCTTCACTTTGGAAACCAGTGCCTTCAGTCCTTCCTGCATGCAGTGGCATAACTAAGACAGAATTTTGAATCTTAAATGAGAAATGTAAAGACATTAAAATAATCATAATAAAGACTGGAAGATATTCAACCAGTAATGTCCTCTCAACCAGAGTGTCACTACAACTTGACGAATCCTGACTTTTAGCCTCCAGGGCCTCCAGAGGTTCCTTGACTCTTACATATTTCCAGGGCTAGCTCTCTAGGTTCTTCTCAATTCTTGGACTCTCAACATCCCAGTAAAATCCTGTGTGGTGGTTAATTTTGGATGTCAACTTGACTGGACTGAAGGATGCCTGAATGGTTTAAAAAGCATTGTCCCTGGGTATGTCTGTAAAAATGTTGCCAGACAAGATTGTGATGTGAGTCAATGGCCTGAATGAAAAGGTCCAGCTTTGGTGTGGAGGGCACCTTTCCAGTTAAGATTGGCATGTGAGTAAGTGGACTGAGCATAAGACCTACCTTCAATGTGGTGGGCACACCTAATTGGCTTGGAACATAGGAAGGATAAACACAGGGAAGGAGAAAGTCTATTTCCTCCCTCTGAAACCTTCCTTCCATACCATGCTGTGTGTGCCTCCACATTTGTCCGCTCCACCCTGCTCTATAACCTGGCATTTGTCTGGTTCCCACTGGGACTTGGCCCCCACACTCATTTAGCCAGACAGACTCCAAGTTCTTTAACAATAGAACCTCAGATTCATATGAGCTGCTGCCCCACGTTGCTTGGGCCTGCAGCCTCCGGGAGGTCCAAGGGCCTTTGGCCTTGACTTGGAGCGCATCACCGGCCCCTCTGCTTCTGGCCTTCCAGCCATTGCTCCAGCTTGCAGACAGTCTATTGTCAGATCTCTCTACCTTATAAGAGTGTGAGACAATCCCTGTAATAAATCCTTCTTTTATACATACGCATCCTGTTGGTTCTGTTTCTCTGGAGAGCCCTGGCCAGTACATTCCCTTTGTCTAAATGACCAGGGTCAGAGGCTTTGTTTGCAGTGAAAGGATCTGGGTGGATTTCCAGAGACCTGATTAAGTTATGCATTACAGTGTCGCATTTGCAGTCATTCACTCCAAATATAGCTAATGAAAGTTCATTACGCCCCATGACTATGCCAGATGCTGGGGATACAGAAACAAAGGACTCAAGCTCAGGCCAGAAGGGCACACTTTGCACGGGGAAGCAGAGACATAAGTCAGCAACTGAAACTGAGACGGCGGGGTCCATGGCAGAATCCCGGTGGGCATCCAAATTCAAGTCTCATCCCTTCAGCTACACTTTTCATCTCTCTGCCTCTTCCAAATCTGGTGGCTTCTGGGTCTGTGGACAGCAGATGCGAGTGAAGATTCCGGTTCTCTGGAACTTCTGCAAACTCCTCCCACAGCAGGCTTCACAGGAGCACGGGAAAACCAGGGGTAGAGAGCTCCAGAGTGGGATGATAGGGCAGGCAGTCACGGTAAAGAGCTCGAGTCCCTGGGGAAGGGCGTCCTAAGAGTCTCAAAGGGATGAGATGGGCAGACTGAGTCCTTCCAGTTCCAGAGGCTGTGAGAACTTCAGAAAACTAGGAGTAAAAAGGCTTCTTCCAGCTTCCACACACTCCCCAGGCTACAGGAAGAAGGACAATCCTGTCTTTCACCACTGGAGGAGCTGCTCCTGCACTAAGTACTGAAGCGAGCAGGCCTGGGCCTGAGGGAGCTGAAATAGCTCTCATCTGGCTGTCAGAGAAATAAATATCCATCAGAGGAAACTGAACACGGCCACGGTGAGATCAAACAGCTGAAGAATGCCAGAACTTTGGATATAACAGTCACGAGTACCTAAGGGGATGCAAGTACAGCACACGATAACAAAACAGCCTTCTGGAGAAAAACTCAGCTCCGAGGTGCAGAAAAGAAATCAAAGCATGGGTGGTCATCGTGGACACCCAGGTTATTGACCTGCCTGATCATATGTAAAAAATACTTAAGCACAGAGAAAAACACACAAAGAGGTGAAACTCATGAAGGAAAATATGAGACTTGGAAAACTAAAATGTAAATTATAGGTGTTTCAGAAGAAGAGAAAAAAATTATAGTAAATAAGGTCTTCTGGACTTCTGACAGGACTAAAAAGAAGAGACACATACCAAGGAGTTTCCTAGTAACATCCCAAGTGGGTTAAAAGGAAAACCTGTCAATCGTTCCAGCAAAAAGAGCATTGCCCCAGCCGTGGTGGTGCACAGGTAGAAGCAGTGCTTGCGGGGTTGCACGGGGCACCTGGGTTGGATTTCTGGGCCAGTCTAAATATCTGCGTACAGTTCCATGTACCTATAATCCCAGCTACTTGTGACGTTGTGGCAAAGGATCACAACACAGCAAAGCCTGCCAAAATACTGTCTCTTCCTCTTTTCCCTTCTCTCTCTCTCTTGAAGAAAAAAACAAAGAACAAGAGAAGAGACCGAAAAAAAAAAAAGGAATGGAAACAACTGTCGATACCAGAGATAGTGTGGGGAAGGGTAGGAAATGGCAGAGGGTGAAAAAAAAGGGGAAGGAAAAAATATATTAAACAAGAAATGGAAAATTATTTGTTGAAAATAACATGTATGATTAAGTCACTATACAGTGTATTCTGGATGGGAAATCACATTTTGTATGCTATGATGATGTTCAGTAAATGAATGTAAAATAAATAAATTTAAAATAAAAAATAAGAGTATAAGCTCTATAAGAGAAAAATAATCAGACTGACTTTTTTCCCTCTCTCTCTAACCTTAGAATATGAAAAACAGTAAACTAGCACACAGAGATGGGTGCAGTTGCACAGCAGTAAAACACAACACTCTGTGAGGCTGGCCCACATGGAAAGGTTCTGGGCTTGTGTCCAGAGACCTCCTGGAGTTGGTCAGGCAAATGAGAGCCAGTGATTTGGGACCAGTTGAGACTGTAGGTGGGTCACGGCACAGAGATCCTATTGAGCTGCCTCTCTCTGTGTGGCTCTCTTATTAATAAAACAAAATTTAGTATAAACTTTTTTTTATCTTTTTTTTTTTTTTTTTTTTGTAGAGGTTTTTGTCATAGGGTGCTTGCGCTCACCAGACAGAGAGACAGAAAGCGAGAAATCACCCCCCGGGGGGATGGCCACACCGCAATCCCTTCTCCTCCTTTCTCCTCTCGGGATCTTGGGCACACAAGCACATGCACCCGGTATGAGTTTTAAGCCACCGGGTCTGGGACACAAAGCGCGGTCAACTACGTGGGAGTCCAGCAACATAGCCATTACGCTAACTGCTGGTCCCGATAAACTTTTAAAATAAATAAATAACATCCACAGGTATCATGAAACCTGTGATCACATCATGATATCTGCAACCAATATCCTATACACAGTCAAAAATTATTCATCTTGGGACTAGCAGTTAGCGTAATGGCTATGTCGCTGGACTCCCATGTAGTTGACCATGGTTCAAGTCCTGGACCGGTGGCTTAAACTCACGCTGAGCACATGTGCGTGCGTGCCCAAGATCCTAAGAGAAGGATGGATGAGAAGGGATTGTGGCATGGCCATCCCCCCAGGGGGTGATTTCTCACTTTCTGTCTCTCTGTTTCTCTGTCGTCTTGGTGAGCACACGTGCCCTATACCAAAAACCTCTTCAAAAAAAAAAAAAAAGAAAAAAGTTATTCACCTCTTAAAATAAAAGGAAAACCCATGGGAATGTGGCAAAAATCAGAGAATCTAGCATTCATTTACCCCATCTGAGAAAAAGAATGTAGGTGGGGCCAGCAGGTAGCCTGGTGGTTAAGGCACTGGACTCCCACATGGCCAAACGTGGCTCGAGTCTCAGACCAGGGGGCTTGAAACTCACAGTGGGCACATGCACATTCATGCCCAAAATCCGGAGAGAAGGATGAAGATGGGTTTGTGTCATGGCCATCCCCCCTGGACGGAAGTGATTAAATCTAGGGAGGTTACCCACATGCAAAAGAATGAAATTGGACCCCTCTTAATATTACACAAAATGTAACTCAAAATTAATTAGGAGACCTAAAAGTGAGAGGCAAAAATTTAAAACTCTTAGGATATAGAAGTACATATTCATGATTGTGAATGAAGCAATGGCTTCTGAGACACGACATGAAAATCATAAGCAACAAATGAAAAAAATAGAAAAAGTGAACATCATCAGAATTAAAATAAGTCTTTCCGTCAAAAGAGACCTTCAAGAAAGTGGAAAGACAGCCCATAGAATGAGTGAAAGTATTGGGACATCATATTTTTGACATCCAAAAACTAAAAGTGATCTCTTTTCAATTCAATATTAAAATAATAGACAACCCAATTTAAGAATGGGCAAAGGGTTTAAGTAGACATTTCTCCAAAGGAGGTATACAAACAGCCAATATACACAAGAAAAGAAGTTCAACACCGTTAGTTCGTCATTAGCATTAATAAAATGTAAATCAAAATCACAGTGAGATGCCACTTCACATTCACTAGGACTGCTAAAATTAAAACACACACACACGCACAATTGCTAGGAGATTGGGGAGAAATCAGAGTCCTCATATATTGCCAGTGGGAATATAAATAATGTGAACATTTGGAAAATAGACCTGCAGTTTCTCAAAAAGTTCAATGTAGAGATGTAACAAGACCCAGCAATTCTATTCCTCGGCATATACCAAAGGAAGATGAAGTCATTCATTCACATACAATCTTGCACATAAGCAAAGCAACATAACTCATAGTAGCCAAAAAGTAGAAACAATCTAAATGTTCAACTGATGGATGAATAAACAAAATGTGGAATATTCATACAATGGAGTGTTATTTGGTAATAAAAGGAATAAAGTTCTGATACAACATAGATGCACCTCAAAAACATTATGCTAAGTGAAAGAAGCGAGTCACAAAGGACCCAAATTATGTAACTTATTGTATGAATAGGCAAGTCTTATGTAGAGACTGAGACAATATTAATGGTTGCTTGATGCTGGTGAGGGTAGTAGGGATGGGTTTGAGGCATGATGGCTAATAAGCACAGGGCTTCTTCTAAAGTCCTAAAGTTATATGATAGTGATGGCTGCATGTGGAGAGCACTGCATACGGAAGCCATCTTGAGCTATCCGCCATCTTGAGCTATCCACCATCTTGGAAACCATTAGGCTTCACTTCCTCACTGAGCAACCATTTCTCAGAAATCATGTGACCAACTGTTCTGCCCTGAAGCCGTTGGGTTTCTAAGCAACGGGAGAGATCCACCCACACCAATGATTGGTTCATGCTGTTCTATCTCATTTGCATTTCGGGCAACCAATTGGTGCCCACCAACTGTATAAAACTCGCCATTTTTCCTCAATAAATGGAAGAAGATGAAGACTTGATCAGCACCTCGTATTGTGTGTGCGTGTGTTTGTCCCATCTCTCACACCCTCCCCCAGGGAACCTGTTCGACTGTCCGCCGGGTCAGGACAGCTGCATGACTGGATATACTAAAAATATCCTAAAACCCACCCAACAGCATACTTTATATGAATTACATCCCCACAAAATTGTTTTTTAAATTAAATTTAAAAATCACTTTCTTCGATCACACTAAACATTTTTTAAAAAGCAGTCTTGGGACCAGCAGATGGCAAAGCAGTTACATTGCTGGACAATTTCAGGACTCCACATGGCTGACCACAGTTCAAGTCCCAGACTTGGTGGCTTAAAAATCATGCTAGGTGCATGTACGTGCATGACCAAGATCCTGGGAGAAGAATGGAGAGAAGGAACTGTGGCATGGCATCCCCCTGGGGGGAAATTTCTCATTTTTCTTCTCACTGTGTCTGTCTCTAACTCTCTTTAGCAAGCGCACATACCCAAAAGAAAAAACTTATAAAAAAAAAAAAGAAAAGAAAGAAATCTAAGGAAGGACTCTGAGAAAACAAGGGAACAAGTGAACTAGCGCAGACACTTCAAAGGGCAGGGAGAAGCAAGAGAAATAGCAGGAAGCAATGAGCTATGGAATATGTGAACAACTGAATCTCATTGGATAATAATGAACCATGTAAGAACATTAAATACATGACTTTAGGGGGGCTGTCTGTTTTATTTTAGGGTTTTGCTATAGGGTGCATGCACTTGGTAGAGAGACAGAGGCAGGGAAAGTGAGAAATCCCTTGGGGGCATGACCATGCTGCAATCCTTTTTCTTCCATTTTCCTCTCAGAATTTTGGGCATGCATGCACATTCGCCCAGCATGATTTTCAAGTTGCTGGGTCTAGGACTTAAACCATAGCCAGTCATGTAGGTAGCCAGCACTTTAACCACCATGCCACCTGCTGGACTCCTGAAATACATGTGTTTTAAAAGATCTGAAACATAACATATATAGCTGCTTTAGTTTCCTAAATATTCTGGTTACAGTACTTTTTCTGAGGCCTAGTTTACAGATAATTTTCTCTTATTCTATTCTGAAGGTTGTCCCTTCACTCTATTGTTTCTTTGGCTGTGCAGAAGCTTTTTAACCTGATATACTCCTATTCAGAATGGCTATAATAATATAAAAAAAAAAAAACTAAAAGAAAGAATGGTAAGTACTGGTGAGCTGTGGTAAAAAACCTGCGTTGTTGGTGGGAATGTAAATTAGCACAGCCATGGTGGAGAACAATATGGATGATCCTCAAAAGTCTACAAATAGAAGTACCAATTGATCCAACAATTCCACTCCTGGGTATCTACCCAAAGGATAGGAATACACTCAGCCAGAAAATTGTTTGCACATCCATGTTTAATGCGGCATTATTCACAATTTCTAAGACATGAAACCAACTCAAATGTCCATGAACAGATGAATGGATTGAAAAGGTGTGGTACATATACACTACAGAACACAATGCAGCCATAAAAAACAATGAGACCCTGGCATCTGATAGAAAGTGGCCAAATATGAAAGATTTATTGCTAAGCACATGAAGCCAGACTATGAAAGAGAAGCATTGCATGAAATATTGGAAGGTATAAAAGCATGGAGAGCAGATACCAGAGAGTGGATACCAGAGACAGTGTGGGAGGAGGGTGGGAAACGTGGTAGGTGAGAGGGAGGGAATCAAGGGGAAAAAGAAAGAAGCAAAACATTTAAGGGACACAAAAATGAAAAAAATTATTTGTTGATAATAATAGGTATGGTAATATCTTTGGACTAATATACAGGTATTCATGCTGGGAAAATTCATTTTGTATGCTGTAATGATAAACAGTGATTGAATGTTAAAAAATAAAATTGGAGAAGAAAAATGTTGAGTAGAAAAAAAAGGAAACTTTAAAAAGCAAACAAATAAAAAGATTAAGCAAAGTGATTCCAAGTGTTCTGATCTCCTTATCACAGAATTTAGCCAATCACGATTGCACAAGAATCCTTGCTACCCTCCCCTCCCATTCACAACTTTTGCTTTTAAAAGCATCCTGAAACTAGGGACCAACAATTGGCATAATGGCTATGTCACTGGACTTTCATTAGCCAACCGCGGTTCAAGTCCTGGACCCGGTGGCTTAAACTCACTCTGGATGTGTGTGCATGCATACCCAAGATCCCAAGAGGAGAAGGGACTGCAGCGTGGCTAACACTTTCTGTCTCTCTCTGTCTTTCTGGAGAGTGCATGCACTGTATAGTAAAAACCTCTCAAAAAAAAAGCATCCTGCAACCTGTAGGGCCTTAATACTCATTACTCAGAGTAACTTGAATTTTGTGATACCCAGGCAATCATCCTAATTCTAACCCAGTAAGTCCTTTTGCTTTCCTCAGCCTTTGTGATAACAGAAAGTGTATCAAGCATTTATAAAGGGGAAAGGAAAGTAGAACTTTAAAATTTACGAAGGATGTGTGGGATGCAGAAAATAAATAATAAAGAGCAGCTTAAGCAAAGCAAGGGAAAAAAAGAATAATCATGTAAGATAGTTTTTACATTCCTACTCTGGGTTTTCTCATGGTTAAATGAAATGGGGCTAGGGTTTTTGGAAGACTACTACATGCACGATCTCCATGTAACATCACTGATGATGTTAGTTTTCATCACTTGGTGTTTGCCAAACTTCTCCACTAAAAAGTTACCATTATTGGGACCAGCAGTTAGCATAATGGCTATGTCACTGGACTCCCATGTAGTCGAACGTGGTTCAAGTCCTGGACCTGGTGGCTTAAACTCATGCCGGGTGCATGTGCATGTGTGCCCAAGATCCCGAGAGGAGAATGGAGGAGAAGGGATTGTGGCGTGGCCATCCCCCCTGGGGGGTGATTTCTCGCTTTCTGTCTCTCTGTCTCTCTCTGTCTCTCTGGCGAGCGCATGCGCCCTGTAGCAAAAACCTCTCAAAAAAAAAAAAAAAAGTTACCATTATTCTCTTTGTTTACTCTATTCTTTGGAAGCCACTGATTGAGTCTAGTCAGCTCCCATGGAAGGGGTGAAGCAGGAAGTAAACATCTACCAAATGGGGAGTATCTGTATTTATTATTTAAAATTCTGTAGTAAAGATTTGCCTTTTCTCTCCTATATAAAATACATTGTCAAAAAGCATCAACACAGATGAAACAGTCATTCTAATAAGTATAAAATGACTGAATTCACATTAAAAACCAGAGACCATTCAACAGTGGTGGGGGGAGAATCAGCTGTCCAGTGCTGACTGTACAAAGGCTTAAAGCATAGTGAAGACATTAAGTAGAGGAGTGGACGTCAAACAATGTGTTTTTAAGGTAGGAGGTAATATCAGACAAGGCAAAATTTAAATTTAAGAATGTTAAACAGAAAAAACGAAGAAGGATTACGTATTGAGACAAAGTAAAGGCATAATTCAGGAAAATAATATGAGTCATAAGTCTTTGTGTTTGAAGAAATTACAGCAGCTAAATATAGAAGGAAATAACTATTAGAGATGCAAAGAGAACTTAATAACATTTAAAGGGCTGTGAGAGACTTCATTATACCTTGTACATAGTTAGACATATCCAGTGGACTAAAGCAAACAAAAAACAAGGACGTTCAAAATATAATCAAATCAGTTATTATAGTATAGTTATATTTAGAGTTTAAATTCACTTTTTTTTACTTCTCTAGCTATTTTTTACATTTTTTAACTTTCTTACATTTCTAGTATAAAATATTTCTTATATCTCCAATTATAAAAATCAATAATATTTTTATGATTATAACTAAAGAGGTAAAAGATCTCTAGAAGAAAAACTATGAAAAACTGAAAAAAGAGATTGAGTTTGATACACAAAAGTAAAAAGACATCCTATGTTCCTGACCTGGAAAAATCAATATAATCAAAATGTCAATTCTACCCAAGTTGTATATTTTTTAAAGAATTATTTATTTTATTTTATTTTATTTATTATTATTATTATTATTATTATTTAATTTGACCAAAGACAGAGAGTGAGATATTGAGAAAGTAAGTTGCCGGGTCCAGGACTTGAACCATAGTCAGCCAGGCGGGAGTCCAGCACCTTAACCATCTGCTGGCCCCTAGTAGTATTTATTTTTAAGATACTTTATTTCTCTCTTCCATGTGTGGATGTGAGGGAAAAAGGAGATACAGGGGGACCGTACCCTCAACAGGGTCTTGACACTGAGATACACCTGAACCCTAACTGGTTCCAGATTATGTGCACACATGTGCTTGGCATACTCAGGGAGGTCTGTAGACATGAATCCAGAATTCCTGTATATGCTCAGCTTCACAAGGCATCATGTTTTACCATTGTGAGATCATCCAGCTTCAGTAGTCCATACTTTTTAGTCAAAAGTCCTAAAAATAGATGCAAGAACTAATTAAAAGGTAATCAGAAGAAATATTAATTTTGGAAATAAAAACTTCCATGACTACTTATTGACTAAAACATGAACTCTGAAAATAAAATATAAAATAAAAGCAATCAGTAACATAATACTTAAGTTTTACACCAAAACCTACAGACACAGAAAAAGCTGTATTCAAAGAAAACAAAAGCATAGATCCACTGTATCAATAAATTTTTAAAGAAAAAAATTAAAGGCAGTTAGCAGTTTAAAATTTTTTATATGAGCAATGAAATATATCAGTTAAGGGGAGCATATAACCTATATACTAAACTCAATAAAGTAGAAAGTACAAAATTAGAAAATTAGGATGATAAGTAAATCTAAAAGCTGATTTTTGAAAAGAAAAACAGGATGGAAAAACCTCTGGTAAGTCAGACTAAGGGGAAAAATGATAAAGTAAAAATATAGAAAATTAGAAATAAGAGAAAAAATAATAATAGAAACACACAAAAAAACTGTAAGAGAATACTATATTCATCCCTATTAAAAAAAAAACTAACAGCCATAGATAACATCTAACATAAATAGAAATTAATAAATTCAATTTAAAAATAAATGAAAATTTTGAATGGACGATTTACCATAAAAGGGGTTGAGGAAAAAACAATGTCTTACCATATTGATAGTCATCAGGATTAGACAGATTTATGACTGAATGGTATCCAAACTTAAACGTTAGGTAATTGTTATTATTATTATATAAGCTATGCTAGGGCAAAAATACAAAGATCTCATTCAATTCATTTTGAGAATGCAATACAACCTTAATAGCAAAATTTGCTTTTAAAAAAATTACATTATCAGTTATGATGCACTGTTTTGAGATAAAAATTAATAAATAGGAGCAATCTATCAAAATATAAAAAGTTTTTGTCCATTAAACAAGTAGGGCTTGTCCCATGATGTAAGAAGTTTCAACATCAAAATATATCAACAAATTTAAAAATCATATAATCAAATCAATATATGTTTAAAAGGGCATTTAAAATAATTCAGCATTTTTTAACTAAATAAAAACTAAGTGCAATAGGAATATTATGGTTTCCTCAAATAAAATTAATTCTATTTACCAAAACCAACAGAAATTTTATCCTGAATATTAAAATGCAAAAAAAGCTACTTTAAAAAAATGTAGACTGCTACTGTCAGTATTATTCCATGTCATTGTACTCTCAGTATTATTCCACATACTTTGGGAAGCTCTAGCTAAAGCAAAATAACAAGAAACTCTAAGAATTGACGTAGACATTAAAAAAATTCTTAAAAACACGATGTCATTTTGCTTATTATAGGACTGCATACCTAGAAAAAAGAGAAGCTAGTAAAATCACATGGTCAAGAGACTTTGGTAAAGTGGCTGGATATGAGATGATTATACAAATTCAATACATCGTAGGAAATAGATTTTCATCTCTGTCTCTGTCTCTCCTGGTGAGGGCATGCCCCCTATGGTGGTGGTGCAGTGGTAAAATGCAATGTTCTGCAAGGAAATCCCACACCAGAGGGTTCCCAGTTCAAGTCCACAGACCTCCCTGAGCATGCCAGGTGTATGACTACCCCTGATCTGAGGCTGTTGAAGACTGGGAGTGGATTACAACATGAGATCCAGTTGGAGGTGCTGTTTCTCTCTCTCTCTCTCTCTCTCTCTCTCTCTCTCTCTCTCTCTCTCTCTCTCTTTCTCCTTCCCTCCCTCCCTGTCTTCTCTCACCCATGGAAGAAATAAACAGGCAAACTTTGAAAAAAATATAACAAAAGTCAGTATTCCCAAAATTATCTCACAAATTTTATTACAATTAAATCTACTCTTTTAGTAGGTGGTGCTTTCCTGGTAGTCCTGGGTGTTTCTCAAGATTTCTCAGAAATAACCATGAAAGGACATACATATTGAACTTTAACAGCAACACATATGTATGGATGCCACACTTAAAAGAAATGAGAAGATATAATGGTAATGTCTCATCGATAGAGAATATTAGTCAAGAGGTACAAGGTACTAAAAAGAGACAAATATATATCAAAACTCTTAAAATTCAATAGTAAGAAAACTGACACTCAATTTAGAAATAGTCAAAAGATCTGAACAGCTTTCTCCTAAGAAAATATTTGGATGATAAATAAGCATATGAAAAGATTTTCAACATCATATGTCATTAGGAACTGCAAACTAAAACCACAGTAGAGACCACTACGTGCCTACCAGGGTGGCTCACATCCCAAATACTGATAGCTCCAAATGCTGGTGAGGATGTAGAACAGTAACAACTCTCATCCATTGCTGGAGGAAATGCAAAATGATGCAGCCTCATTGGAAGGCATTCTGGTGGCTCCTTAAAAAACTACATATACAGTTCCATACTTTCTAGCAATTATGCTTCTTGGTATTTTCCTAAGTGAAAAACTTATATCCACACAAAATCTGCACATGGATATAAACTCTTTCATGATTTCCAAATCTTAGAAGCAACCAAGACATCCTTCAGTAGAAAAACAGTTAAATAAACTGTGGTGCATCCATACAATAAAATATTATTTGATGCTAAAAAAAAAAAAACTACCACCATGAAAAAGCAGGAGAGAAATGTGCATGCATATTACTAAGTAAAAAATACCCGTCTTTAGAGGCTATCCACTGTATATTTCCAACTATGACAAACAGGAAAAGGTAAAACTATGAAGACAGTAAAAAGCTCAGTGGTTGTAAAAAAGGAGAGATGAATAGGTAAAATCCAGACTTTTGGAGCAAAAAAAAAACAAACCCACTATATTATATGATAACTACAGTAATGGATACATGATATTCTACCTGTCAAAACCTACAGACTGTACAAAACCCAGAATGAACCCCAACATGAACGCTGGGTGATAGTGTCAGTGTAGTGTCATTGACTAGTGTATGTACCACCCCGTTGCAGGATGCTGATGGTGGGAGAACCTGTACAAAGTGGGGTGGGGCATACAGGCCAACTCTCTGTACTTTCCACTGAATTTTGCTGTGAACCTAATACTGCTCTAAAAATGAAGTCTATATATAAAGATGAACCAAGTGAAAAATGAGGCTTAAAAGTATACTACTAAAGTTTAAATTTTACTAGAGGTTCTAAA
This sequence comes from Tupaia tana, assembly GCA_026018925.1. Taxonomy (NCBI): domain Eukaryota; kingdom Metazoa; phylum Chordata; class Mammalia; order Scandentia; family Tupaiidae; genus Tupaia; species Tupaia tana. The sequence continues at coordinate 109,755,831 of JAKSZU010000004.1, read as the reverse complement.
TAACAGATTTTAACTGCCTTAAAAAATCAGTAAACTTGAAGATAGATCAATAGAGATTGTACAATGTGAAGAATAGAGAGAAAAAAGGAATAAAGAAAAATTAACAGCTTAGTATAAAGTGGGACATCCATGAAAACACCAACATATGTGTATTGGAAGTACCAAAAAAGTTCAAAGAAATAATGGTTGAAAACATCCCAAATATAATGAAAAACATTAATGTATCCTTTTAAGAAAGTCAAGCATCTCCAAGGAGGATAAAGACAAAGAGATCCACATTCAGACATATCATAGTTAACATGATAAAAGAAAAAAATTATTGAAAGCAACAACAACAACAAAAAATGATTTGTCACATTTGAGAATCCCAAAGCACTTAACACCCGCCTTACCAGCAGAACCAATGAGAATCAGATGGCAATGAGAAGATATGTTCCAAGTATCAAAAGAAAGAACTATTGACCAAGAATTTTGTATCCAGCAAAACTACTTTCCAAAAATTTAGGGCAAATAAAGACATTCTCGGATCACAAAAACTGAGAAAATGTATTACTGGTGGTTCTACCTTACAAGAAATACTAAAGGAAGTTCTTCACAGTGAGAGAAGGTGATACCAAGGTCTAATTTGAAACTACACAAGAAAACAGAGTACTGCTAAAAATAATTATGTAATTAGGAGACAGTATGAATGCACATTACTTCTCTTTTTCTCTTAACAAATATTTTTTAAAAACAATTGTATAAAACTATACACACACATAAATGTGTGTGTATTATATTATGGTATTGTCATACTTAAAACATGTAAAAATGTAATGTATTTTTTATTATAATAAAACAAAGCATGAGAATATATTGTGGTAGGAAAAATGACACTAGATGATATTTCAAATTCCCTTGAACAAATAAAGGGAATCAGGGACCAGCAGTTAGCGTAATGGCTATGTCGCTGGACTCCCATGTAGTCGACCACGGTTCAAGTCCCAGACCAGGCAGCTTAAAGTCGTGCCAGGCACATGTGCGTGTGTGCCCAAGATCCCGAGAGGAGAATGGAGGAGAAGGGATTGTGGCATGGCCATCGCCCCTGGGGGGTGATTTCCCGCTTTCTGTCTCTCTGTCTCTCTCTGTCTTTCTGGCGAGCGCATGCGCCCTATAGCGAAAACCTCCCCCCCAAAAAAATAAAAAATAAAGGGAATCAGAAGTGGGAGATAAAAAAGTTCATATAACAAATTCTATACAAATATTTTCTTTCTTTCCTGCTTTTGGCTTCTTTAAAAAATGTAAAACTATGTAGGATAACAAGTATAACAATGTGGCTTAGAGTCAGCGACATAGTTAAATATAATATGTATAACAATAATAGCAGCGAAGGTTAGGAAGCTAGACAGAGATCTACAGCAGCAAGATCTCTATATCTCACTGAAATTCAATAGAATAAATCAAAAATAGATTACGTTAAATTAATATGGGGACCTATAATTGGTGTAATGGCTATGTTGCTGGACTTCCATGTTGCCAACCACAGTTCAAGTCCCAGACCCGGTGGCTTAAATTCACGCTGGGCACGTTTGCGTGTGTGCCCAAGATCTCGAGAGGAGAATGGAGGAGAAGGGATTGCGGCGTGGCCATCCCCCCTGGGGGGTGATTTCTCACTTTCTGTCTCTCTGTCTCTCTCTTTCTGGTGAGTGCACATGCCCTATAGCAAAAACCTCTCAAAAAAAATTAATATGTATGTGACAAGCCCTAGAGCAACTGCTAGAAAAAACTGTGAAAAAATAATAAAAATAACTTAAATATCACACTAAAAATATTCACTTGATGTAAAGGAAAGCAGTAAAGGAAGACCAGAGAAAGAAAAAAGATACAACATATAGAAAACAAAAATTAAAATTGCAGATATAAACCTACTGTATCAATAAATCATTGATTAAATTAGTTATTAAATTAATTAACCAGATCAGTGAAGTATAGGCCTTTAGGAGATTGCTAGGTCATAAGGGAAGAACCCTCATGGATTAGTACCCTTACAAAAAAGACTCAGGGAAGATCGGTCACCCCCCCATTCCCAACATATGAGGACACAGTAGGAAGGACAAGTCCCTCACTAGACACCGAATATGTCGGCACCCAGATGTTGGATTTCCCTGTCTCCAAAACTGTGTGAATACATTTCTATTATTTATAAATTATGCCACATAAGCCATTTTTGTTATAACAGCCCAAATAGACAAGACGAAACCTAAGAGCTAAAACTATAAAACTGCAGGGTTAGAGAAGCATTTTCCTAAGTGAAAACTTCGGAAGTGGGAAGTGACTATTAAGAGGTATGGTGCTTTTGTGAGGTGATACAAATGTTCCAGAACTGGTGGTGATATTGGTTACACGACTCCAGGGATATCCTAAAACTACTGAATTGATTTCCTCAGAAATATTGCCCTTAGTATAGATTCAAGGATGTTTAATTGTCATCATTTGACTAACACAGATGAGAAATAGCGATTGACTGTTTTAAAATATAATTAGAATAATACTAATAATGATTTGGGAAAACATAGAAAAAATATTGAATGTTGAAGCAGGGAGATTAAGGTCTCTGTACTGACTGACATGCATGGCATTCCCTTTTGAAAAAGCAACGTAATACACTGCAAAGTTATATGTAATTCAATGTAATATAAAGAAGAATAAAAAAATAATAACAATTTTAAAAATGCAAAAAAAAGCATGTATAATATTATTAGAATAGCTGACTCAGCCTGATTGAATTTATTTTTTTGTTATTTTACTGTTGTAATTTATAAGGTGAAGACACAAAATTAAAATCTCTTATGTTCATATAAAAAAAGAAATGTTTATTCATATCTTGATTTAATTCTGTAATCAGAGATTTTTTTTTGCTTTTCAATTATTGACTTTATTATATACTCTGAATATTACTCCTTCACTAAATGAATAGAATGAAAATACAAAAAAAAAAGAAAGAATTATAATTCAGGTTATGGAAACACAATGGCTGTCCACCTAGAACCATTAACAAGCATGAATTTACGCCCTAACAATTTCTTGATGCAATTTCCATAAGTTATCATAGAAAGACGAACTGTATAATTGCGTATAATGTGATTTCATTTTTAAAAAGAAACAATAGCCAAAACTACATGTCCTATGTGCACACACACACTCATACACACATGAACATTATATATAATCATTTGAGCATAAAGAATAGTGTGGAAAGATGCCCCATGAAAGGGTGGGTCATTGAAGTTGTGGAAGAAAAGTGTATCGGCTGGGTTTTCCAAGCACATACTTTAGTCTGCTACATGTCTGACACAAGAGGTTAAACCTGACTTTTTTTTTTGTAAGAAGGTATGTGCACTTACCAGAGAGAACAAAGAGAGAAAGAGAGAAAGAAAAAGGAAAGTGAGAAATAATCCCCCATCAAGAGTAGTGATGCCACAATCCCTTCCCCAGTTCTACCTCCTGTTGAGATGTTGGGCATGCAAACACACACATGCTTGTATGGGCATGCACACACACACACACACATGCTTGTATGGGTGTGCACACACACACAAGCTTGGTATATTTCTCAAGCTGCAGGATCTGGGACTCAAACCACACAGTTGGCACCACCACGCCACATGCTGGCCCCAGACGGAAATTTCTAACACCACTAACATTGAAGATGTTTATGATTTTTGAGTAAACTCCATAGGTTCTAGTCTCTGCCGTTTACTAGTATGTTACCTTGGGCATGTTATTAACCTCTCCATGCTTCGGTTTCCTCATCCAAAAGGAGAAATGAGAATAGTATCTGCCCCACAGAGTGGCTGTGAAGACTGAAAAAGCTCATACGCATAGAACACTCAGAACTGTGTGGTTTTCTATTTCTTATTATTTCTATAGCTGCGATTTTTGCATAAGACTCTACCCTGTATCCATTCAGTAACTAAAGAGAGGCTATTTTTCTTCTCATTGACTTTTCCTTCCTCTTTTTCCCATCTCCCTGACTTGTTCCGCGACCACTCAGAAGTCGTGGCAATGCTGAGCCGAGAAGCAGGCTCTGCATCGGTGAGGCCGAGTGGTGATGGGATCTAAGTGGGCTCAGCAGCTTAGAGACGTGGACGGTGCATAATGAAGTGGGATTCGTCTTGGGACGAAAATGCTAACTAGTCTGTGCAGGGAGAAATCGTTCAATATATATTCAAGCCAGAAGGGAAGAAGAGTGCATCTTAGGGAGATAGAGGTAAGGGAACGGGGAGGAAAAGGGCACCGGCAGGGATATGGCCAGAGCGCCCCTGTTCATCAAAGTTTGCAGTCTCACCAAGAGGGCCCCAACAGGGCCCCAGGAAAAGACGATAAAGCCTCATGAGATGTCCGTGGATAAATACTGCCTCCTCTGGTGGGCTCTTGATTTTGTTTCATTTAGATTTTCCAACTCTAATAGGGGCCAGTGGTCAAGGGGTTGATGTAACTGTGCACCAAAAATATTTTTGTCAGTTGTGTCTGTCATTATTTTGGCAGTTTTAGCAATCAAACTGGAACAACCCCAAGGGGTCTGAGCCACCGCTGGACACGGTGCCCCATGACAGTCTCAGACAGCCAACCTACTGAAAAGGCAGGTCGCAGTCACACCACATGGACACAGCCTTGGCCTCCAAGCCTCCTGTCTTATGGAACCAGCTATAAGTTTATTGAAATGAGACTTTAGTTTGGGGCTAAATAGGAAAGTTTGTTCTTTTACTTTAAATCGACATATACGCAATGCTTTGGAGGGAGGTGCTCTGTCCTTATGTTTTTCTGTAGTTCCAGCAGTAGCAGTGAATATTCTGATAGACGTTGACAGTTCCAGCTTGGTGAGATTGCAAACTTTGATGGTCCTGAGCTGTGGCTGCAGCTTTAAACTGATTGCAGCTGGAGTCTGCCTTGCCGGCCCCCACCTTCTCCTCTTCTCCTCCCTCCCCTCTGCTGCTCCCCACGCCTCCTCTCCTCTCGTCTTCTTTGCGGTAGGTCATCATGTCCCCTCAGAGACTTCATGCGATAGACAGGAGCAATGGGCCCCTTGTAATTAAGAGCTAAGACTCTAGTATAAAGCTGATCAATAAAGAGGCAAGCCTACTTGAAATGCTGCTCCATCTTAATGGCTTAAAACTAATATCAATTGAGAAAACAAAGAGAACCCAAGCCTAATTAGCCCGTGAGATGAGGCTGTGCAGAGCAGGAAAGCAGAGAAAGCCGTCGGCCTCAAGCAGGCCCACCTAATTATACCTTCACCCTGTGCCCCAGGGCGCAGGAGCCCCAGGGAGGAAGACATTCATCCTGGAAACCAGAGCAGTCTCGGAGCCTGAAGGAGAGACCCATATAAACCAGAAAGAGAGCTTCCTGTCTCCTGACCATGACAGAAACGGGTCCTTGAGAACTAGACTTACCTCCAAAGCAGGCCGTCAGATTTTCTGAGGTCTCCTTTAGAAACTCCTGAGTCTGGGGGCCAGCAGATGGAGTAATGGTTAGCTCGCAGCACTCCCACATAGTCGACGGCAATTTGAGTCCTGGACCTGATGGCTTAAGCTCAAGCCAGGCACATGCGCGTGCCCAAGATCCTGAGAGGAAAACGGAAGAGAAGGGATTGCGGCGTGGCTGTTCCCCCTGAAGGGTGATTTCTCACTGTCTCTCTGTCTCTCTCTGTCTCTCTGGAAAGCCCTATAACAAAAACCTCTCAAAAAGAAAAAAAGAGAGAGAGAGAGAGAGAGGAAGGAAGGAAGGAAGGAAGGAAGAAGGAAACTCTGAGTCTGTCCCCAGCTCTTCATCAGCACAGCTTGCCCCTTAGTTCAAGTCCTCATGGGACAGGCCCACAACCCGTCTCCCTGCCTCTGTGCCCATCTCCTTCCCTTCAGCCTCTCCTTGTGCACTCCAGGAGCATTCCCATGTGCTGTGATCCTGGCTTGTTGGGACTGGGAATGGGTCCTGGTGTGAAGGTCCCATAGAGGGAATCTCTTGGTCTTTCTCCGCATCTCTCTCTCTCTCTCTCAAAAGAAATAAATAAACTTAAAAAAATGTATTCCTTATGTCCTTGTGAACTAGCCATGGGGGGAGCAGGGAAGATGGAAGATCATACCAGAAAGGGAAAAATCTTTCGCAAAAGCTCAGCAGTAAGAAGCAGCCTCATTATTAAGGTGAGAGAGAACCCACTCATCATTCATTCAGCAAAAGATTTATTCAATTCTCTCAGCAAAACAATAGATGCCATGGAAGTCACAAAGAAGAACCAGGCATGGTTCCCTATCTACACAAGCTTACAAGCCTTTAAAAGGATACACCAGGATTAAATCATTGTCAGACTACATTTGAGAAAAAAACGCAGGAATAAATCAGATATAATAAGGAGAGAAAGTGTGAAGAAATAACTTCTGGCTAGAGAAAATCTCAGAGAGCTTCATGGAAGAGGAGGTTTTGTCATGAGGTCTGGAAGAACAAGTGAAAATGTTGGAGGTGTGGGGAGTTGAGGGACAGGAACACAAACGTTCCAGATGAGGAGTAGTGGGAGTAAAGGCATGGGAACATAGATGACGTGTTTGGAGAAGGGTACCTGAGGCTGGAACAGGGCCTAGGAGTGGCGAGAGAAAGTCCTAGAAGCTAAGGTGTGGGATGTGGCTGATGGCCGGCTCACGCGGGGCCTTGCACGCCTGCCTGGAGCATGTGGGCCTTACTGTATTCGCAATAACGTACTCAGTGCTGTGCACGAGCAAACAGCTATCTTCCTGGTGCAACTGAGCACATCAGCGGGGGCCGTGGTGGGGAGGACAGTTAGAGAAAACTGCAGGATTCCCAAGGTACAGAGACTTGGGCCGCAAGTAGGGATGTGAGGGAAGGCGGGCGTGGGTAGGTACACCAACCGGGTAAGGGCCCGGGCCCTCGCACAGCTCAGAGATCAGAACCTCTCTGCCTCTAACCGACAACTCGGGCACGTCCTCTAGCCTTCTCTGCCTTGGTGTTGGGCTCTCCTCTGGTTCTGAGACCATCAGCAGAGACTAGGGAAGATCATTGCATCTGATCGCAGACAGTGTTTATGGCCGGCTGGAGTAACGGTGCTAGGTCTGCAACCATCTTAGCAGCTCCCAAAGAAAGCCAATTAGCTGAGAGCAGCAGGATCAACGGGTGCTATTTCTGGTCCTTTCACCCTTCTTACTGTTGAGCTGCCACAATTCCCTTTTAAGAAAACTTTTCTTCTGTGAGGTGGAAAACTAAAAGAACTGAGGGCCACCACAGATTAAGCACAGCATTGAAGCAGGACACTTTTATAACTAATAATATCACCAACACACCCTGGGCAGCATAGGTCTATCCCCAGGTGACACTATGCACTGATAAGGAGTTTCACTATCAAAATCTCCTGATATCCTCTATATCTATGGGCTCTAAATTCCTGATTCACTAAACTCTATTAGATCATTATCTCTGTTAGGGAAGCAAACAGATCTGTCTTGCTCCCTGCCACATCTCACCAACTAGCACAAGCAGGCCCTGAACTATTGAATGAATGAGTGAACTTCAGGATCTCATGCAATGAGTACACAGTGCATTCTCCTATCAATGGGATGCCATAGAATTACTTATTTATTTATTTATTTAAAGTTTTTTGCCTTAGAGTATGTGTGCTCTCTGGAGAAAAAGAGACAGACATGGTGAGAGGGAAAGTGAGAAATCACCCCCCACGGGAATGGCCATGCTGCAATCCCTTCTCCTCTATTCTCCTCCCAGGATCTTAGGCACGCACACACGTGCCCAGTGTGATTTTGAAGCCACCAGGTCTGGGACTCAAACCACAGTCAGCTATGTGGGGAGTCTAGCGATATAACCACGACACCATTCCGCCATAGAATTATTCTGACATCATGTCCAAGCAAACTTTCTCTAAGGAAAAATTATATATTCATATAAATATTCCTATGAACAAATATAAGCAGTCTTCAAAAAGTGCATGGAGGGAACCAGCAGTTAACGTAATGGCTATGTCGCTGGACTCCCACGTAGTCGACCGCGGTTCGTGTCTCGGACCCGGTGGCTTAAAACACGCCGGGCGCGTGTGCGTGCGTGCCCAAGATCCCGAGAGGAGAATGGAGGAGAAGGGATTGCGGCGTGACCATCCCCCCTGGGGGGTGATTTGTCGCTTTCTGTCTCTATGTCTCTCTCTGTCTGTCTGGCGAGCGCACGCGCCCTATAGCAAAAAACCTCTCCAAAAAAAAAAAAAAAAAAAAGTGCATGGAAATGCACATTATGGAAAAATTACATGAACTCACGCCGGGCGTGTGTGCATGCGTGCCCAAGATCCCGAGAGGAGAATGGAGGAGAAGGGATTGCGGTGTGACCATCCCCCCTGGGGGGGTGATTTGTCGCTTTCTGTCTCTATGTCTCTCTCTGTCTGTCTGGCGAGCGCACGCGCCCTATAGCAAAAAACCTCTCCAAAAAAAAAAAAAAAAAAAAGTGCATGGAAATGCATATTATGGAAAAATTACATGCCTTTTTTGGCACAAAAATGAACTTGTGTGCTAAATCTACTCTTCCATTAACTTTTTGAAGTCCATTCATTTCTCCTTTTTTAATGAAGTGGTAACTCTAAACTTATTACATGATAAGTCCAAACTTATTAAGAAACAATATGATTTTGAATCTAAAATTCTAAGCTTTATTTTCTGGAGGCTGACTTCTTCCCAGCCCATTCTCTTTTTCTTTTATTTTTTTTTTCTGTACATATATGACGTGTTAAGACAGAAAGGTGTTTGGATGAGCATCACAACAAATTTAATCAAGACTCTTGATTATAAGCGACAAAATCCTATTCAAACCATCTCACTTAATGGGAGAACACAGGCCTAGGCTGGATGTCGAGCGTGACCAAGTCTGTGCATTCACCCAGTGCCAGCAGGAGTGTGTCTCTCTCCGTGTCTTCGAGATCTTTTCCTTGGGGCTGGCTTCCTCTTCAGCTAAGTTCTTCTTGAGTGGTGGCAAAGAAACAGGAAACTCTGGGCTTAAGGTTTTACCATTCTAAAAACCCAGAGGGAAAAAAAGAGAACTTCTCTTTCCTAATAGTTCCTGTGAAAGTCTGAGGATTACCTCTCATTGGCCAAGCTTGGGTCACATGCCCATCTGGAAACCAATCACTGAGGTTCTATTGTTCTGGCCCAGTCCTACTTGAACCACAGAGGATACAAACAGAGAGGGGGGGAGGGGGGAGTGGGTTCCCAGAAGGAAATCAGGTGTTATTAGCAAAAAGGGCAAAGGGATGCTAGGGAGATGAGAACGGCACATGTCATGCTCTCTAGCTCTCTAAATGAGGTCAAACAGGGCCACGACGGTTGAAGGGCTGTCAGAGAGAACGTGATTAAACCTTTCGCCACTCTCATTGCTATGACAGTGCCTAATGATAACAGATGAGGCCGGGAACCAGTGAACAGCTCAGGAAAGGAGCCAGCAGGTCCGGGAGTGGGAAGCCGGGCAAGCAATCCATCCTGCAGCCTAAGAGCTCCCCCAAGCCAGTTTTACTACACGAGATGCCCAAATTGACTCCGGCACTTTCCAAGTTGCAAAACTTGCTCACAGGCTCAGCAAATCTATTAGAAACTGTTTTATGAGCAACAGTTAAACAGGAAGAAATTAAGGGAGAAAAATCAAGGATACAGCTTCATGCATAAAACTCAGCCAGACAATTAACAGAGCCTACATTCATCACGCGCCCGTTAGGCCTCAGTGGTTTGATAGTGGTTCGTTGGCAGAAATAAAGCAATCTTGAGAGGCAAGGAGGGTTGATGCCAGTGTAACTGAGAGTCTCCAATGTAGGGCTCCTATCATTAATTAATCAAGTACTCACTCTCTTTGTGGTATTTGGTAATTGGGTTTTTAATGTCTCTCTCCCTTCAGTTCTCTATCACACCCGCCTTCCTCTACCCAGACACTCCTGTGGAAGATGAGCTGTGTTTTTAATAATAAGACCCTTGTATTCGTAGATCACTTTGTACTTTATAAAATGACTCACTAGGGTCTCCTAGCAGCCTTTGAAGATAAGCAGGACCAATATTATTTTCCCAAGTTAACTACTGGAGTGTCTGGGGTGTCAGGCTCAAATAATGCTAGAACCCGATTCTCTTGCTAGGGAGTGTAACGTGTCCTCTCACTGTGATGGCGGGGCATGGGCGATGCAGGCCGCGGGGCCACCTAGTCAGAGCAGAAATACAGTTAGGATGTACCCCTGTCCGTCACACATAATCACAGAGGCATTAAATATACCTGGACTGAACAGGAAATCTCCCAGGTCTAGGAACAATCATATGGAGAAGGGAAAAAAAAACACTGACTGAAAACACAAATAGGTGATTTAAAAGTACTTTAGTACTGCCTCGCATTTGTACTGTGGTTTACGATTCTTCGGAGAACCTTAAAATGCATCATGCCTTCTAGTCTTGACTCTCTGGGCTAGACGTAGCAGGAGCTATGACGTGGAGAAGGCTCGAAGAGAGAGGCCAGGTCCTGCACTTCTGGGAAACCTCCCCTGTTCTCAGCTCTTTCCCAGCGCCTATGGACTGGCTTGTTTTACTGTTACTATTTAATGTCGAAGGTCTCTCCCCTAAAAATGTTAATGCCATGTTTATTTTGTTCTATTTTCCAACCTGAGGGAGATTTTAACTATTATATATTATCTATGAAATCCAAGCTATTCAGTTTAGATTCACAAATTTGAATTCATCAGAATGTATCCTTGCTTCACATAATCACAAGTGTGTATAAATATAGTCAATTTTTAAAGACTGGGTGAAAACACACCAATTTTATTTTTTGAGATGTTTTTGCTATATAGGGCACATGTGCTCGCCAGACAGACAGAGAGAGACAGAGAGACAGAAAGCAAGAAATCACCCCCCCAGGGGGGATGGCCACACTGCAATCCCTTCTCCTCCATTCTCCTCTCAGGATCTTGGTCATGCACGCACACGCGCCCGGTGTGAGTTTAAGCCACCAGGTCCAGGACTCAAACCGCAGTCAACTACATGGGAGTCCAGTGACATAGTCATTACGCTAACTGCTGGTCCCAGAAAATACACCAATATTTCAAGAGTTGTCTTTACAAAACTTTCCATAATAAGCCTATATCAATTTTAAGAATACAGAAAATAAATTTTATAGATTGAAAATTAGACCTTTCCTTTTTTTCTTTTAAGCGGTTTTTGCTATAGGGTGTGTGCACGCACCAGAAAGACAGAGAGAGAGACTGAGAGACAGAAAGTGAAATCACACCCCGGGGTGATTTCTCCTCCATTCTCCTCTTAGGGTCTTGGGCATGCACGCACATGCGCCGAGCGTGAGTGTAAGTGGGACTTCAACCACAGTCAACTATATGGGAGTACAGCAATGTAGCCATTAGGCCATCTGCTGGTCCCCAAAATCAGACCTTTCTTATGATAGGGTGCTTACACTCAAGAGAAAGAGAGAGAGAAAGTGAGAAATCACTCCTCAGAGAGGATGGCCAAACTATGATCCCTTCTCCTCCATTCAGCTCTTGGGATTTGGAGTGCACACACACACACACACGCCCAGCATGATTTTCAAGCCACAGGGTCCAGACTCGAACCACAGTCAGTCATATGGGATCCAGCCACCTTAACCTCCATGCCACCTACTGGCCCCAAAACCAGACCGTTTTTTAAGTCAAAGGAATAAATGTACATAACTTAAAGCCCAAATTTTGCTAAAGGACTAATGAAGAAAATAATAGTTTGGCTTTCACCCCGCCTTCATTCTTATCCCCATCAAAGCCAACCCACTAACTCGATACTTAGACTTGCTCTAGAGTTACATAGAAATGTTATGGCTCCTCCGTGGTCCTGTAGTATGTTTGGTTTGGACAAGATTTAACTAATTTGTTTTTTTAATTTTTTTATTTTATCATTTCTTATTTACATTTAATTATTGTACATCTTTGTGGGGTACAATACAGTCTTTCAAAGCATACATACAGCAAAAACTAATTTTGTTTAACAAAAATCACATTACGTTGTACACCTTTCATGTTTGTTTCACTAGTTGTCATTATTTTATTTAGCTCACTTAAATCACCTCCCACTTATCTTCCCCAACTTCCCAATGTAATTACAATACTCCCTTCAGTTCCTCTGTTGTTTATTTACCTTTGAATTTTTTTTTTTTTTTTGAGAGGTTTTTCGCTATAGGGCGCGTGCGTTCGCCAGAAAGACAGAGAGAGACATAGAGACAGAAAGCGAGAAATCACCCCCCAGGGGGGATGGTCACGCCGCAATCCCTTCTCCTCCATTCTCCTCTCGGGATCTTGGGCACGCACGCACACGTGCCCGGCGTGAGTTGTAAGCCACCGGGTCCGAGACGCGAACCGCGGTCGACTACGTGGGAGTCCAGCGACATAGCCATTACGCTAACTGCTGGTTCCCTTACCTTTGAATTTTGAAGTAATAAATATCCACTAACATTTTTTTTATTCAGCCACACGTAGACAGTTTCTTGTAACAACCCAGTGGGGACCAAGAGGACATTGACGCTCTTAGCCCTGCTTCTCAGCTCTTCTTCCATCTTCGGCATTTCAATCATCCAGCGTTCGAGCTGTAACATTGACCTGTGGTTCTGTGATTGTAATTAAATCTTTCAGCTTTAACAACTCATTCCAAAATCCAAAAATAATAACAGCATTTACATTATTGTGACTGTGTAAACACCATCCATAAAGAAGCCAAGGAGTATTCCGTGAGGATATTTTCTTTTCTGTACATATTTTTGCTTCTCCTGCTTCTAACACTATTTTTAACTTCCCTGTTGTATCAGGTGTCCTAAGACACCTCCTGTTTTCCCAGAAGACTGCTATCCCAGGGCCTCCCTGTCCTCCTGCTTTGACCTGGCTTGTTTTTATGCGGGTGTAGTGGAGAATGTGGCTGATTGTCCCAGACTCGTGCCACTGCGGATGACTGTCGAGGCAGGAGCTACATTCTTAGCGAGGACTTTTCTAGACACTGTCCCTAGGCTTCCATCGTGCCACCCTCCCCACACTGCTCATCTCTTTTTCTCTTGTTCGATTTCACTAGCACATCTCACCCAATAGCACGCAGCTATTTTACATCCTTGTGTATCATCTGTTACCTGGATGTATGGCCCATAAACGGGAGAGGTTCTGTCTGCTTTCTTTTCTGCTTCAGCCCCAGTGCTTAGAGCAGTGCCTGGCACACGGCAGGCTCTGGATGGAAGGATCAAAGCAATTCATCTCCTTTGCCAGAGACTCTTCCTGGAAAGAGATGTGAGAGATCTGACGGGAAGGAAAGGCCAGTCTCTCTCCTGCGAGGAAAAACAACGCACACTTCCTCGGGGTGCTTCTGGCCTCATCTGATGACCAGGAGGAAAAGCAGCCCGAGGACGAAGCCAGTACAGGGATGGGGGGACGCAGTCTGGATCTTTGCTGACCTTTGAACCATTGCATCAGTCTAGGAGCCGGTCCTGCCTGCGGCTTTTGTCCAGGCCAGTTTGATGTGGATATTCTGTTACCTGCAGACAAGGAGTCTCACGGGTCCCCTGAGATCTGAGCATCGGCCGTCTCCGGTAGTTTCCTCGGTGCTTTTCTGAATTGGAGTCAGACCTTCATGACCCCAGGTCTTGCTCCTGTGGCTTATCCCTGCTTTAGGAGAACACATGCTGAGCAACTCTTAGAGAAGTCTGTAATGAAAGTAACTTTTCCGAGCTCTGGAGTGTCTTGAAGTGTCTGCTTTCTCCCTCATACCTCACCGATAAGTTGGATAAGGATGGGATTCTGGGCTGAAAATCAGTGTCTTGGAATTTTGGAAGCATTCCTCGAAGTGTCTTTTCCCAACTACCGTTGCCGATGGGATATCTGGGGAATCCAGCTTTACTCTGGGACAAGGGGTAGCCACAGTTAGCAAATAAAACTACAAGACACAAGGTTAAATTTGCATTGCAGATGAACAATGAAATATTGGGGACATGCTTATTCTAACAAAATTATTCATCGTTTATGCGAACTTCAGATTTAACTGGCATCCTATTCGTCAACCCTACGGAGAAAGCTTTCAGTATATATTTTTTTCTCCTTGATGTTCTGAAATTCTACAGTATTTGTAGTTGTGGGATTTTGTTTGTTTAAAAAAAAAAAAAAAAGACATTATAGTAGGTGCTGAGCCCCTGGAAAGAAGGTACTGTTCTCATTGACATGTGGAACTGGTGGGTCCCATTGCCTGCAAACCTCGATCTGTATCAACCTGGTTTGAGGAACTAGAGCAAGAAAAAAAAAAATACTGTAAAACATTTCATCAGACTTAGAATTTTTTTTTTTTTTTTTGAGAGAGTCATTATCAAAGCAGAAATGCGTGAACACTGTCACCTACTCGATATCAAGCCCGGAGGTCTAGTTGAATTATCTGGTTTCAGACCTGGCCACCAAGCCAGCATGTCACACAAGCAGCGGGGGACAGCCTCAGAAAAGGTCATAAGTTCAGGCTGCAGAGACTTCCTCTGTAAGAGTGAATATTCTGAGCACATCTGAGTCTGCCGTGTAATTGCTCTGTTGTGAACTTGGCAAAGAGATACGCTATCTCCAAAGGAGGAGATGATTTGCTTGTGAGATACACATTTCCCGGGGTTATCTTCAAGGGAACTAGCCAGAAAGTCAGTGAAGAGAGATAAGAAGTAATCACTTTGGAAAGGAGAGGTAAAATCAGGCAAGGTAAAAATAGGTCAAAGAAATTAGGAAGAGAGCAGTACATCCAGAAGAGAGAGGAGAGTTTTAAAAATGACTTCAGAGTCACTGAACTAGACATGACCTTAGCAATCCTCTAAGCAAGTTCCTCATTCTACCCGTGACAACAGCAAGACTCAGAAATGAAGAGACTTGCTCCGAGTCATGGAACCGACAAGTTCTCTTGGTGCCCAGCCCAGGGTTTCTTCTCCTTCGTCACTGCTGCTCCTTGGGCCCTACTGCTCAAGGGCCCCATTTAATTACCCTGACAGTCTCAGAGAATGATAAACCTTCTCGGCAATGGTCCGACTCAGCTCTGGGTAGCAGCTTCACCGAACGTCCCATTAAAAAGCAGTCAGCTCCAGGAGGGAATTTCAGGGGGCTTGGGAGAGGTGCCCCTAACCAAAAACATTCTCTGCACCCACCTGCCTACGTGCCTGAAATTACACCTTGGAAATGTCTGTTAAAATGCAAATGACTGCCTCTAACATTTTGCCTGGATCTTTGGAGAGGCTCCTTAACAAAGAAGGATTTGATGTAGGTGACATGGGACAAATGCATTTTGATTGGGCAAGGTAGAATGATTAGACAATGGTCTGAAAGGTATTAGGACCCATCAGGTACAAATGCAGCAGGTGCCTGCTTCACCATCATCATTTCATGAAAGAACAAAGAGACAGATTGCTTTGTGCGCTAATCAATTTCCTGTCATCAGATTTCACTTTTGGTGTCTGATGTCACAGTAAGATATTTTAATAGACCCAGTTTCCTTGATTACTTGAATAATTCACATTTTGTATCTGAATATGGGATGTTTTCAGCAGAACAAAGTCCCTTTTAATGGCCATTTTGATTTCAGCCTCAAGAACTGCTGTGTCTGGACTCACACTTGAAAATGTTATTTACCATCCATGAAGGTCATTTCCCTTCTTTTTCCTGCGACCAAAAGTTAAGGAAGACAGAGTTTGAAAGGTGTCTATTGGTTTTGTTAATGAAGAAATGATCTTATCAGAGCAGGTATAATGAAGTGATAGAGGCTAGGGATAGATTGTTTTGCCTCGTTAAGAAGTAAATGCAAGTGAAAAGGTGAGAGAAATTAATGTAGACAACTCTTAAGAAGCTGGGCTATAACCAAAAAGGAAATCTTTTATTGAAATGTTTCACTGGATATTGGTCGGGTGGCTGGGTTTTAAAGGTGGGAGAGACTTGAACACTTCTATTAGGGAATGAGTCAGGACTGGAGCTTCCTCATCTGCGTGTTGCAGACATCTGAACACCCTTGTTACCAAGGAGTCTGTCCAAGGTCACCTGGCCAACTGGACAAAGCACCAGAATCAAAATCCGGGTCCAGCAGATGGAGTAATGGTTACATTGCTGTACTCCCACGTAGTCAACCACTGTCCAAGTCCCAGACCTGGTAGCTTAAAACTCACGCTAAGTACATGTGTGTGCATGTCCAAAATTCCAAGAGGAGAATGGAGGAGAAGGATTGTGGCATGGCCATTCCCCCAGGAGTGATTTCTTGCTTTCTGTCTCTCTGTCTTTCTGGTGAGCTAGTGCACACGCCCTATAGCAAAAATCTAAAAAAATTAAAAATTAAAAAAATAATAATAATCGAGGTCCTTCAACTCCTTGTTCCCTTTGGCCCCTGATGTTTCTCCATTTTGCAAATGTGCTTGATTTCCAGTGGGCTATAAAGGGTAGAGGTGATCATTTCTGTACACACACATTTGGAAAGAGCTGCAAAGTCCTTCAGAGTATGACAGGAATACAGAAATGAATAAAAAATATGTTCTGTCACTCCTACAATTTAGTAAACCTTTTCCATATGCTAAACACGAGGTACTTTACTGATAATAACTTGTCTGATCCTTACAGAAACTACATGAAGTTGATCAAGTATTAAGAAACTGAGGCTCAGGACCAGCAGTTGGCATAATGGCTATGTCACTGGACTCCCATGTAGCTGACCACGGTTCGAGTCCCGGACCCGGTGGCTTAAACTCACACCGGGGAAGTGTACATGTGTGCCCAAGATCCCAGGAGGAGAACGGAGGAGAAGGGATTGCGGCATGGCCATCTCCCCTGGGGGGCGTGATTTCTCGCTTTCTGTCTCTCTGTCTCTCTCTGTCTTTCTGGCAAGCATACACACCCTATAGCAAAAGCTGTCCAAAAACAAAAACAAAAAAAGAAACTGAGGCTTGGGGCCAGCAGGTGGGTGCTGGTTAAGGGCTGGACTCCCACATGGCCAATAGCAGATCAAGCCGCAGACTTAGAGGCTTGCTTTCTCACTTCCCCTTTCTCACTCCCTTTCTCTGTCTCTCTCTGGTGAGCACATGTGCCCTGTAGCAAATTAAAACATTATTAGTGATAAAGAAAATTAATTAAGTTAATAATAATAATAAAGAAATTGAGGCTCAAGGAACTTACATAACTTCCTCACACAGCTCACAAGGACCAAATCAAAGAACTCAACCATTAGATTATACTACCTTGGGGGCAGCGGGTGCAGCAGTGGTTAAGGCACTAGATTCCCAGGTGGTCAACAGCAGTTGGAGTCCTGGACCCCATGGCTTGAAATTCACGCTCAGTGTGTGTGTGTGCCCAAAATCCCAAAAGGAGAATGAAGGAGAAAAAAACGCAATGTGATCATCCTCTGGGGGTGATTTCTCACTTTCTGTCTCTCTGTCCTCCAGTTAGTACACGTGTCTGTCCTGTAGCAAAAATCTCCCTGGGGCCGGGGAGGATGACACTCTCTCATGGAAATGCAGAGTAATAACAGATTTAGTATCACTAATATTGTTTTAAAATGTTGTAACTCATTTTTTGTAGACACAGGTATATTTATTTTTAATATATATTTTATTATATTTATTATATATTATCTTACTTTCAGAACAATTCTTGTGGCAGAGAACACTGCTAACATTTGAGAACAGAAAAACTGAAACACATTCATTCTCTCTCTCTCTTTCACACACACACACACACACACACACACACACACATAGAGGCTCACATTGCAGAGGGAAGTAACAGAGCCTGAGCCAACTCAGAGGCTAAATTTTCTGCAGAGCTACCAGGAGCCTTAAAGGTAGAGATTCAATTCTCTGTTTTTAGCAAATAACACTGGTGTCCAGGCTGGAGAAAATAAACCTGTTCCATCAAAATGCCAGAACATGGGTCTTGAGCTGCTTTATCACAGGTCCAGGTGGGGGAACTCACGAGTAATAACTAAAGAAGGCATTGTGTTTCCAAGGGGACAAACTCTTAAAACAATATGTGAAGCAGGTCTTGACCACTACCGGACCTCTTCCCTCGTCAAGGTGACCGACAGTGAGTCTGTTGAAATCTTAGGGCTCCTTGATGAGGTGAGAGTATGCAGTCAGCCTTAGGAATGAAAGCGTAAATACAAACAGATCTCACGCACTTTGAATAAATCAAGAGACCACGCAAAGGCCAAATTCATGAGTTAAGAAAAGCACCCGCTAGTTCAAAATAGAAAGGTCAGCCCAAGTATGACTCGTGGGTGGTTCAGTGGCTGTGTCTTACTCATTCCTGCATCCCTAGTACCTACTGCAAAGCGTGGCACACGGGAAGTGCCCACAGAGGACCAGCAGTTAGTGTAATGGCTATGTCGCTGGACTCCCACGTAGTCGACCGCGGTTCGCGTCCTGGACCCAGTGGCTTAAAACTCACACCGGGCGCATGTGCGTGCGTGCCAAAGATCCCGAGAGGAGAATGGAGGAGAAGGGATTGCGGTGTGGCCATCCCCCCTGGGGGGTGATTTCTCGCTTTCTGTCTCTCTGTCTCTGTCTGTCTGGTGAGCGCACGCGCCCTATAGCAAAAAACTCTCCAAAAAAAAAGTGCCCACAGAGTTTCACATAGCAACTGAGGAATATTTTCCAGGCTATAATGATCATCATACTTACCTCCTGTTGGCCAGTCCTGAAAAAATCAATGATTATGTAAAAACTATATTTAAAAAAAACCAGCTATTTAATGACCACAGTAAACTATATAGCCTCATCTAGGTGCTACTTTACAGTGTATTCATCCTACCCACAGAGTTTCATGTCTAAAGTCAACATATGTTCACAGATCTGTAGATATCAGTTGAGACTGCTATTGAAAGTACTTAGATTAATTAAGATATTTTGTGAATCAATGAAATGTGAGAAGACATAAAAAAGGAATGGAAAGCAACTGCAGATACCAGAGACAGTGTGGGAGGAAGGTGGGAAATAACAGAGGGTGAAAAATAGGGAGGGGAATATATATATATATATATATATATATATATATATATATATATATATATACAAGAAACAAGAAATGGAAAATTATTTGTTGACTATAACATGTATGATTAAGCCACTGTACAGTGTATTCTGGATGGGAAATCACATTTTGTATGCTGTGATGATGTTCAGTGAAAGAATGTAAAATAAATTAATTTAAAATTATAAGCAAAACAAAAAAAGTAAACGAAATAAATAAACAAAAAATAAGGACTCTGCTCATCCAGCACACCTCCTCGGACTGAGGGGAAACTGAAATAACACTGAGCAACGCTGGCTTGAATTTCTCAGGGAAGTGCTTCAAGCTGTAAATTGTTAAAAGCTTCACTTTAACGCATTTGGCACTATTGACTAAATAACTGACATCATAATTAGACGTATGTGTGAAGCATGATGCAATTTGTCAATACGAGAACACGGTGTGTATATTTTGGGTTTCATATTTTGGATGTTTGCCATAGGGCATGTGCACTTACCAAAGAGAGACAGAGGGAGGCAAGAGAGAGAGGGACATTCCTGTCGTTTTCATTCTCCCTTCTGTGGAGTTGCTGCTTCAGATACAAGGACCCCTGACAGCCAACACGTGTCCTACCCTCCCTGCTCTGTGTCCAGTGACCCTACTCCTGCCTCCTGCATCTCAGTGAGTGGCCACACTGCCTACCCAGTGACCCTACTCCTGCCTCCTGAGTCTCGGTGAACGGCGACACCATCTACCCAGTGATCCTACTCCTGACTCCTGAGTCTCGGTGAATGGCGACACCGTCTACCCAGTGACCCTACTCCTGCCTCCTGAGTCCTGGTGAGTGGCGACACCGTCTACCCAGTGACCCTACTCCTGACTCCTGAGTCTCGGTGAGTGGCGACACCAGCTACCCAGTGACCCTACTCCTGCCTCCTGAGTCTCGGTGAGTGGTGACACCAGCTACCCAGTGATTCTACTCCTGCCTCCTGAGTCTCAGTGAGTGGTGACACCATCTACCCAGGGATCCTACTCCTGACTCCTGAGTCTCGGCAACACTTTCTACCAGTTATCCAAGTCTGATACTTGGTAATCATCACCCTGAACTTGTCCACTCCCTCCTATAAAATACATCTACCTTCACAAACACACGTCTGGTAGGCTATCAGTCCCAGCGGTGCTACTGCAGCTACTACTTGAGTTCAGGGTGTTACAGGAGTCCCTCTTAGCTGTGGGGGATAGGTTCAAGAATGTCCAGTGGATGCCTGAAGCCATGATCGTGCTAAACCTTCTATAGAATGTATGTTTTGCTTTTTCCTGTATATGTGCACTTGTGATAAAGTTTAACGTATAAATTAGGCACAGCAAGAAATAAGTAGTAGCTAACAATAAAGTACGACGGGGCTGGATGGTGGCACAGTAGTGGAAGTCGATGCTCTGCACAGCTGGCCCACATGCGGATAGCCAGTTCACATCGGAGCCCTCCTGAGTGTGCCTGACACGCATGCACCTGTGACCCTGGGCTGGCCGAGGCTGTGGGTGGATGACAGCATTGGGTCGCTGCCAGGGGTGTTCGGTCTCTCTCTTTCCCTGTCTCTCTCACTTATGGAATAAATAAAGAGCCTTTTAAAAATAGAACAGTTACAACAGTGTACGTAATAGAATTTATGTGAATGTGGTTTCTCTGTCTCTCTCCTGAAATATCTTACTGTACTGTACTCATCTATTTTCAGACCCCAGGTAACCACAGGTAACCCAAATTGCAGAGAGTGAAACCCCAGGGAAGGAGAGTACTCCATCTTTCCAGACTACTGCAGAATGTTTCTGGGTTCCGGAGAGAAGGGTACACACACAGTAAGTCTTTCCTCGTCATGAATAAAAATTTACCTGAGACCACCAGTAAGCGTGCTTGGGTGCAACACTGAGGGGACTCCAGGCGTGGACAGACGCTCCAAAAGAGGCCAAGTTCTGTTCAGGACCTTGGAGAGAGCCAGCAGAGGCAGCCGCTTTGGTCGAGCAGAAGCCAGGCAAGGGCTGTGGAGACGAGTCTGTGACCAGTGCCGCAGGCCGGAGAGACGTCCAGCTAGATGTTCTTGTCACATAGCTGTTCTTTCTGATCCTTGAACACCTCAGTTGAGCCCAGGCCTGTCTCAAGGCCCTTGTCCCAGCTTTTCCACCTGCCCAGATCTCACATCTGAGCCCTCACATCTGAGCATCACCAGCCACTTCACACCATTCAGGTCTCCACCCTGATGACACTGCCGAAAAGCTGTCCCCCAACCACTTTATTTCATCACGGATTTTACTTTCCTTTTTCTTTTTATATAGAGATCTTTAATTCATTCTTTCTAACAATACAGGAGTCTAAAGAACAGTAAGAATTGTGAAGGGAAAACTGACAATATTCAAGAAAGCAAACATTTCAACAGTCTCAGTTTTTGACAGAAATAGTAGTTTGGTTACACTGAACATATACAAGAGGTACAATATCCATCAAAGTCTTGTAAATGGTGTATTTCATTTGTTTTTAGACTGAAATTCAATAGTTACTATTAACTGTACAAAACAACTGACCACAAAACACTCAGAGTAACAGAATTATAGCTATGAAACTTTTCGTGTAAATCTGTTCACAAGAGCACACTAAACAGATGGTGATAAAGGAGAAAAGCGCCGGGTTTCAACAGTAGCTGTGCTGTCCTTGAACACACGGAAGTCACTTCCTTAGCGTTTGCTACCGTGCTTGGATAGCCAAAAACTGATCACTTTCACAGTAAAAGTTTGATTTCTTAAAGATTTAATATGTTCCTTGTTATTTCTGAAATACCTTAATTTGGTTGTTTGCTGTTATTACACAAAATTGTCATTATTCATGAAGTGATTGCAAGGGTATTGACTTCTAAATTCTCACAGCACAATCTGTGCTTACGTATCTTTATACTACTTAATTCCAGGTTATTTTCACCTTTCCAAAATGGTAATTTTACTATGAACATAGATTTTGATTGTCTATAGATGTTGTATTTACAATTAATATGCCGCATGTCTTTAAGAATTCCAGAGGCAGTAATTTTCCCTCTTACTATCTTTTAATCTTGGATTTTTAGTATCCACTTTGAAATGCATTGGATACTTCTTGTCAAGGATCTTTAAAGTTTATGGAAAATGAATATTATGAAAAAAGTATGTGTGGATTTCAAAATTTTCTTTGCACAGGACCAGAAGTTAGCATAATGGCTTTGTCGCTGAACTCCCATGTAATCGACTGTGGTTCAAGTCCCGGACCCGGAGGCTTAAAACTCATAATGGGCACATGTGCGTGCATGCCCAAGATCCCAAGAGGAGAAAGGAGGAGAAGGGATTGTGGCATGATCATCCCCCCTGAGGGCGGGGAGTGATTTGTCACTCTCTGTCTCTCTGTCTTTCTGGCGGGCACACGCACCCTATAGCAAAATAAATAAATAAATAAATAACCTCTCAAAAAAAAATGTTTCTTTGCACCAGGCCAGCCAGTGGCATGGTGGTTAAGGCAGCTGGACCCCATATGGCTGACAGTGTGGTTTGAGTTCACAACCTGATAGCCTGAAAAACATGCCAGACAGAGAACCACTTTGAAATTATTGGACTCGGTTCCCCACCGTTTCAGCAGCCTGGCCTCGACCAACCCACCCACTGGGAGTCTTGAGCCTGGTCTAGGCAGGCTTTAGGGTGAGTCCACACTCCAGAGCCTGGGAACAGCTTTGAAAAGTTTGGACTCCATCACCCACCATTCCAACAGCCTGGCCCCGCCCTGCCCCACTCACCCACTGGGAGTCTTGAGCCTGGTCTGGGCAGGCTGTAGGGTGACTCTGCACTTTGAGGCCTGGAAGCAACTTTGGAAATTTTGGTATACCAACCTGTGACTTGATCCTCTTTACCAAGTCATATCTCTGTAGCTTGCTACCACCTCATAAAGAACTGAATGTTTGGTAGAAGAGCCATAAAGTTACCCATCATTGCACTGATGTGGGAGACAGAGCCCTCCAATAGGAACACACCTGGGAAATGAGGCTGAAATTTCCTCTACCAGCACTGCAGAATCTACTCTATACATAGGAAAAAAAGTGAATACTGCACCAGATGACTAGAACCAGCACAGATCCCAAAGAAATGCGAGAAAACAAGATGGTAACTCTTCCCCAGCTGAGTGTAGTGGCCCCTCACCAACAGTGGACAGCACCAAGAAACATACAGAAATATCAGAAAAGTAATTCTGAATATTCATAGTGGTAGAATTCAACGAGATATAAGAGAAAACAGAAAATCAGTTCCATGAAATGAGAAAATCATTTCAGGACATGAAAGAGGAATTTTATGAAGAAATAGATACCCCCAGGGGCCGGCAGGTGGTGTGGTGGTTGAGGCCGCTGGACTCCCACATGGCTGACAGTGGCCTGAGTCCCAGACCTGGCAGCTTGCTTTCTCACTTTCCCTCTTTCTCTCTTGCTCTGTCCCTCTTTGGTAAAAATTAAAATAAAAAAATAAATAAAGTTAAATCAAATCATTTTAAAAAAAGAAGTAGACACTATAAAAAAAGAATCAAACAGAACTTCTGGAAATGAAGAATACACTACAAGAAATTAAAATCTCCCTAGAAAGCATTAACAGTAGATTGGACCATGCAGAAGAAAAAATTTCTGACCTCAAAGACAGTCTCCAGCATAGACCAAATCATCAAAAAGAAAGAAAATAAAAACAATAAAAAATATGAGGACAACATATGGGAAATTGTAGACATGTGAAATGGCCAAATAGCTGGGTATTTCAGAAGGTAAAGAATTTGCTAAAGGCATGGAAAACCTCTTTCATGAAATAGTGTATGAACATTTTCCAAATACAGAGAAACATGGAGAAATTCAGACCCAAGAAATAAAAAGGACCCCTAATAGAATCAACACAAAAAGATCCCTCCCCCCCCCCGGCACATCATAACCAGATAGGTTAAAAATTAAAGACAAAGACAATATTCTAAAAATGGCAAGGGAGAAACACCAAGTTACTTATAAAGGCTATCTCATTAGGCTAACGTCAGACCTCTCAATGGAAACAATGCAGGCAAGGAGGGAATGGGAAGATGTATTCAAAACATTCGAGAAAAAACAATTTCAACCAAGAATACTATACCCAGCAAGATTATCCTTCAAGTGGGGAGAACAAATAAAAGCATTCTTAGTATAAACAAAAACTGAAAGAATTCACTAATAATAGACCAGCTCCGCAGAAATGACTGAGGGGAGTGTCGTATTGGGATAACTAAAAAGAGACAAACACAAATAGGAAAACCAAAAACAACTGAGAAGATGGCTAACAAAATGACAGGGATAAACCCACAAGTATCAATAATAACACTGAATGTTAATTAATTAAATTCTCCCATTAAAAGACAGAGACTGGTTGAATAGATATAAAAACAGAAGCCATCTATATGCTGCTTACAAGAAACACACCTCACTGGTAAGGACATAATAGACTGAAGGTGAAGGGCTGGAAAATGGACACCAAACAAAAGGGCTGGAGTAGTGACACTGGTATCAGACGAAATAGACTTCAAGATGAAACGTGTAAGAAGAAACAAAGAAGGACATTATATAGTACTAAAAGGACTTGTTCACCAAGATATGACACTTGTAAATATCTATGCGCCCAACACTGGAGCACCTAAATACATTAAAGAGAGACTGCTGGCTCTCAAGGGAGAGAGAGAGACTGTAACACAATAATTGTAGGGGATCTCAACACCCTACTGTCTCCTCTGGGCAGATCGTCTAAACAAAAAAATAAACAAAGAGATACAAGATCTAAATGATACCATACATGAAATGGACTTGACAGACAACTACGGAGTATTTCACCCAACTACCATAAAATATACATGTTTCTCAATCCCGCATGGAACGTTTTCGAAGACTGGCCACATGATAGGGCACAAAACAAGCCTTTACAGATTCAAATGTATAGAAACTATATCTAGCATCTTTTCTAAGCACAATGGAATCAAATTTGAAATCAACTACAGAAAGAACCTTCAAAAATTCACAAACACATGGAAACTAAACAACCTACTCCTAAATGACTTCACAACTATAGAAGAAATTAAGCTTGAAGTTAAAAGATTCATAGAAACCAATGATAATGAACAAATAGGTGTTTATATTTATGCAACACAGTTATTAGAGGGAAGTTTCTAGCAATTAGTGCCCACAAGAAAAAAGTAGAAAGATGGCAAACAAACAACTTAATGACACAACTCAGAGAAATGGAAAAACAACAAAAAAAAAAATTCCAAGAGAAAAGATATAATAAATAAATAGAGAATAAAAGAACTATACAGAAATAAAGAAACCAAAGCTGGTTCTTTGAGAAGATAAACAAAACTGACACACCATTAGCTAGATTAATCAAGAAGAACAGAGAAAGAAACCAGATAAATCAAATCAGCAAGGAAACAAATGTTACTACAATGAATATAACAGAAATACAAAATATTATCAGAAAATAATATGAGCAACTATATTCCAACAGACAAGAAAACCTAGATGAGATGGACAAATTTCTGGACATGTATAACTTACCAGGATTAAACCAGGAAGAAATAAAAAGCCGAATAGACCCAAAACAAGCAATGAGATGTAATCAGTAATAAATATTCTCCCAACAAAGAAGAGCCCAGATCCCAGTGGACTTTACCTCTGAATTCTACAAAACGTTTAAAGAACTAACCCCAATTCTCATTAAACTATTTTTAAAAATTCAAAAGGAAGGAACCCTCCTGAACTCATTCTACGAAGCTTCCATCATCTTAATTCCAAAACCAGATAAGGACATGACTAAATAAATAAATAAATAAATACTTCGGGTCCATCTCCCTGATGAATACAGATGCAAAAATTCTTAACAAGATACTAGCAAATAGTATTCAACAACATATTAAAAAGATTATACTCCCTAATCAAGTAGGATTTATACCAGGGATGCAAGGATGGTTCAACATACACAAAACAATAAATGTAATACATCACATTAACAAAAGGAGAGATTAAAAACTATCCGATCAGCGTCCAGAGTGCTAATCAATAGATGCAGAAAAATAATTCAATAAAATACAACACCCCTTCATGGTTAAGGCTCTCAGCAAAATTGGCATAGAAGGGACATTCCTCAACACAATAACATCCAATTATGAAGAACCCATGGTTAACGTCATACTGAATGAGGAAAAGCTGGAAGCCTTTCCACTAAAATCTGGAACCAAACAAGGCTGCCCACTTTCTCCACTCCTTTTTAGCACAGTACTGGAAGTCCTAGCTAATGCAATTAGACAAGAGAGCCAAATAAAAGGCATCCAAATAGGAAAGAAAAAGTGAAATTATCTCTATTTGCAGATGATATGATGCTACACATGGAAAATCCAAAAGAATCCACAAAGAAACTTCCTGGAAGTGATAAATGAATACAAATAAAATGGCAAGATACAAAATCAATGTACAAAAGTCTATAGAATTTTAATACACAAACAATGGACAAACTGAGACAGAATTGAAGAAAGAAATCCTATTTGCAATAGCCACAAAACCAGTAAGATATGTAGGACTACACCATAAACCTTACCAAAGACGTAAAAGATCTCTACAAGAAAACTTTGAAACACTAGAAAAAGAAATTTAAAATGATACAAAATTGGAAAAACATCCCATGTTCCTAGATTGGAAGAATTAATATAACCAAGAAGTCAATCTTACACAAATTAATCTACAAATTAAATGCAATCCCAAGCAACCAGCCAGAGATATTTTTCACAGAAATAGAAAAAATAATCATAAAATTTGTCTGTAAGCATTAAAAGGCCAAAGCAATACTGTGCAAGGGGAGTAAAGCAGGAGGCATCTCACTTCCCAACTTCAAAATATATCACAAAGCTATGATAATTAAAACAGAATTGAGAACCCCCAAAACATACAGCCAACTGATCCTTGACAAATGGCACAAGGCAATCCAGTGGGAAAAAGAAAATCTCTTCAGCAAACAGTGCTGGGAGAACTGTATATCCATCTGCAGAAGAATGAAACTGGATCTTTATTTCTCACCACTAGCAAAAATTAACTCAAAATGGATTGAGTAAACAAAAATCCTCAAACTATAGGGACTAGCAGTTAGTGTAATGGCTATGTTGCTGGACTCCCATGTAATCAACCTCAATTCGAGTCCCGGACCTGCTGGCTGAAACTCATGCTGGGCGTGTGTGCATGCGTGCCCAAGATCCCAAGAGGAGAATGGAGAAGAAGGGATTGTGGCATGGTCATGCACCCCCGGGAGGTGATTTCTCACTTTCTGTCTTTCTGGCGAGTGCATGCTCCCTATAGCAAAATCTCAAAAAAAAAAAAAAAAAAAAAAAAAAAAAAAAAAAAAAAAAAAAAAAAAAAAACCCTCAATCTATAAAAATACTGATGAAAACAGGAAGAACTTTTGGAGACCTTGGAATAGGACTTCTTTTTTTTTTTTTTTTTTTTTTTTTTTTTTTTTTTTTTGGAGAGGTTTTTCGCTATAGAGCGCATGCGCTCGCCAGACAGAGAGAGACATAGAGACAGAAAGCGAGAAATCACCCCCCAGGGGGGAATGGTCACCCCGCAATCCCTTCTCCATTCTCCTCTCGGGATCTTGGGCACGCATGCACACGCGCCCGGCGTGAGTTTGAAGCCACCGGGTCCGGGACGCAAACCACGGTCGACTACGTGGGAGTCCAGCAACATAGCCATTACGCTAACTGCTGGTTTGGAATAGGACTTCTTAAAGACGACCTTCAAAGCATAGGCAATAGTCCCAAAAAATATACAAATGAGACAATATTAGGCTGAGAAGCTTCTGCACTGCTAAAGAAACAGTAAGTAGAGTGAGCAGACAACCCTCACAGTGGGAAAATATATTTGCAAATTATTCCTCAGATAGGGGACTGACAACCAGAATATACAGGGAACTCAAGCAGCTTACCTCTCCACCCCCCAAAAAATGCAATCCAATTAAAAGATAGGAAAAGGAGCTGAACAGACAAGTCTCCAAAGAAGACATACAAACAGCCAAAAAGTATATGAAAACGTGCTAGACATCTCTTACTGTAAGGGAAATGCAAATCGAAACCAAAATGAGATACCACTGAACCGCAGTCAAAATGGCTAAAATTTAAAAAATTAAATAATGATAAGTACTGGTGAGGCTGTGGTGAAAAGGGAGCTCTCCTACACTGTTGGTGGGAACGTAAATTAGTACAACCACTTTGGAGATCGATCTGGAGATTCCTCAGAAACCTACAAATGGAACTACCATATGACCCAGTAATGCCACTCTTAGGTATTTACCCAAAGGTAAGAGAGACCCTCACTCAGAAAACATTTGCACATCCATGTTTATTGCAGCATTATTTACTATGGCTAGGACATGTAATCAATCAACCCAAATGTTCGAAAATAGATGATTAGATTGAAAAAATGTGGCGTATATACTCTATGGAATACTACTCAGCCATAAAAAAAATGAAACCCTGACATTTGATGCAAAGTGGACAAATATGGAAGACTTAATGCTAAACAAAGCAAGTCAGACTATGAAAGACAGACTTTGTATGTCCCCATTCAATATATACCGATTGTGCTCTATAGCAGAAACTGACAGTTTGGAAGATATAATAGAAGGGAGGCAACTGTAGACACTAGAGAAAATAAGGATGGGGGAATATAGGGGTGGGGAATGGAGGGAGGTAGAGGATGAAAAAATAAAAGAACCTTTAATTGACAAAAAAGATTAATAGCTATTTGCTGATGATAATGTATATAGTAATGTCTTTGTCTTGACTGAGATGCGTGGTATTTGTGCTGGAAAAAGAAATGCACACTGTAAAAATATATGTAAAGATAATATGTGATTAAATGTAAATTTAAAAAACAATAATTTTTTTAAATGCCAGGCACGGGGACCAGCTATGTCACTGAATGGCTATGTCACTGAACTCCCATGTAGTCGACCGTGGTTCAAGTCCTGGATCTGGTGGCTTAAACTCACGTCAGGTGCGTGTGCGTGCTTGCCCAAGATCCTGAGAGGAGAATGGAGGAGAAGGGATTGCGGCGTGGCCATCCCCCCCGGGGGGGGGGGGGGGTGATTTCTCTCTTTCTGTCTCTCTGACTCTCTCTGTCTCTCTGGTGAGCGCACTTGCCCTATAGCAAAAACCTCTCAAAAAAAAAAAAAAAAAAAAAAAAAAAAAAAGTCAAGCACGTAGGCATTCATGCCCAAGATCCCAAGAGGAGACTGTAAGAGAAGGGATTTCAGTGTGGCCATCCTCCCTAGGAGGTGATTTAAAAAAGAGATGGCATAGTCTGGTCAACAGAAGGGATTCTAATGTATACCGTTTCTGTGGTTCTGGTATAAGTAATCAATCTCATCCCAAAACACAGTTAAGTATCCTAGGCTGCCTATATTTGGATTGTACCCTGTGCCCTTGCATGTTAAATATACTGTCATGGATGTACACACACCATGTATACTGTACCATAAAGGCCAGCACAGCCGAAACAACTGAGAATATGTTTTAGAGGTTTTCGCCATAGTTTGTGTGTGCTCACCAGAGAGACAGGGAGAGGGAAAGTGGGAAATCACCCCCCAGGGAGGACAGCCATGCCTCAATCCTTTCTCCTCCACTCTCGTCCTGACATCTTGGGCATGTGCACACATGTCCAGCGTGATCTTCAAGTCACCAGGTCCAGGACTCAAAATATGGTTGGTCATGTGGGAGTCCAACGACATAACCACTATGTCATCTGCCTGCCCCCGAGACAGAAAGGAGAAATAATGGCTTTTTAGCTATTCCTAAATGGTGTGTGCAATTTAAATCAATGATAGGGCCAATGGGAGGTGGGGTGGGTAAGGGGGCTGGATCTTGCATGGCCAGATTTCAAGTCTGGACCCGAAAGGCAGTTTCTGGACTTGAAAGGCATGCTGGGCTCATGCACGTGTGTGCCCCAAATCCCGAAAGGATAATAGAGGAAAAGGGACTGCAGCATTGCCATACCCCCGGGGAGTGATTTCTCACTCTCTGTCCCCCTCTTTCTCTGAGACGCACACTTGCCCCATAACAAACAAACCAATAAATAAATAATAAATATCAGTAAGTTATACACAGACAATTAATAAATATCAGTAAGGTTATTGATAAATAGAATATTCTTAATAAAAGATTTCCTGTTAAATACCAATAAGCTTTATATACCTATTTCTCGCATATATGCATTGCTTTTGGCAGTCGTTCTTCATTTCCTCTCAAAGGATCAAGCAGCATAATCACATATTAGGAGTTTTAAGTAGTCATGGGTACTCAAATAGTTCAATATCAAAACATACATTCTACATCAGAGTCAAAGTCTAAGTCCCAGTTATTACAAGTAAATGACTTGCTGAAATGCCATTAAAACGGTTGCCATTTCTAAGGATTAACCAACAGAGATATCAATTCACTTCATTTTTCTTTTTTAGTATCTGTTCTGGGCTAAGCATTATAGATAAGGAAGGTACCCTAATTTTATTGATCTTACAGTCCAGCAAAGGATTTAAGAATGAGTGAAGTGAATAGTATTTCATTCTTTCCTTTGCTATAAATTTTTATGAGACGATTCTACAAAACCATTTCTGGTGAGAAAAGTCAGCTTCCATCTTTAACTTGAAGAACCGCCTGCCTTCATGCATAAGAGAAAAACGTGGTCCTCTCCAGGATTTACAGCACGTAGATGAGGAAAGTGACACTCAGATCCGGTTGTGGTTAAATTTCTCTTCTCTGGTATCAGAGGAATCTACTTCTGTCTAGGAATCATGTTGAACATGGCTCTATCCACTATCTAGCGTCATTCTGCCTTTCTGGACCCATCAGTCTTTAACCCGTCCTACCAAGAATGTCCAAACCCAAGTGCCCTGGATGTTGTGGAAGTCTGCAGCTGTTATGGAGGCTCTCCCAGAGCCAGATCTAGGTGACATGTATGGTGCCGAAGACCAAGCATTTCCTCCATGGTGGATTTCATCTCCAACCAACCCACCAAAATGGAGAGAGAGCCCCATTTTACTTTCCTCATCACAATTATTGCCATCTGAAGTCGTGTTGTTTATTCGTTTCTGTATTGACTGCTTTCTCCCTGGCCTCCACAGCAGGTAAGTTCCATGAGAGAAGAGACCATGTCTGTGTGATGACTTTCACGTCTTCAGTGTTTAAACCCACATCGAAAGTTACTCGGCACATAGCTGACAAACCAGCAGTCATGGGCACTGGCCTGCATATTCAGGCAGGTCTCGGATGTGAACCTGCAACCTTCCCATGTGGAGCAGCTTTGCAGAACATCCTGTTGTAACACTGCTGTCCTCTTTAAATGATCAAGGCCATCACGGTGTCCAGCTCTCCACCTGTGTGACGTCTCCCAGCCTCCCTCACCGATTTGTATCAACTGTGTGGCCCCTACATTTGAGTTTGAGACACTGCACTGTGAAATCTAATGATCAAATGATCCTAACTGGGGACATGGGAATGATTAGGAAGATAAAGCATCTATAAGGAATTACAGTGTTCATTTTTCCAAATAAGCAACACATCTGTCATACATTGCAATGGGCATAAAATTTGTAATTGTATGTATTATAAAGATATTTATGAGAAATGTATTTCATATATTTCTAGGGATCATGCATGTTGTGTATTTGTGTGCATGTAAGCATACATGAGTGCATATAGTAGGTGTTCAATAAATAATCACTGAATAAATTAAGGAAAGGTGCAAGAGCATTCACCAAAATTCTAAACCCTAAGAATATTGTGACCAGGATCTGCATGTGGCTTGGTGGTTAAGCTGCTGGATTCCCACATGGAAGACTGCAGTTCAAGTCCTGGATCTGGCTACTTTATTTCTCACATTCTCTCTCTCTCTCTCTCTCTCTCTCTCTCTCTCGAGCACATATAATGTATATAAAATTTTTACTTTTTTTTTGGAGAGGTTTTTGCTATAGGGCACGTGCGCTCACCAGAAAGACAGAGAGAGACAGAGAGATAGAAAGCGAGAAATCACCCCCCAGGGGGGATGGTCATGCTGCAATCCCTTTTCCTCCTTTCTCCTCTCGGAATCTTGGGCACACACGCACATGCGCCCGGCATGAGTTTAAGCCACAGGGTCTGGGATTCAAACCATGGTCGACTGCATGGGAGTCCAGCAACATAGCCATTATGCTAACTGCTGGTCCCAACCTATATCAAATTTTTAAATAATAGTAATAAATTAAACTAAAATGTATTTTTAAAAAGAATATTGTGGCCTACAATTTAACAAATATTAGTTGTATATCTACAACTTCTGAATTCACCATACTTCTCTTTTTTTCCTCCCTTTTATATCCCCCAGGTTTAACTAGGAGGAAACACTAGGAATAGAGCAGAGATTAAAACAGGTGTATGATTATAACTGAGAGCTGGTTAATCAGTCACCCGCAGATCGCCACATTCATGGCTGTAGTTTGAGCAAGCATTCATTACATCAGTGAAGCCAAGACTTCTCGGTTTAGAGATATGGCTCAGCCGCAAACTGGCCGTGGTTCTTGGTCCCTGGCTCCCTGGTCCAAAGTCGGCACATCTATAAATTTATATGACCTCCAGGGCACCTCTCCGTGTTGTCGTCTCTGAGAAAAACAAAGACACATGGGAAGCCAGTAGCTGGAAATGCAGAGCCAGCAGAGTCTAGCAAGGAAAGACCAAGAAGAGAAGTTTTTTCACCAAAAGGCAAGAAGGGCTCTAAGCATCTGGGCAGCAATCTATGCAGGGCCATGGGTGGGGCCTGAGCTCATTAGCAGGGGGTTGAGTAAAACTCAGAGGAAAACCGGGTCTTAGGGCAGAGTCTACTGTAGACAGAATTACCAAGAAAGAATGGAAAAGGTATTGCTAATTAGGTCATTTAGAAACTGAACAACTGAACGTATTCTTGCTGAAGCAACAGGAAAACAGTCAGGAGAGCCATAACAGAAACAAGACTACATGCTAACAGGCACAGGCAGCATCCCCCAGTAACTCTGAACAATAAAACCCATGAAGTTTAACCCGACTTCACTTGAGTCTTCGGGTCCTAAAAAATGTCTAAAGGAAGCACACGGTAAGTGTTCAGAAGATATGTGTTACATTATATATTTTTTTTTAAGCTGAGATGTGTTTCACTATTTTAAAAAGCTCTGAATTGAAGACAATTTTTAAAAAGGATCTATCTCAGGGTCATTATTTCTTTTCAAAGAAAGGACTTACTGAAGTATATTGTAAACAGAATTCTTTTGCTTTTAAAATATAAAATTAAAATAATTCTGTGTACAGAGATTTTTTTTTTCATTGACAAGGATATATAAACAAGAAAGCATTCCGAATCTGCGCTTTATTTAGTTTTGCATCTACTTGACCTAATACAGTATCAGGCTCAGATGGATAGTTCAATAACCTTCAGTGAGTGAGTATAAATGCTCTGGTTATCTACTGTTGTATAGCAAACCACAGCTCAATGGCTTAAAACAACCAGGGGCCAGATGGTGGTGCAGTGGGAACACACCTGGATCTACATGGAAAAGTTCCCGGGTTCATATCCTGGAGCCTCCCCCTACATGCTCAGGAAGGGATGGATTGCAGCATGGAGATCCTACTGGGGTCTCTCACTCTCTCTCTTTCTCCCTCAGAAGAAGAAATAAATTTTTAAAACAATAAATAAAAACAACAACAGCAAAATAAAAAAAAAAAAAAAAAACACACTTCCTTATCTCCCATAGTTCCCTAGGGTGACTAGGCTCTGCAGGAAATTCTTCTGGTGGTCCTACTTGGACTCTCTCACATGTTTGCTGTTCGGTGGAAACTAGGTGTGGAGTTACATGGACGTTCAGCTGGATGACAGCCTCTCTCTCTCCATGTGGTCTTTCCAGCAAGGTAGCTAAATTCTTACATGTGGCCCAAGGGTCCCAAAAGTACAAGATCAGGAGTTGCCATGGTTTCTTATGCCAGGCTCAGAGGTAGGACAGTGCCACTTCTGGTTACAGGGGAACATGGAAGTGAAGTATGAGTTCCTTTTTAATGCCAAAAAATTCAATCTACACATAGATTCTTCATACTACGCATTTTCCGTGAACCCTTTGAGGACACCTCCCATACTCTATCAGTCTCAACAGTAATGTGGCAATTGTTTAGCATTTTGATAACAAAAGATTTTTATTTTAAGAAAGAGTATTTTATTGCCCTTGTGGAATATTATAATAAAAATAGATCAATTTTTTATTTTAAAATAATTATCTGCAAAAAATGCACCCAGTTATTACCTGCACTCAGAGTAAACTGTTCCCACTGCCCTGCCCTTCCTGTGGCCTGATTCTGAAAACAACTGAATCATTCCTGCGGTGATGGGGCTCTGACCTGCCTCAGTTTCCACAGGATGAATGGCCATAGACTAGAATGAAGAGATAAAGACTGGAGAAATTCCCTTTCTGCTTAGACTGTACAACCCCCACGAGTAGTCAGCCTATTCCTGATAGTCTCCTTATGACACAGTGATGGGTAGGGAGCTATCACTCTGCCACATCTTCTAGGACAGCTGCTATGGTAGGGGCTTTGCACAAATCACCTCGCTGAGTGCTCACAATTCCTCACAGTGCTTTTATCTTCTCCATTTTATACATGAAGTAACTAAACCCACAAAGGCCAAACGACTTACCTAAGGTGCCTGTTTAATAAATGATGACATGAGACAGGCTGCTGGCACCCACTTCCCTGCCTTTCTTCTCCCTTTCTCTGGCACACTGCTGGATCACATTCCCCACCTTTTTACATTGAGGTGAGGACAGCATATGACTAATTCTAGCTAACAGGAGAGGGGAAGTGATTTATGCCACTTGCAGCCCCTGGCCCTAAAACAAAGTCCCGCCAGCTTATCCACGCCCTTTATCTTTCACTCCCTGCTGGCTGGATGCAGAGGATATGGTGGAAGACTTAAAGAGAGCCTGGATTGA
The DNA here is from genome assembly GCA_026018925.1 of Tupaia tana. Classification (NCBI taxonomy): domain Eukaryota; kingdom Metazoa; phylum Chordata; class Mammalia; order Scandentia; family Tupaiidae; genus Tupaia; species Tupaia tana. Next base: position 109,720,736 of record JAKSZU010000004.1, on the reverse strand, counting down.
AACAGCCCAGGTCCTAGAATCTCTATGTGGACATATATGTATAATAAAGCTCAAGCTAGCCTTCTGGGGGATGAGACACCCCATGGAGCCGAGACAATCCATTCCAGCTGGGCCGAATAGGATTAGCCAGTCTCCGCCAATTCTGTAGCTGATCACAAGTGTATAAAGCACAAAACACATATCAATGGCCATGATGTGGAAAAAGAAATATGCCTTTAGTGGGGAACCAGCAGTTAGCGTAATGGCTATGTCGCTGGACTCCCACGTAGTCGACCAGGGTTTGCGTCCCAGACCCAGTGGCTTAAAACTCACGCTGGGCGCGTGTGCATGCATGCCCAAGATCCCGAGAGGAGAATGGAGGAGAAGGGATTGCGGCGTGGCCATCCCCTTTGGGGGTGATTTCTTGCTTTCTGTCTCTATGTCTCTCTCTGTCTGTCTGGCGAGCACACACGCCCTATAGCGAAAAAAACCTCTCCGGAAAAAAAAAAAAAAAAAAAGAAATATGCCTTTATTGTGTTAAGCCATTAAAAGTTTCATTTTTATTATTATTATTATTATTACGGTTGTGTACCTATCTCAACACAGTGCCATCATTGGAATTGAAGTCTGTTACCCCCAAAGTCTGTGCTCTCAGAGGACAGAAAACATGACTGATCAGAGATCCCACCTCCTAGCCCAGATCACCCAGATTTCACCTGTTTATATAGAAAACTGCCCCTGAAGTAAAAAACATATATATATGAAAGTAGTAACAGAATTTTATGGATGATAACATGCATGATTAAGCCACTATGCAGTTTACTCTAGAGGGGAAACCACAATTAGTATGTTGTGATGATGCTCAGGGAATGAATGTAAATTTAAAAAAAAAAAATTTCAGAGAAAAAAATACTAAAACTGTTACCAAAATTTAAAGAAAAAACTGTGTATTTGATGACCACAGTAAGCTATATAGCCCCAGCTAGGTACTATTTTATAGTGTGTTCATTCTACTCACTGAGGTTTATGCCTAAAGTCAGACATGGGTTCTTGTGTATGTATATATCAGCTGTGCTTGCTATTGCAAATATTTAGACAAATTAAGTTCATTAGCAAATCAATTAAATGGGGGGGGTATAGGCATAGAAAGCAATCATGGATACCAGAGACAATGGGAAGAGGGTTGGACAGGGCAGAGGGTTAGGGATAGTGAATCAAGGATGGAAAAAAAAAAAGAAAGAAAAAATATACAAGACATAAAAAATGAAAAATTGTTTGTTGATAACACGTATGTTGATGTGCTTGATTGAGCAACAGACAGTGTATTTTGGATGAAAAATTCATTTTGTATACTGTAATGATGTATAGCATGTTAATGTTAAAAAAATATAAATAAATAAATAAATAAATAAATAAATAAATAAATAAAAAGAAAACTGCTCCTGAAATCCCAGCACAGATGCTAATAGACTCTACAGGACCATGGCCTCGGCCGTTTTGGAGTATATTGGAAACCGCACGTGTAAAGAATGGCCAAGTCACTGTCCCTGTGACTGGAGGCAGAGCTCTGTCCCCACCTGACAAAAGGATGATACCTCAGGGTGTGAGAAAGCTTTCTACAAAACATGAGTCATGGCAAGAATAGAATGTCAGGCCTCCCTCATACTCCTCGATATGACAGGGAGGATGTGACCAAACCCGGATGAGTACACACTTTTTCCTAAAAGAAGAGGGATCAGACGATGGCAGAAAGCAAACACTGCCCCAGGAGCTGCTGGCCAGGTTGTAAGCCGAAGTCAACGAACGTCTCTCCACTAATGTCTCCTCTTGCCTGGATTTCTATGTCCAAGAGCTTCTCTTTGTGTCTTGAGGTTATTTCTCTAAAAACACCTGTCACTTGGCAGCATATTAGCTGAGAAAAGCAAAATACAGAACAAGAAAAACCACAGCTTGTCTGTCATTTCCGTGACTTAAGGCCAGAATGATAATGAGTTTTATGGTTTAAAGTGTGTCTCCCCAAAATGTGTATGTTAAAGTTCTAACCTCCAGTATTTCAGAATGTGACCTTGTTTAGAAATAGGGTCACGGACGTGTAATTGGTTGCGCTGCGGCCATGCTAGAGAGGCTATCGATGACAAAGGCAGAGACAGGATGACACAACGGGAACACCAGCGATGGCCAGCAAAGCACCTGAAGCTGAGAGGGAAGCAGGGCACGGCATCCAGGAAGAGCCACCTGCCACCGCCCCCTGGATGTTGTGGCAGTCACTTAATTTGAGGTACTATTTTGTGTCTGTCTGAGCAAACTGAGGCTGCATGAACAGCCACCTATGTCTTGGGCTGTCTCACACTGACTCACTTTTCTCACTCCTTGCCGTAAGATTGTTGGCCCCAGCTCCAGATGAGCACACTGAGGCCGGCGCTTGCCCAAGTCTAGCCAGGGTAGTCAAGGCCAGACTGATGGCGAGGCAAAGGTTGGAGCTGCGATTCTAAAGGAAGCTACAACTCCACTGTGCAATAGATTCGCCTTCTGGAAGAATTCATTCTTCACCAATTCTCTACAAACTCAATGATATTTTAAGTGCTCTTGAGGGTTTTCTTATTTAAAAGAACCCCGGGGGGAGACCCTTTTGCATAGCAAAAGGTCTTTTGGGATCGGGAATGATCACCTGCCTCTCTCTCAGTCCATTTGCTTTGCAAGCATAATTTGTTTTCATAGGAGAGATTGTTGTGGAAGCATGCCTGCCTTCAATTTTACACCTCTGCCTTGGCTGGGAAGGAGGGTGGGAGGGCAGTAAATGCTTACTGTTGCCATTGTGGTTAATGACAGCGAGGAAGGACGCCCACGAGAAGCACTGCCTTTTAAATACACGGGGTGTCTGGAGCACTTTCCTCCCATTTCAAGCCATTTTGAGCGTCCTCAACTTAAAGTCATCACTTGGGAAGAAAAAGGGGAAAACATCATTTCATTAAATGCCAACATTTAACTATTACTCCCTAACTAATAGGGAGCTCTATGTTAATTGCTACTCCAGATACCTGGAGTTTGGAAACTAGCAGATGCTTCATCTCCTTTTCTGGGTCTTCCTTTACATTGTCTGTGTAGAAAGTCATTCCCCTGGGGGGGAGGGGATGTATGTGGCCCAGGGGAAGGGGACTGTGGCTGACTGATTAGAATCTTCCAATTTTAATAACAGCTTCTATTTGGCCACGTAAATTACCAAGGTTTCAGATTCTGTTCAACACTCTTTCCTGCCATTTCTTTGGTTGTTGATTAGCTTTATAAATACCAACTGAGTACCTGCTAAGTGCCAGGCACTGTCCTGGGCCAAAGATGCGAGATGAGAGGACTGCAGCTCCCTCCCTCACATCTTCATCGGTCAGTGGGAAGGCACGCACGTAAGTCAACGACTACACCAGGCGGCAAGTGCTCGACTCCGGGATGAAGGACGGTGAGTGGACGCACTGAAAAGGAAGTGCTCACTTTGTTAGAAATGGTGGAAACCCTTTCCCAGAGTTGGTGGCACGCTCATAAAATATTGAAGGATGAATAGGGCAGTGCCAAATGTGTGACGTGATCGAGAACATATCGAGAACATGGTGTAGTGCTGAACAAAAATTGTAGGAAGCTCTTGTTTCAGACTAAGTTCCTGCTCTAGGCCCCAATAGACCAGAGCCAGATTTTTTTTTTTTTTTTTGGAGAGATTTTTGCTATAAGGCTTGTGTATGTACTGGAGATACAGAGAGAGACAGAAAGCAAGAAAACACCCCCACCCTCCAGGGGAAAAGGCCCTGCTGCAATCCCTTCTCCGCTCCCCTTTCAGGATTTGGGCACACACGTGCCCAGCCTAGGTGTCAAGTCTCCAGGTCTGGGACTTGAACCACAGTCACAGGGAGTCCAGCACCTGAACCACCACAACACCTGCTGGCCCCTGTAGTCAGAGTTTTTTTTTGTTTGTTTTTTTTTTTTGTTTTGTTTTGGAGAGGTTTTTCACTATAGGGCGCACGCGCTCGCCAGACAGAGAGAGAGAGAGAGACATAGAGACAGAAAGCGAGAAATCACCCCCCAGGGGGGATGGCCACGCTGCAATCCCTTCTCCTCCATTCTCCTCTCGGGATCTTGGGCACGCACGCACACGCGCCCGGCGTGAATTTTAAGCCACTGGGTCCGGGACACGAACCGCGGTCAACTACGTGGGAGTCCAGCGACATAGCCATTACGCTAACTGCTGGTCCCCATAGTCAGAGTTTTTAAGCAATCTCACCTTAAGCTGTTCTATGTCTGCTTCTACTTCCAACCAAGATGGAGGAAAACGGACTGACGTCATCCTCTGAGGGTCAGCTCCACCCACTGAGCTCTCCTCCCCGCTCCCTCTCCGCCCTGTTCCTCGGAGAGGCAGCTTCTGGCCCGGCTGGACTTCGAGAGCCCTCGTGGCCATTGCCTTATCTCAGGGAACTAGCCATGGCTGCGGCTGCTCTGAGGTCTGCCTCACACCTCTCCCACCGTGAGCATCACAAGACTAGAGGCACTTAAGCCCAGACGCGAAACCTGCACGCGTACCCTGCTGATGCCTTTAATCGATAAGCTGATCGCGTATTGAAACCCTAAACGATGCGTGTCTGTACTTGATCTGTGCATGCATTGTTCTTGGCGTATAAAACCTGAGCCTGTACTCGCTGACGGCCCAGGCCACTCTCCACCCGTCTGTTAGTGGAGCTTCCCTGGCAGTAAACACATGTCTCTCTCTGCTGGACCTCGGAGCATGTTGTTCAGAATCCGTAAACCTTGTGCGCAGGCACCCCCATATGTGGGGGTCCCACAAAACACTCTCCCTAAACAACTAGAAGGATTAATAGGTTTTATTAAATAAAGTTTCAGACATTGAATAACGGGCAGTAGAGAACAGGACTCCCCCCAAAGAGGAGACCAATAAGAGGAGCCCTGGGACCACCTCAGATCGATGCCCACAGAGTCTGGAAATGGAGTAAGGCGGGGCTCCCAGCCAAAGGGGTTTCCCGGAGTTAGGGGCTTGGGGATCCCAAGGCAGCTAGATTTCAGAGGGCAAAAGATCAGAGAAAACAGGCCTGTACAGACAGAGGGCGCCAGAGAGTGGAAAGGGTTCTTGGTGTGTCACTGGGGGATACTGAGTAGTGTCTGTATGTAAGACCTGAGGCAGAACAGACACCCACCAGGAGAGAGCTGAGAAGCAACTCCCGAAGTCACACAGGGCTGGGAATTGCTAACATCCCAACAACTGGAGTGTAGAAATCTATGCTAGACAGGTTGCTGGAAGAGTATTCAAAAAAGTATTGCCAAATTAGCTCTGTTTAAAAGGTTGCCTGGTCTTCCGTAACAAAGTTTAAAAACAAGCCTTGGGGGCCTGCAGATTGCACAGTGGTTACAGTGCTGGACTCCCATGTGGCTGACCGTGGTTTGAGTCCCAAACCTAGCAGCTTGAAAATCATGCCAGGAGTATGTGCATGTGTGCCCAAAATCCCAGGAGGACAATGGAAAAGGGATTGCAGTGTGGCCATTCCCCCAAGGAGTTATTTCTCACTTTCCCTCTCATTCTTGCTGTCTCTCCAGTGAACGCATTTGCTTTAGGGAAGAAGCTTAAAAACAAAATAAATAAAAAGCCTCAAAAGGATCACACTATTTGATCCATAACTGTTTTCAAGAACGAAGCACAAAAGCTTTTGCAGCAGGAAAAATATTCAGCATTCAAAAGCATAAAATGTAAAATGTTAATATTCACCGAAAAATGACTAAGTGTATAAATAGGAAAATACACCCAAATGCCCCCGTATGAATGAATGGATTGAAAAACTGTGGGACATATACTCTATGGAATACTACTCAGCCATAAAAACAACAAAACCCTGGCTTTTGACAGAAAGTGGAAGAACATGGAAGATTTACTGCTGAGTGAAGCAAGCCAGGCTAAGAAGGAGAGACACTGTATGTCCCCACTTAATATATACCGAGTGTCTGCACTCTATGACTGAAACTGATTCACCTAAGGATATACAAACATAAGAGATGGGTGTGAATGCCAGATGTGGTATGTGTGGAAGAGTGGGGTCTAGGGAAGGACATTTGGAGGAGGGATACAGAGGCAGAGCTTTGACGAGATGGGGAGGTGTGGTGTTATCTGTTGAAGATATTTTGATCAACTGGACTGGGGAGAAATGTTCACATATTGAAATGTTCACTTTGTAAGCTAAACAATGTGATTGAAATGTATATAAAAAAATTTTAAAATAAATTAATTAATAAAAAAATACAGTTCGGAGACTTTCCTGGACTACCAGCAGGCAATAGCGTCTCCTGCAAGCCTCTGGCCAGCAAGGGATACTGAGGGAGGGTCACCTCTGACCCCCACCCCACTTCCAGACCCCCAGGCCCCAGACTCCACCTTCTAGACTTTCCTGGACTACCAGCAGGCAATAGCGTCTCCTGCAAGCCTCTGGCCAGCAAGGGATACTGAGGGAGGGTCACCTCTGACCCCCACCCCACTTCCAGACCCCCAGGCCCCAGACTCCACCTTCTAGACTTTCCTGGACTACCAGCAGGCAATAGCGTCTCCTGCAAGCCTCTGGCCAGCAAGGGATACTGAGGGAGGGTCACCTCTGACCCCCACCCCACTTCCAGACCCCCAGGCCCCAGACTCCACCTTCTAGGTAGGTAGCCAGGATCTCCTTGAGGCGGGTTTTTTTTTTTTTCCTTTCTTTTCTTTTCTCTTGAACTCCCTGCATTCTCTTCTTAACACCTACCTCTCCTTCTCCCCCCAGACTTTCCTGGACTACCAGCAGGCAATAGCGTCTCCTGCAAGCCTCTGGCGAAATCGCGCGCCGCGCATTAGCGCGGCGCGCACTTTTTCTTTATTTTTCTGTGTTGTCTTTCCTTTCGTTGCATATTGTCCTCTCCTCCTTATTTTTTACTGTGCCAGACAGACTAGACAGGTCTAGAATCATATATCTGAAATTTCCTAGGAAGGTAAGTGTCTCTGGGATCCTCCCTAGTACTGATCCTCTTTGAAAAAGGAGATACTGATTGTTAGACACTTCTGTAGAGTTCCCTTCCTGAAAACACATTGGTAAAAACAACAGAAGAGAGACTTCAACAAACAGCTATTCCCATCAAAAAGGAAAGACTCTTACTTCTCGTGGGACAAAAGTTCTCCCAAGAAGTCTTTAAAAGGCAAGTAATCTCCCAATGGCTAAAAGTAGAAAAAGAGCCTCAGGTCTGAATAAACAAGAAAATATGTCTCCAACAAAGGAAAATGCCCCTCCATGTCTCGTAAATATGGAGGACGTTACCAAAATGACAGACACAGAATTTCGAACATTCATGGTGACCAAATTCTGTGAATTGGAAAAAAAAAGAGACAACGAACTACAGGAAATTAGGAAGTCCTTCCAGGATATGAAAGAAGAAATGGATACTCTGAGAAAGAATCAGGTGGAACTATTAGAGATAAAGTCTATAATACAAGAAATCAAAAACTCTCTGGAAAGTATTAAGAGCCGATTAGACCATGCTGAAGATCGAATCTCTGATGTAGAAGATAAAACCTCTGATCTAGAAAAAAACTACAAAAAGATCGAGAAAATAACTAAAAAACATGAGGATAATATACGGGAAATACTAGACTCTATTAGACGCCCAAACATCAGAATAATCAGCATCCCAGAAGGTGAAGAAACTAATAGCGGAATGGAAAATCTATTCCATGACATCTTGGAAGAAAATTTCCCAAGCCTAGAGAGGCACCGAACCATCCGGACCCAAGAAATACAAAGGACCCCAAATAGAATCAACCCCAGAAGATCTTCCCCAAGGCACATCTTAGCCAGGCTGTCTAACGTCACAGAAAAAGACATGATACTAAAACTGGGAAGAGAGAAACGAGAAATAACTTACAAAGGCCATCCCATAAGACTAACACCAGACCTCTCATCAGAAACAATGCAAGCAAGAAAAGAATGGGAAAACATACTGAAAGTGTTAAGAGAGAAACAATTTCAGCCAAGACTATTATACCCTGCAAGATTATCCTTCATTTGGGAAAAAAAGATTAAAATCTTCTCAGACAAACAAAACCTGAAAGAATTTGCCAACACCAGACCAGCTCTTCAAGAAATCCTGAAGAAAGTACTGTTCCAGGAAAACTAAAGACGCAACAGCCAGAAACAAAGAAATAACAGGCAACTAAGACAATGGCTAACTTAAATGTCGGTACAGATCCTGTAACATCGATAATAACATTGAATGTTAATGGGTTAAATTCTCCAATCAAGAGACACAGACTGGCTGAATGGATAAAAAAACAGAAACCCTCTATCTGTTGCCTACAAGAAACCCACCTCATGGAAAAAGACATACATAGACTGAAAGTGAAGGGTTGGAAAAAGGTTTTCCATGCAGTTGGGAACCAAAAAAGAGCTGGAGTTGCGATACTAATTTCTGACAAAATAGGCTTTAAAACAAAAAGTGTCCGAAGAGACAACGAAGGGCACTATATCATAGTAAAAGGCTCTATAGATCGAGAAGATATAACGCTTATTAATATCTATGCTCCTAACACAGGAGCACCCAAATATGTGAAGGAAAGATTGTTAGATCTGAAAGGGGAGATAGACTGCAACACACTAATTGTTGGAGATCTCAACACCGCATTATCCCCTCTGGACAGATCATCTAGGCAAAAAATAGGTAGAGAGATCAAGGACCTAAATGATACCATAAATCAATTGGACTTAACAGACATCTATAGAACTTTCCACCCAAAAACCACAAGATATAGTTTTTTCTCACCCCGACATGGAACTTTCTCGAAGATTGACCACATCATAGGACACAAAGCAAGCCTCTGCAGATTCAGAGGCATAGAAACTATTTCCAGCATCTTCTCTGACCATGATGGAATTAAACTCGAGTTTAATTTCAAGAGAAATCCTCAAAAATACCTAAAAACATGGAAACTAAATAACCTACTCCTGAATGACTCCACTATTACCGAAGAAATAAAGTCCGAAATCAAAAGATTCATGGAAGCCAATGACAATGAAGATACAAGTTTCCATAATCTTTGGGACACTGCCAAAGCAGTCATAAGAGGGAAGTTCATAGCAATTAGTGCACATAAGAGGAAGACAGAGAAAAGGCTAATGGATCACCTAACATCAAGCCTTAGAGAATTGGAAAAGCAACAGCAAAAAAATCCAAAAAATTACAGGAGAAAGGAAATAATAAAGATCCGAGCAGAAATAAATGAAATAGAAAATAAACGTACTATACAGAAAGTAAGTGAAAGCAAAAGCTGGTTCTTTGAAAGGATAAACAAAATTGATACCCCACTAGCGAGACTTATTAAGAAGAAGAGAGAAAGGAACCAGGTGAATCAAATCTGCAGTGAGGCTGGTAACATAACAACAGACATAGTAGAAATTCAAAACATCATTAGAGGATACTTTGAACATCTATACGCTAAGAAACAAGATAATCTGGATGAGATGGACAAATTCCTGGACAAATATAATCTACCAAGAATGAGCCAGGAAGAAATAGAAAGCCTGAATAGGCCCATAACAAGCCAGGAGATTGAATCAGTAATAAGTAACCTCCCAACAAAGAAAAGCCCTGGCCCCGATGGATTCACCTCTGAATTCTACAAAACTTTCAAAGAAGAGTTAACTCCCATTCTGCTCAAATTATTTCTAAAGATCCAAAAGGGTGAATCTCTCCCTAATTCATTCTATGAAGCCTCTGTCACCCTCATCCTCAAAACAGATAAGGACAGGACAAGGAAGGAAAACTATAGACCAATATCTCTGATGAACATAGACTCAAAGATTCTCAACAAGATACTAGCAAATCATATTCAACAACTTATACAGAAGATCATACACCATGATCAGGTAGGCTTTATTCCAGGAATGCAAGGTTGGTTCAACATACGCAAAACCATAAATGTAATACACCATATTAATAGGAAGAAAGACAAAAACCATATGGTCATTTCGATTGACGCAGAAAAAGCATTTGATAAGATACAACATCCCTTCATGATCAAGACTCTTAGCAAAATTGGCATAGAAGGGCCATTTCTCAATACAATAAAAGCCATCTATGAAAAACCCATAGCGAACATCATCCTGAATGGAGAAAAGCTGAAAGCTTTCCCACTAAACACAGGAACAAGACAAGGATGCCCACTTTCTCCTCTCCTTTTCAATATAGTACTGGAAGTCCTCGCCAACGCAATCAGAAAAGAGGAAAAAATAAAGGGCATTCGAATAGGAAAAGAAGAGGTGAAACTCTCTCTATTTGCAGATGACATGATTGTATACATAGAAGACCCAATGGTCTCCATGGAAAAACTACTGGAAGTAATACATGAATTCAGTAAAGTTGCAGGATATAAAATCAATATACAGAAATCAATAGCATTTCTATATACGAATAACAGGCAGACTGAGATAGAACTGAAAAACCTTATTCCGTTTACCATAGCCACTAAAAGTATAAGATATTTAGGAATAAATCTAACCAAAGAAGTTAAAGACCTCCACAAGGAAAACTATGAGAAGGTAAAAAAAGAAATTGAAAATGACACAAAAAAATGGAAGGACATCCCATGTTCATGGATTGGAAGAGTTAATATAATCAAAATGGCAATTCTACCCAAATTAATCTACCTATTTAATGCAATGCCAATCAAAGTACCAGACACATTCTTCACAGATCTAGAAAAGACAATCTTAAAATTTGTCTGGAATCATAAAAGACCCCGTATTGCCAAAGCACTTCTACACAAGAAGAATGGAGTGGGTGGCATCTCAATCCCCGATCCAAAAATATATTACAAAGCTGTGGTAATAAAGACAGCATGGTATTGGCACAGAAACAGACATGTGGACCAATGGAACAGAATAGAGTCCCCAGAAATTAGTGCCCAAACATACAGTCAACTGATCTTTGACAAGGGGTACCAGTCAATCCAGTGGGAAAATGAAAGCCTCTTCAGCAAGTGGTGCTGGAGAAACTGGACTTCCACTTGCAGAAAGATGAATCTGAACCCCTACCTCTCTCCTTTGACAAGAATCAAGTCAAGGTGGATCAAGGATCTAAATCTAAGACCTCAAACTATAAAGCTGCTCCTGGAGAATGCTGGGGAAACTCTGGGAGACATTGGTGTAGGGAAAGACTTCCTAAAGAAGACCCTCAAAGCAGAGTCCATCGTCCACAAAATAGACAAGTGGGATTACATCAGACTAAGAAGTTTCTGCATGGCCAAAGACACAGTAGTTAGTGTGAATCGACAGCCCTCAGAATGGGAAAATATTTTTGTAAATGTTGCATCAGATAAGGGACTGATAACCAGAATACACAAGGAACTAAAAAAGGTGTTTGGAAAAAAGATGAGCAACCCTATTAAAAGATGGGAGAAGGAGATGAAGAAAACACTCTCTAAGGATGACATACGAATGGCCAAAAGGCATATGAAAAAATGTTCAACCTCCCTCATCGTAAGGGAAATGCAGATAAAAACAACAATGAGATACCACCTAACCCCAGTCAGATTGTCTAATATTAAAAAAACAAAAAATGATAAGTGTTGGCGGGGGTGTGGTGAAAGGGGAACTCTTTTACACTGCTGGTGGGAATGTAGATTGGTCCAACCACTGTGGAGAATAATTTGGAGATTCCTCAAAAATCTACAGATAGATCTGCCATATGATCCAGAGATCCCACTCCTCGGTATCTACCCAAAGGACAGAAGAATTCTTCATTGGAAAAGTGCTTGCACATCGATGTTTATTGCGGCACTATTCACAATTGCTTAGTCATGGAACCAACCCAGATGCCCCCGTATGGAGGAATGGATTGAAAAACTGTGGCACATATACTCTATGGAATACTACTCAGCCATAAAAACCAACAGAGCCCTGGCTTTTGACAGAAAGTAGAAGAATATGGAAGATGTACTGCTGAGTGAGGCAAGCCAGGCTATGAAGGAGAGACATTGTATGTCCCCACTTAACATATACCGTTTGTCTGCATTCTATGTCTGAAACTGATTGACTAACAGTTGAACAAACACAAGAGATGGGTGTGAATGTCAGATGAGGTGTATGTGGAGGAGTGGGGCCCAACGAAAGACATTTGGAGAAGGGATACAGAGGTAGAGCATTGACGGGATGGGGAGGTGTGGTGTTATCTGTTGAAGATATTTCGATCAACGGGTCTGGGGAGAAATGTTCACATATCGAAATGGTCTCATTGTAAGCCAAACAATATGATTGAAAGTATATACAAAAATAAATAAATTAATTAAAAAAAAATACAGTTTGTAGGAGAAAAATTGGTCGATAGAAACAGACCCAGAAATGGAACAGATGATAGAATTATTAAACAACTAAGATAAAACAACTATTATAAACATATTCTGTATGCTCAAGAAAATAGCAGAATTCATGAACATGATCAAGAAAGTCATGAAAGATATTTTTAAAATCCAAATTGACTTTTGTAGATCAATAATATATCCAAGACAAAAAATATTCTGACACTATAAAAGAAATAGTCAGTGAATAGCAATAGAAATACTCAAAACGGGGCCAGTAGATGACATAGAGGTTATTTGCTGGACTCCCACGTGGCCGAATGAGGTTTGAGTCTCAGACCTAGTGGCTTGAAAATCATGCCAGGTACATGTGCGTATGTGCCCAAGATCCCAGCAGGAGAAGAGAAGAGAAGGAATTGTGATGGGGCCATCTCCCTTGGGGGGTGATTTCTCACTTACCCTCTCACTCTCTCTGGCACACGCACACACCCTAAGACAAAAACCTCTTTAAAGAAAAAGAAAGAGAGACCAGTAGTTGGCATAATGGCTATGTCGCTGGACTCCCATGTAGTCCACCACAGTTCGAGTCCCGGATCCGGTGGCTTAAACTCATGCTGGGTATGTGTGCATGTGTGCCCAAGATCCTGAGAGGAGAATGGAGGAGAAGGGATTGCAGCGTGGCCATCCCCCCTGGGGGGTGATTTCTCACTTTCTATCTCTCTGTCTCTCTCTGTCTTTCTGGTGAGCGCATGTGCCATAGAGCAAAAACCTCTCCAAAGGAAAAAAAAGATTATTAAAAAAAGAAGAAAGAAAGAAACTAAGACTCAAAATGAAACAAAAACAGGAAAAATATTGAAAAAATGAGTAGGACATAAATGAGCTATGAAAAGCTTTAAGAAAAATTGTACACATGCAACTAGTGGCCCTAAAAGAGGAGGAAAGGAAAGAGGAAGAAGATAGAGAAAAAGGTAGTTCAAGAAATAATAAAGAAAATTGTTCCCAGAGTTGATAAAAATTGTAAACATTGACCCAGGAAGTTCAAAAGAAAAAAATGTTATGAGATCAGCAGTTAGCATAATGGCTATATCACCGAACTCCCATGTAGTCGACCGCGGTTCGAGGCCTGGACCTGGTGGCTTGAACTCATGCCGGGTGTGTGTGCCCAAGATCCCGAGAGGAGAATGGAAGAGAAGGGATTACAGCATGGCCACCCCCCCGGGGAGTGATTTCTCCCTTTCTGTCTCTCTGTCTCTCTCTGTTTCTCTGGAGAGCACACATATCCTGTAGCAAAAAAAAAAAAGTCACAAAAAGCATACCAAGGCATGTTATAATCAAATTGATTAAAACGCATGATAAAGCAAACGTCTTTTTAAAAGCCACATTTTAAAAAGATACATCACATAAAGAGGAACAAAGATAAAAATGACAAGAGACTTTCCATGGAAACAATGCAAGCCAGAAGAAATGGAATAAATCTTTAACATATCAAAAGAAAAAAATCAATGTGAACTCCCTACATGTTTAAAAATTAAACAACACACCCATAAATCAACCACAAGTCAAAAAAGCCACAAGGCTAAAATAAAATGAAAACAAAACATACCAAAGTTTATAAAATGCAGTGAAAATAGTACTTAGAAAAAATTTTATAGTATTAAACACATATATTAGAAAAGAAGAAAGGTCTTTTGGACCAGCAGGTGGTGTGGAAATTAAGGTAGCTGGATCCCAATGGCCAACTGCATGGTTCAAGTCCTGGACCTGGAGATTTGAAAAACACACTGGGTGTATGCACATGCATGCCCAAAATCCCAAGAGAAGAATGGAGGAGGAGGGACTGCAACATAGCCATTCCCCCTAGGGAATGATTTCTCCCTCTCTCCTTTCCTCTCTCTCTCTTTCTCTCTGTTTCTGTCTCTGCCTCTCTCCAGAAAGCACACACACCCTATAAAAAAAAAAAAAAAATAGAAAAAGGAGCCAGCAGGTGGTGTGATGGTTAAGGCTACTTGACTCCCACATGGCCAACCATGGTTGGAGTCCCGAACCTAGTGGCTTGCTTTCTCACTTTCTCTCTCTTTCTCTCTCTCTCTCTCTCTCTCTAACTCTGTCCCTCTCTGGTCAAATTAAAAATAAATAAATAAATAAAGTTGTATAAAAATAATTCTTTATAAAAAAAGAAAAGAAAAAATGAAAAAGAAGGAATAATCATAAAAGTCTACATCAACGAAAGAATAACAACAGGGAAAGTTAAAATCAAAATCTGGTTGTTTGAGGCTATTAACAAAATTAATAAACTTCTACACAAACTGATCACAAAATAAAGAAGAGAGAAGACACAAATGACCAATATCAGAAATGAGAGGGTGAGGGAACCAGCAGTTAGCGTAATGGCTATGTCGCTGGACTCCCACGTAGTCGACCGCGGTTCGCGTCCCGGACCTGGTGGCTTAAAACTCACGCTGGGTGCGTGTGCGTGCGTGCCCAAGATCCCGAGAGGAGAATGGAGGAGAAGGGATTGTGGCGTGACCGTCCCCCCTGGGGGGTGATTTCTCGCTTTCTGTCTCTAGGTCTCTCTCTGTCTGGCGAGCGCATGTGCCCTATAGCAAAAACCTCTCCAAAAAAAAAAAAAAAAGAGAGAGAGAGAGAGAGAGAGTGAATAGCACAACAGATTCCATAGAATAAAGTGAATAACTAGAGAATTTTATGAACAACTTTATGCCAATAAATTCACAACTTGGATGAAATGGTACAAATTCTCTAAAGGCAGAAACTCTCAAAGCTCTCTCAAAAAGTAGATAGCCTGAAAAGTTTTGTGTCTTTAAATAAACTGCATTTAAACTTAGAAATCTTTCCACAGATCATTTCATTGGCAAATACTACCAAACATTTAAGAAAAGAAAAAAAAAATACTACAAGTTCTACAGAAACTCTTCCAAAAATTTAAGAAGAGTGTGGCAGGCAGAGTAATGGACTCCTAAGATGCCCATGTCTTCATTTCCGGAACTATAAACGTGTCGCCTTACATGTAGAAAGCACTTGTGAATGTGATTAAGTTGAAGACCTCCAGACTGGAGAGTACCTTGCATTATACGTGTGGGCCCAAGGTAATCATGATAGTCCTCATAAGTGAAAGAGGAAGGCAGGAGAGTTAGAATATGAAAAGATAGTGGCAGACAGCCCTGTGGCTTGGTGGCTAAGGGAGCCAGATTCCACATGACCAACCATGGTTCAAATCCCAGTCCCAGCAGCTTGAAAAACACACAGGTGCATGTGTATGCGTGCCTCAAATCCTGACAGAATGGAGGAAGGGCGGAGAAGAGATTGTGGCATGGCCACGCCCCATGGGGAATGCTTTTTGCCTTCTCTGTCCCCCCCTCTCTCTCTGTTTCTCTCTGTAAGTTCATGTACCCTCTGGCAATGAAAAAGAAAAAAATACTGGAAGACAGTACACTGCTGACTTTAAAGGAGGAAGGGCCATGGAAAGGAATTGAGCCATACTCTAAAAGCTAGAAAGGAAAACAAAAAAAAATAGAGGATTTTTCTCAGAACCTCCAGAAGGGACTCAGCCTCCTTACACTTTGGCTTTAGCCCACTAAAACTCCTTATGGACTTTCGACCTCAAGAACTCTAAGATAATACATGTTTGTTATTTTAAGCCACTTATTTGAAGCCACTAAATCTGTGTTCATTTGTTACAGTGGCAATCGGAAACCAATACAAGAAGGAAATATACATCTTATTCTATGAGGCCAGATTTATCTTGATATCAAAACCAGAAAATAACATTACAAGAAAGAAACATAGAGAACAGGTATCATTACCAAATCTTAGCAAATCGAATGCAATAATATATAAAGAGGATCACTCATCATGATCAAATGGATTTACCAGGAAAGCTACTCAGATCCATTGCTTGCCCCGCTGCCCCAAACTCCTTTCATGGATCCGGCCTGCAGCAACCCATCCTGGACCGTTCATCTTTCCTCATTCCCTTAGCTCAGGCCCACCTCCATCACCCTTCTCCCCATTTCCTAAAGTTAAAGTACTGCCATATTCTCGAGCCTCTGCTCATGCCACCCCTGCAAATACTGTCTCACCTTCCCCCTCCTTGCCCTCTCTTACTCATCCTTCAGTCCCAGAGCAGATTCACCTCATGCTCTGAGAAACCTCCCCCATCTGCTTCAGGCTCCTCCTTCCCCTCTCCCCTCTCTGTCCCACCACTCCAGCCGGTCTTCTGTTGAGACTCCGTGTTCTCGTCTGAGTATTGCTTTCTCCCCACGCTGTGGGTTCCAACAGGCACGAACAGTGTCCAATCCATCTTTGACTCTCCAGTACCTATAACACTGCCTAGTATGTGGCGGGCCCTCCATAAACTCATCAATAGATTCTTTAGCAGAGAATCACTGACAGTGTCTTCAGATGCAGTCTAGTATTCTGGGGCAAAAGAGGGAACTAACCCAAAAGGAAGAAATGATCCTTCAAGGGGACTGGTGGGTTCCAAAAATAAGCACATCACCTTTTCCACTCAAAATTATGTCCTATAATTGACCTGTGTTCAGAGCCTTACCAGGTCAAAGCACAGATACACATGACAGTCTCTGTCATGTGTAATTAATGTCATTAATCTGTTTTTCCTGATGAGGAAACTGGAGCTCAGTAAGGACAAATGACTTGCCCAAGACTGCAGTGTAAGACCGTGGCAAAGCAGTAGGTTCCGGGCAGTGCAGCAGGGGCCACTCCCAGCCTGGACCACCTCTGGGGCCCGCTTCTGTCTGCTTCTATGAGCACAAGCACAAGTAGCTGCCCACCCTTACCTAAAGGACTTAAAGATTAGCATGGTCTCCCTTCCGCATTTCTCAACTACCTGCCCTCCGGATGACTTCCACAGCAGGTAAGATGCTGGAAGTCTCCTGAGCCCCGTAGCTTCCCTGGCTGCCGCCTGAGACCTTCCAGACAACACTTTGTCCTCCATCCAAGCACTCTGCCCGTTTACTTCTCTCCCTAGATACTAATAGAACTAGAAAGGTGAGCCTGCTTCAACTGAAATGTACCAGGCACAGCCAGACAATCCAATAGCCCTGTGAGCCTTCCCATTTCATACCCACACCCAGCCCAGTGTTCCATGGTGTTGGTATCTGTCACCTCACCTTGGAGACATCAGGGGCCATTGCCCCAGCCTGTGTGCCTGGGGATGGCCCCTCTGCTCTTGTTCCGCATGGACCTTGTCACACCGGTCACAGTCTGTCTTGTGTTTTTTGCCATTTCTGCTCAGACGGCGCCACCCTTTCACACGTTGCTCAGTTGTTTCTACGTCCCCATAAGACTCGAGTCAAGTAGCAAAGATCTCTCTTGCTTCTCGTCGTACTCTTTACCTTGAGAACTCCCAGAGTCTTTCTCTGCAGTTTCCACCACATTCTAGAAATGGAGCTGAATTTCCCAATCCCACCCTCACCGTAGAAGGTTCATTTTTTCATTTGTTTAATGTTGTACTTTTATGTCCTTTTCAAGCAGGAAATTGTCTCTTTACACCTCTGCCAAATTTCTCAGCTTTGCATATACTTTAGTTATTACGATAGCATGCTCAGTAAGATGCTATTTAGTTGGATGGCCCTTGAGCTCCAACAACCAAGAAGAACAAACCATAGCCTTTGTGCAATGCCTTCCAGATTAGAAATTGAGTTCACAAGTCTGGGGACACAAGCAGAGAGGCCTTTAAGCACCCAAAATAGTAATAACAATATCTAAAGCTTTTCACATGCTTTATCCATCTGAAAGGCCTTCTCAACTCATGACAACTGTAAACTAGCCAGGGCAGGGCATTTTCCAGTAGTAATCAAAAAAATTACTTATTTCTATGGTAAATGCTCACAATGATTTCTACCCTCGTGTTGCATTTATTTTCCCTATTTTTGTGTGTAACCTGGGTGTACGCAGATGTTCCCTTTGAGAAAGAATAATTGGGTTGGTTCAAATGCTCATTCCATGCCTTTGAAAAATCTACTTCCCTTTCCAAGATTTCTGTCAATTTCAAGGGCTAATGTCTTCACGGTCTCTCCTGACTCTGACGTTATGTCATTGCTCAACCTTCGGTCTCCACCTCGACTCAGTTATTCCTATTTCTTGACTCTCAAATTGGCCCAGACATGGAACTCAATCTTACCCTTTAATACACACATGCACAGCCTTGGTTTGTGAAGAAGACTAGAAGGTTTGGAGACACAGAGGAGTGTTTCTTTTACATGAAAGAATAGCATGAACTGTTAGGAGTTGTTAGGAATGACAGCCTTGGTTAGGCAGATAAAGATCAGGGAACTAGCCTGGGGCACAAAAGCTTGAAGGTGGGACTCTATGACCATCTGTATTTTGACTCAAAACAATGCTTGGCAGCATGGGTCCTACAAGACACAAGAAAAAGTAACGAGTCAGAGGTGATCTAAGGACGCAAAGGGTCTAAAACAGGATAAAAGGTGACCCAAGAAGAGCGATAGAGCTGGCTTGCCTCCTTTGGTATGGGCCCATTCTGTCCCTGGGACATATCTCTATCTTCATCTCCATAAACCTTGAGCCTACCTTGTCTCCTTGTCCTTCAGTTTTTGGGGGAGACAGGGACCTCAATTTTCTCAACCTAACAAAACCACAAAAACTGGACATTATGTCTCCCCACTCCAATGGTGGGTGTCCCTACCCATTTGGGTAGAACATCCCCTCTCTCCTTTCTCCTCTGGCCTTTGTCTTCTCTTTGCTCTATTTCTTTCCATCCCCCTAATTCATATTCCTTTCCAAGGGAGAGCCAATTAGCAACTTCTTGACAGGTCTCAAGTTCCTTGTCATGTGTCCAAAGTAGTTTATCAAGGTGTTTCCCAAGACAAAAAGAGGAGGAAATGAGGAGACAGTCATGAAAATAATCCTTTTGGATTACAAATAGAAACAAGGGAACTAATGCACAATACTCTATGTGACCGGGGCCAGCAGGTGGCATGGTACTTAAGGTGCTGGACTACCACATGCCCAACCACAGTTCAAGTCCCTGACCTGGTGACTTGCTTTCTCACTTTCTCTCTCTCTCTCTCTCTCTCTCTCTCTCTCTCTCTCTCTCTCTCTCTCTCTCATCAAATTAAATAACAATGATGATGATGATGATGAATAAAATTAAATAATTCTAAAAAAATAAAGTACGTGAACTGCCCAAGACTAGAGGAATTGCCAATCCTTCACTAATTGAAAGACACCAAGCCTCAGAGACACATTTTCCCAATAAAGCTCCCAGTGCTGGGCTGTGGGCCTATTTTAAGATACAATCAATTGTGCTTCAGACATTTTAGGGAAACAGCATGCCCTTGTCCATCCAGCTCCACGGGGGTTTGTGAAATGAAATTGTGATGTGTGACCTGCCCAATGCCTGCCTGTCAGTGCAGGAGTATGGGTGTTGTCTTCGACTGCCTCAGGAAGTGTAAACACTAATGTTATTTTGCTTTCACTGTGTGTGATACTTATTGAGTGATACAATAAAATTAGTTCCTATTTCAGTAAACAAGATACCCAATTTAAAGAGATTCTCGGGTTTTCTCCTTCCCTTTTGCATTGTTTTCTTCCTATACTGCTCATCCCCTTTATTATAATGTGATCTGGATTTGCTTTCTATTCAGAAACCAATCGTTTCCAGAAGTAATAAAAATATTACCTATTCCAATGGTAAGTGTTCACAAAGACTTCTGCCCTCGTATCGTACTTATCGATAGCTAGGTCAGGCTGAGGCCCCTGCTGAGTTTTCTGAGTAAACCCAGCACGCAGCAGCACTCCCCAAACGATCTATCTCTGAGAATCCCCTTAGCACCTCCTCAGATCTTGCCGTGAATCTCTAGACTCTTGTCCCCAACAGGATGCAGATGGAGCCATCCAGGAGTGGTGGGACAGAACCAAGACGCAGACCCCAACGCAGGAGAGGTGTGTCTAGTCCCACAGATACAACAGGGCACCTGAGTGTGACACAGCACCAGAAAGGCCTGGCCCCAGCACCCAGCCTCCAGGGTGGAGTGGCAGATGTGTCCTGGCAAGGACATCACAAGGACGAATCCAGGAGCAGCAGTGAGGTAGGCATCCGAGGGAAGTCTGAGAGCGAGTAGCAGGGTCCAGTCACCGAGGCGGAGTGCCAGGGTGAGGCAGAGCAGCATCTCCAGAAGGCCTGGGAGAGCGGACGGCTTACCGAGGCAAAGTTCCAAACTCATTTGTTTACTCAATAAATATTTTGTGAACAACTACGAAGTATTGGGCATTGTTTCAAGGGCTAGGAGAACAGCAATGAGACAGGAGGACACAGTTCCTAAGCTGTGGAACTTATGATCTAGTAATAAAGACATCATAATGAAGTAACTGAAGAAATGATTCATTAATTAATTACTTATATCATAAGTGCTGTGAGGAAGAGGTACAGAGGACTTTTTTTTTTTTTTTTTTTTGAGAGAGGTTTTTGCGATAGGGCACGTGTGCTCACCAGAAAGACAGAGAAAGACAGAGAAATAAAGTGAGAAATCACCCCCCAGGGGGACAGCTACAGCGCAATCTCTTCTCCTCCATTCTCCTCTCAGGACCTTGGGCATGCACACTCATACACCTGGCGTGAGTTTCAGCTACCTGGTCTGGGACTTGAACCACAGTTGACTACGTGGGAGTCCAGCAACCTACCATTATGCCATCTGCTGGTCCCGAGGCACAGAGGACTTTCAGAGAGCTCAATACTGAGCCCTGGCTGGGTCTGGGAGGTCCGAAGCATTGCCAAGGGAGTGCATGGAGGTGGAGCGCTAACGGACATGAAGGCGATGTGAAAGGACAGAGGCTGCAGGTCAGAGGTCAGAAGGCAGGGCAGGTGTAAAGGAGGAAGAACAATCCCACCAGAAGAGAGAGCTGCACGAAGGCCTAGAAGTGTGAATTAGCTCGACTTATTCAATGACACCAAAGAAGAAAAATACGCAGATGGGATGGATGTGACAGAACACGGTGCAAGATGGTGCTGGCGAGGCAGCTGGGAGCCGAATCGTGAAGGGCCCTGTCACACTCCCAGCGTCATGAGACAGAGCGGGACTCCAAGAGCAGTGGGAAGCCATGGCGATGCGTTCATGAGACTAAGCGACACGATCTTACTTGGGTTTTAAAAGACCATGTTGGGAACCAGCAGTTAGCGTAATGGCTATGTCGCTGGACTCCCACGTAGTCGACCGCGGTTCGCGTCTCGGACCCGGTGGCTTACAACTCACGCCGGGCGCGTGTGCGTGCATGCCCAAGATCCCGAGAGGAGAATGGAGGAGAAGGGATTGCGGCGTGGCCATCCCCCCTGGGGGGTGATTTCTCGCTTTCTGTCTCTATCTCTCTATCTCTGTCTTTCTGGCGAGCGCACGCGCCCTATAGCGAAAAACCTCTCCAAAAAAAAAAAAAAGACCATGTTGACTGACGGTCGTATTAGAAGAAGGAAGAAGAAAGAAGATAAAACAAGGGAGACGGACAACTGTGCGGAAACCAGTTGGGAGGCTTAAGAGACTCAGAGAAACCAGATCTTAGAAACGGGGCGTGGGGTGAGCAGTGGCTCCTAGGACAGAGGTGGTGACCGTAAGCAGACCAAGCAGCTGAAGCGAGCACTGGTTCTTGGAAACGAGGCTCTAGGTCAGATTCGGCCCACAGTCAGGGAGCCCTAGCCCTCCAAGGCTCAGAGGGTGTGATGGAGCCTCTTGGTAGCCCTTGGCAAAGTGAAATGTGATGATCAAGGAGAGACCATGCCAAGCATGCAGGCAGTGCCAGGGCCTCCTGCTGAAGTGGATGAGAGATTCCAGCGTCCTACGGCCGTTGTAACAAAGCACAACAAACCAAGCGACTTAAAACGACAGACATTTATTGTTTCACAGTTCTCGAGGCTGGAGGTCCGAAATCAAGGCACTGGCAGGGGCATGCTTCCTTGAGATGCTAGTTAGCCTCCCCTTGCCTCTTCCTGGCATCTGGTGGTAGCTGTCAGTCCTTGGCATTGCGGGGCTGTAGTGTTCCAATCCCTGCCTCTGCTGTCACATGTCCTCTCCTGTCTGCCTCCATATGACTGCGTTTTTGTAAGGACACCATGTTGGGTTAGGGTGCACCCTATTCCAGTGGGACCTTACTGTGATTGACTGCTTCTGCAATGACCCTATGTCCGAATAAGGTCATGTTCTGGGGCACTAGGGGGTTATGACTTCAGCCTAGCTTTTGGGAGACACAAGATAATACACAACAGGAGGGGTACTGAGGGTCTGACCCACCTCTTTGTACATCGCAGCCTCTCTACCAGCAAGATCTGTGGGGTATCGGGCTCGATGAGAGAAACTTTGGTTTCTGCCATTTCCCTCTCTCCTTTCTGAAGAAGTTATTAAGCATTAGTCTGAGATAGGGGCAGGATCCAAAAATAATATATAGTTATCCTTCCTTGAAGGAATATACACATGAGTGGGAGGCCCCCGACATACAAATGAGCCCCAACAAATGGCAGGACATGCAGATCACCTCGAACACACAGGAACACACAGAGCAGGGAAGAAAGGAAAAGAGCCCAGTGTGCATGGGAGAGTGGGTGCTGGGGTGGGAGGCGAGGAAGCTTCATGGCCTCACAGAGAAGGCCAGCCTTCAAGGGGAGACAGACATTCTCCAGGGAGAGAAGACTTCCAAGAAGAGCATGTGCAGGACAGTCATGTACTGAATAAACATTTATTAAGTTTACTCAACAACACGTACAACACATTGGGATGCAGGAATGAATAAGAAGGCAAAGGCCCCTGCCCTCAGGGAACTTGCAGGTGTGCAGGATGTGAAAGGGAAAAGCACCCCGGGTGAAAACGCTGCAGGCATGCTCAGGACTTCAGTGTGGCTACGTGTTGAGTGGGGAAGGGCGAGAATTCAGGCTGCAGGGTAAGAAGGGGTGAAGCGATACAATCCTTTCCCCACACTGGACATGAGCTCGCCAGGAGCACACCTTCCTGCACTCTGTAAGGCGAGGCAGAGTATCGCCACCTGCAAGTCTCTAGCACCTCCTTGTGATGCCTGCCAGATGGCACTGTCAGCAGGTGAGCAAATGAATGAATGAATGAATGAATGACTTTAGATGGGCCAGGGAACAGGAAAAGTGTGTTTTAGAAAGATAATTCTCAGTGTATGGTAAACAAAGAAAAAAAAAAAGAATTGAGGCAAGGAGACCAACCAGGAGGAATTGCAATTGTCTAGATCAATAGAAAATGGAAGTAAAGCACAAAATTATTTTGGTGCAAAAATAAAGGGGGGGGGATCCACATGTACTGTTTCCATATGTGCATTTTATATGAACTTCTGAAGACTCCTCATAGGCTTGTTTATTCACACAGACATTCCTCAGCTTACTATGGTTCAGCCTGACTTTTACGTTATGATGGTGCTTTCACCTGTGCATGTTAATGGCAAATACACATAAGGTCATGGTGGTTTTGGGGTTTGTTTTTTTGAGAGATTTTTTTGCTATAGGGCACGCGTGCTCAGCAGAGAAACAGAAAGACAGAGAGACAGGAATCACCCCCTGGGGGATGGCCACACCCAACGCCTCCCCTCCGTTCTCCTCTAGGGGTTTTGGGGCATGCATGCACACATGCCTGGTGTGAGTTTCAAGGACCTGGGACTCAAATCAAGGTCAAGCACATGGGAGTCCAGCACCTTAACCACTATACCACCTGCTGGCCCCAAATCATTGTTTTACTTTCAGTACAGCATTCAATAAACTACATGAGACATTCAGCACCTTCTTATACAACAGGTTTGTGTTAGATGCCTGTGCCTAACTATAGGCTAATGTAAGTGTTCTGAGCACATTTCAGATAGGATAGCCTAAGCTATGACGTTCACCAGGTTAGATTTAATAAATGCATTTTGACTTATGGTATTTTCCACTTATGGCGAATTTATCAGGGCATAACCCCATCATAAGTCAAGGAGCATCTGTATGTGAGTATCATAACACTAAGAGATTCAATAATAAAATACACATGAAAATATAAATTTTAGCAGGAAAGGTTAAAAATATTGATAGCAGCAGTGGGGCCAGCAGGTCATGTAGTCATTAAGGTGCTAGATTCCCACATGGCAGACCATGGTTCAAGTCCCAAACCCAGGAGCTTGAAACTCATGCCAGCCCATGTGCGTGTGTGCTCAAAATCCCGAGAGGAGGATGGAAGAGAATGAATTGCAGGTTGGCCTTCCCCCCCGGGGGGCGATTTCTTGCTTTCGGTCTCTGTCTCTATGGGAAATACACATGCCCTATAGCAAAAACCTTTCTTACAAAGAAAATACCAATAGTGGAAATTCCACTATCAACAGTTTCTTCCTCTGTTTTCTAGTGAGGACCATCACAGAGATCAGTGTCCCAGCTGACGAAGATAGAGCGGCAACAGTGGCAAATGCTGAAAACAAGGGTTGGCTATGCTTTCCACAAAATACCAGAGCTGGACAGCACCTGGCCTGTGGGTATAGGACACCTGCGGACATGCATTGGGTTGAACTACTGCTCCAAAACAGAGCCAGACAAATCATCCACTAAATCCCACTATCTGACTATGAGGAGGAATGATGGTAAAAGACGTTTGTCCAAGATTAGTCTGTGTTTGATAGGAAAACCCAGAAAAGAAGTAGGAAGAAGGAGGGAAACGGTGTGTAGAGGAAATGTACATGAGGCCACAGCAAATTCAGTTAAGTAACCACTTTCTGCTGGGGGTATTTATGAACATGGTCTACCTACAAGTGGTGACTCCACCTGGGCCCTCAAGCTGTGTAACCTATTTATAGCTTATCCTTCCCAATCATGAATCCAAAACAGAGGCAATAGAAGGATTGTAGCTAGAAGCTCATCCAAACTGAGATCCAGCCACTCTGGAAATTCCTACAGGCAAGGATTATGCTTCTTCCATCTGCCCAGACTTCACATTGCCTATCACATGGAATGGTTATAGAATAGATGGCACTGGCCGCCATGTACCAGGCACTACACTAGGAGACTTACATTTAATTAACACATCAACCTCATAAAGTAGATACTATCTAGCCAAGATACACAGAAGTATCCATCAACAAACAAATAAATAATAAAAATGTGATATATCTATACAATTGAATACTATTCAGCCATTAAAAAGAATGAAATCTGGACTAGTAGGTGGCATGGTGGTTAACCTGCTGGGCTCCCACATGGTCAACTGTGGTTGAAACACTGGGCCCAGTGGCTTGAACATCATGTTGGGTTCATATGCATGTCTGCCCAGAATCCCAAGAGAAGAATGGAGGAGATTGCAGTATGGCCATTCTCACTTTCCTTCTCTCTCTCTGTCTCTCTGGTGAGCACATGCCTTCCCATTGCCCCCCCTCAAAAAAAATGAAATCCTTTCATTTAAGATAATAATGGACAAGACTGAAGGACATTTTGCTAAATGAAATGAGCCAAGCACAAGAAAAGAAATACCCATTCTCATCCATATGTGGAAATTTAAGAGGATGATCTCATAGACGTAGAGTTGAAGAATGACAACTGGGAAGGATCAGGTGTAGGAAGAAACGAAAATAAAGAGATACAGGTTACGCGGGACCAGCAGTTAGCGTAATGGCTATGTCGCTGGACTCCCATGTAGCTGACTGCGGTTCGAGTCCCGGACCCGGTGGCTTAAACTCACACCAGGCGTGTGTGCGTGCGTGCCCAAGATCCCAAGAGGAGAATGGAAGAGAAGGGACTACAGCGTGGCCATCTCCTCTGGGGGGTAATTTCTTGCTTTCTATCCCTCTGTCTCTGTCTTTCTGGCAAGTACATGTGCCCTATTAGCAAAAACCTCTGCAAAGAAAAGGAGTTACAGGTTACAGAAACAAAGTTACAAACATAAAAGAGGAACCATTTCTAGTGTTATAAAATGCAATAAAGTGACTATAGTAGAATTTAGTGTATATCTCAGAGTAGCTAAAAAAAAGAAGAAATTGAATGTTTCCAACACAGTAATGACAGATGGTTGAGGTGATGGATATACTAATTACCTTAATTTAACCATTGCATACTGTACTCAAAATCACCTTGTACAATGTAAATATATCCCATTATTATATGTCAATTTTTTGAGAGGTTTTTTTATAGGGCGCATGCGCTCGCCAGAAAGACAGAGAGAGACATAGAGACAGAAAGCGAGAAATCAGCCCCCAGGGGGGATGGCCAAACCGCAATCCCTTCTTCTCCATTCTCTTCTCGGGTTCTTGGGCACACACGCACACGCGCCTAGCGTGAGTCTAAGCCACCAGGTCCAGGACTTGAACTGCGGTCAGCTACATGGGAGTCCAGCGACATAGCCATTATGCTAATTGCTGTCCCTTATATGTCAATTTTCAAAAAGCAGAGGCCAGACAGTGGTACGGCCACAGACCATGACCTCTATGATGTGCTCCCACATGGGAAGGTTCTCGATTCAAGTCCGGAGGCCTCCCTGGGTATAACAGCACATGTTGCCATGATCTGGGCTGGATGATGAGGATGAGGGAGGATTGAGGCATAAAGACCCTGTTAGGGGTGCCTGTATCTCTCTCTCTCTCTCTCTCTCTCTCTCTCTCTCTCTTTCTCTGTGTGTGTGTGTGTGTCTCACTCATAGAAGAAAGAAACTTGAAAAAAAAAAAAAAAAGATGGCGAAGGAGCCCAAGACGGCTCTGAGTTCCAAGACTGTGGAAACACTGGTCTCTCCAAGGGCTGGTTTAGAGGAGACACTGACTTGTCTGGAAAGAGAGCTGTCAAACAAGTCGCCGAGATGGAAGGGACCGTAGTACTGTCCATCCAAAAAGAAGCATCTAGCAGATGGGTGCGCATGCTGGGCTCGAGTTCAGGAGCATGCTGGACTTCCAGGATGAGCCTGAGCAATAGCCATGGAAAATAACAGTAAAACATGGGAAAACACCCCGAAGGAATCCAAGTAGGGAAAGAGGGATCTTTCGGAAATACTACCCTTGCGGATGGGGAAAAACAAGCAATCAGAGAAGCCGGGAGGAAAATGGGAATTTGTAGAATCATGAGATTAAACAAACAAACCAAAAAAGTGTCCAGTTTTATAGACAGAGGCCAAGAGAAAAATTTGAACGTGGCAGAGACCGGCACAGGGGACCTTCAACAAGACTGCTGAAAGTCCAGAGCATCCTTCTTCATAATCTCTGCAGCCTCACACAAAGGGTCTTCAAAAAGTGTATATGGAAAATTGTATTACGAAAAAAGTTATGTATCAGTTTCAAAAATTTTTGCACTAAAATAAGCTTTACATCCATTTCCACATGTGGTTTATGAAGTCCTCTCACATAACACAAGGCTGGCGACACTGGCTACTTGAAGCACAGTGGCAGCCACGTCCAGGGTGGAATGACTCCTAAGAAGCACCCCACTGCCATCACCACTCCGTGTCGTTTTTTAGCCTGTCCTGGAAGAGAACATGGTGGGGGATTTGGTCACCAAAAGGAGTTGCTTCCTTCATCCTGTACCCTTGCTCCTGAGGAGTCGTGAACCTCTTGCCTGTCTTTAGGCCACCCAGATTAGCTAGAAAACTGCCTCTGTGTTCAACAGCTCCAGAGGCAATTTCTCAGCAACTTCCGGTAATCTGTGTTACAGCTTCTGAAAGCCCCTGCCAAGACCCATGAGAAAACAGGCCCTGGTGACCCAGAGTTTCTAAAAGGCTCGCTTGACGAATTGAGGCATGAGTCAACGCAGAGGACAAATAAGGTCCCAAACGGCCCTGCTTCTGGGCAACTGCCGTCCTGCATCCTCTGCAGCGGAGGGAGGCGTTGAGCCAGCACCCTGACTGTGTGCTGGGGGCTCCAGTCAAGGAACTGAGGACTCTGTCATGCCCGGAACGTCAAAGGCCTGCAGCACAAAGGAGCGTCTGTGCTGTACCCTGAGAACAAACTCCGATGAGGTTACTCACAAGGAATGACAGCCGTCACAGTCTTGTTATTAGAGTTCCCACATCTTGGTGCCTAGAACGGATAACTCTTGAGATCACGCATAGTGCTCAAAGGCAAAAGCATCGCTGAACACCAAGGAGGCACGCCAGGAGAAAGCGTGGGAGGACAAAGCGGTGCAGTGCAGAGAGAATGAGGGTCGGCACCTATGGTCGCCATAGGCCATGAGACAGAGCCTCTGGGGGGTGTGGGAAATGATGCTTTACCAGATTTTATTTTAATGTAACCTACCCCCGGCCTCAGCTGGCTGAGATCACGGGCATGCATGTGCCTGACATGTTTTGTTTTGTTTTTGTTTTTTGGAGAGGTTTTCGCTATAGGGCGCGTGTGCTCTCCAGAAAGACAGAGAGAGACAGAGAGACAGAAAGCGAGAAATCACCCCCCAGGCCGCAATCCCTTCTCCTCCATTCTCTCAGGATCTCTTTTTTTTTTTTTTTTTTTTTTTTGAGAGGTTTTTGCTATAGGGTGCATGCGCTCGCCAAACAGACAGAGAGAGACAGAGAGATAGAAAGTGAGAAATCACCCCCCAGGGGGGATGGCCACGCTGCAATCCCTTCTCCTCCATTCTCCTCTTGGGATCCTGGGCACGCACGCACACGCGCCCAGCGTGAGTTTAAGCCACCGGGTCCAGGATGCGAACCACAGTCGACTACGTGGGAGTCCAGCAACATAGCCATTACGCTAACTGCTGGTCCCTGCCTGACATGTTCTGAAGGTCTCAGAATGCAAACCCAGAACCTTCCCACATGGATCAGCCTTGCAGAGTATCAGTTTTACTGCTGCACCACTGTCTGTCCCCGATCGTATTTTGAAGGAAACATTTAATCATTCAAACATTTACTGAGCAGCTGCTGGGTGCAGGCTCTCGGCTGAGCAACAGGGCATGATGGACGTTCCTCTGAGGTGTGAAGAGCCTACTGCAGGAGATAGGTGTGAGCGAACGAGAGGGAACAACATGAGAACAGCGTGAGAGGTGTTCAGAGAGGCGGGAACAGGGTGCCAATAGAGACTTACCATGAGAGGCTTCCTATGACGGGGGAGGAAAAGACACGCAGCCCTGCTGTGGAGAACTCTGAGCTACGTGCAGCATGGGCTGTTCAGAAGGCATCTCCATGAGTGACAGCAATCTCCAATGAACGATCTAAAAGGTCCTTACAAGGCAATCATTCGCTGACACACAAACTGAAGCGGGCTGCTAGGAGGCCAGAGTGCACTGGGCTGCCACTTAGCTAGTGAACGGCTCCCTTCCACACTGGCCCAGAACGGCTCAGCTCTCCCCCACGGTGTCTACACTGCAGTTCCCGTACTGTGATTACCTTCCTCCCTCCCCCCCTTCGCAGGGTCAGGTAGCGTTAGTAAGGTAAAGTTAGAAGCTCATGAAGTAAGGGTTTTATTTTAATGGCAAATTTTATTTAAATAGCTTTAGAAATTACCTTGGCCCCATATTTATAGAATCATTAAGAGTCTGGAAGGATTCCTTCCATTTTTCAGTCACACTTTACTGCATTTTATGGGAGAAATTACATACCATGGTGACATTCATGATTTTGGAGACGCACCAAGGTCATGGACGAGCCCTTTGAGAATGTCACGGGTCCAAGTCTGTGAATAATGAGCTATATTTCATTGGCATTCTACTGGAAAAAATAAGGTCTTGTTTTAACTTTGAAGAACTAGAAACATTCTTCCTTCTATGATTTTCCTGTAATGTGGGGAAAGTCACCATCCTGTCCCCTGCTAATGAAGGTTTAGCATGTGTCACCAGAAGACAAAGGAGACACTTATCCACAAAACTGTTGCCTGACAAGGCGCTCAAATGAACAAAGATAACCAAACTCCCCAGTGGAATGCTTTTCCTTTGGTCTATTTCCTGGAACACAGTAACTGTCAACACTCAAACCAGGACCCCC
Organism: Tupaia tana; assembly: GCA_026018925.1. Classification (NCBI taxonomy): domain Eukaryota; kingdom Metazoa; phylum Chordata; class Mammalia; order Scandentia; family Tupaiidae; genus Tupaia; species Tupaia tana. The sequence continues at coordinate 109,690,502 of JAKSZU010000004.1, read as the reverse complement.
TATCCAGAATAATCTCCAAGCACCTCAGACTTCACATCCCTTCACGCCAACCCCAGCCTGCTTCTGTGTTCTCACTACATGTATCTAATCAATGAGGCCAGAAAACGTAGCATAGCCTCGGCCTTCCCCTGACATCCAATTAGTTACCAAGTGAGTCAATCTTACCTTCCGAATGGCTCTCAACAGTAGCCAGGGCTCTCCAGCCCTACGGCACAGTCCAGGCTCAAGACAAATTATCGTGGGAACCAGCAGTTAGCGTAATGGCTATGTCGCTGGACTCCCACGTAGTCGACCGCGGTTCGCGTCTCGGACCCGGTGGCTTACAACTCACGCCGGGCGCGTGTGCGTGCGTGCCCAAGATCCCGAGAGGAGAATGGAGGAGAAGGGATTGCGGCGTGACCATCCCCCCTGGGGGGTGATTTCTCGCTTTCTGTCTCTATGTCTCTCTCTGTCTGTCTGGTGAGCGCACGCGCCCTATAGCGAAAAACCTCTCCAAAAAAAAAAAAAAAAAGACAAATTATCGTCATCACAACACGCTCAAGCCACACCTCCTGTGCCCTGCATGATGACAGAGACATTGTCCTCAAAATGCAAATCATGGCTTCCATCAAAGATCAAGGTATGGTCCAACCCACCACTCGATCTTGGACAGAGCTTCTAATACCCACAGCCCCCACACACACTTTGAGAAACTTTTGTTGTTGTTGTTTTGTTTTTGATTTTATTTTATCTTTTGAGGTTTTTGCCATAGAGCAGTGCCCTCAGAGACAGAAAGAAACAGAGAGAGGGAAAGTGAGAAATCACCGTTTGGGGGAATGACCACAACGCAATCGCTCCTCCTCCATTCTCCTCCTGGGATTCTGGGCGTGCATGCACGTGTACCAGAGTGAATTTCAAGCCGCCAGGTCTGGGACTCAGACCACAGTCGGCCACATGGGAGTCCAGCACCTTAACCACTATGCCACCTGCTGGCTCCCTTTGAAAAATGTTTTGACAGCGAGCTGTCTGTCCCCTGGGGCAAGCTGAGTTCTTTCACAACTCTTTTTTTTAAGAATTATTTATTTATCTTTACTTATTATTATTATTATTTTAATTTGTTATTGGGCATACATGTTCATCAGAGAAAGAGAGAGAGGGAAAGTGAGAGAGCAAGCTGCCAGGTCCAGGAGTCGAACCATGATTAGCCACGTGGGAGTGCAGCGCCTTAACCACCACACCACCTGCTGGCCCCACATTTTGCGTTTGCCACTGTCTTCCTAGAGGCCCTTCTCCATTCTCTTGGTGAGCCTCTATCAGTCCTTTGGGATCAATTCAAACGTCACTGCGTCGGCAGAGCCACATGAAAATCTCTCAGTGACTCTCCGGCCTGGCCCTTCCATGGTACTGGACACACACTCCATGAAATTGTCAGTTTACTACAAAAATAGTAATAGATTTATAGTGTTAATAGATTTATCCTCGCCAGTGAGCCATGTGCTCCGTTCGGCCCCAAATTCCCGTACTACCTAGCACAAAGCTTGGCTCCTGCCGGGCGGTCAGAAAGGTTTGCTGAATGAAAAGGCCAGTGACCGAGATCTCTGGCTACTCTGTAGAATGAGAAAGGCATGTCTGTCATCAAAGAGGGAAAATGCATTTTTTCCTAACTACAAAGTGAACCAAGGAGTCAGAAAAGTTAAAACAAGGATAAAAAGAGTGCCTTTAGATCTCGACCAATTTTTAAATGGCTCGTCACATCTGTCCTAGCTATAGACTAACTCTAGCAGCCTCCTGCGGCCTCCTAGAGTATTTCACGCTTGGGCACCAGATCCAGCCAATGTTCAATAATCATGGGAGAAACACTTAAAAAGAAGTCATTGGCTTTGAAAATAGAGATGTAAGGAGATGCCCAGTAAGAGCATCTGCTAAATATCTTTCCTGCTTGACCGTAACATCAGACACACGGCAGTGGTCCTATCACTCGCAATGTCTAATATTTGCTGTGGCCACTTCCAAGGGACACTGCAGCCAGGCTGTGTTTGTTCATTCATTCACTCACAGACAACTGCTGGGCAGCCACCAGGCCAGTCGCCTGGCCGAGCTCAGGAGAAGCAAAGACAGAAACGTGCGTCTGAGGTTCCAGGCTTTCTGTGAAGTAGATGGATCGCTATGAACGGATATCCTGGACTGTATTATTAAGCACTTAGTATTTAATCCTGCCTGGATCTAAAAATGTGTCCACGTTCCCCTTGTACCCGGCAGGCCTCGGGTAACCTCCGGGCGACTGCTGAGCGTTCTAATCCAGAGAGCTGGGGGCGCTCGCTAGGCGCAACCTGTCTGGAAGCAGAAACATGCGAACTGCGGCGTTTTCCGACCAGGGTGAGTCCATGCTCCAATTCAGGAGTGTTGCTGGAAGAGCGTTTTCTAGGGAGGAAAAGATCGGGATGAGGGCCGGCGACGAGTAAAAGTTGAGCTCGAGCTTCATCCAGACTCTGGCATATAGGTGAATGGTGTTGGGGCTCGGAAGACCCCCAGGGTAACCTCCCCATCCACAACCGGGGGAAGGAGAGCTTCCAGGGCAACGCCACTCGCGTTCAGTGCCAGCGCCGGCGCCCGCGCCTCAGCCTTCCCCAGGTGGGTGTCGGGGGAGCCCAAGCCTCCCTACTCTATGAAAGACGCCCACTGTCGCATAAAGCTGCCCCCGTGCCCTCGCCGCCGACACTCTGCCCGCTCCCTGCAAGACCGGCCGCTCCCACCGCGCTCAGGACCGCGCCGCGCTCCGCGGCCCCACCCACCGCGCGGGCCGGCCCCGCGCGCACCCCCGCCCTGGCGCCCCCTACCGGGCCTCGCCCCGCCCGGCGCTAGCGGCCCTTTAAACACCCCCACCCGGACGGCAGCCGGAGAGGGACAAAACTGATGGCGTACAGCCAGCTTCCTCCGCGGAGCACGTCCCGGGCAGCCCAGCCCGTGGGGCGCTCCAAGCCGGGCCGCAGCCCCCGGGCGCCCCCAGGCCTGGGCGGCCCGGCCGAGGAGTGTCGGCGCGGCCGGGCTGCGGGGCGGGGCGGGGCCGGGGGAGCGCAGGTCCCCGCAGCCGCCGCCGCCTGCCGCCCGGGCCGCCGCTCGCCTGCCGCTGGGCGCGCCGCACGCGGGGGGCCGCGCGGTGCAGAGGTTCATGCGGCGGCGGCGGCGGCGGCGGCTGCTGCTGCTGCCGCCGCGGAGGCAGACAGACCCGGCGCTGCCGCCGCCGCCCTCCCCCGGCTCCATGCCGCCGCCGCCGCCGCCTCCTCCTCTCCGGCGAGGGGCGGGGGGCTCCGGCCTGGGGTGGGCACCACTCCTTGCAGCGCCGCTCCCCTCCCTGCCCTCCGCCCGGGCGCTGGAGCCGGCGAGGGCGCCCGCCGCCTCCTAGGAGCGCACGCTCCGCGCGCCCTGCCGGAGCGAGGGGGCGGGCGTGGGCGAGCGTCCGGGCAGCCGGGACCCCGCGCGGCGGCCAGAGGAGGGGGCTTCCCCGGAAGATGCCCGGTGGCTGCTCCCTGCTCCTAGGCGCGAGCTGAGCCGGACCGGGAGCGAGCGGCGCGTCGCCATGCCGGCGTGACGGGCGCCCCCGGCTGCCCGCGCGGGCCCCCGCGCTGCCCCACGCCGCGCCGCGCCGGCGCCGGGCGGCAGGATGGGCTGTATCCAAAGCATCACCTGCAAGGCGCGGATCCGGCGCGAGAACATCGTGGTGTACGATGTGTGCGCCACCATCGATCAGTGCCCCACGCGCATCGAGGAGACCTCGCCCATCGTCCTGCGCTACAAGACCCCCTACTTCAAAGCCTCGGCCCGCGTGGTCATGCCCCCCATCCCCCGCCACGAGACCTGGGTGGTGGGCTGGATCCAGGCGTGCAACCAGATGGAGTTCTTCAACACCTACAGCGACCTGGGCATGTAAGCTACTGGCCGCGCGGCGCTGGAGCGGGGTCGGGGTCCCGTCTCTGCTCTGCACCCCGAACCCCTACCGAGCACCTTCTTATCGCTGTCCCCATCCTCTTTCTAAACCTTCCTTCCGCCTCCTCACCCACCGCCCTCCTCCCTACGCTTTTGTTTCAGTGACTGGGCGGGTGTAGGGAGGCTCCTCGCGAAGGCTTTTTCTCGTGGTTTGCTACTGACTCCCCAGAAACGCGAGGTTAACGGTGCGGAGCGGGAAGAACGCGACGAGAAGGGTTCGAGGGAGGAGATGGGGGTGGCTAACGAATGCCCTGGGGGCCTGGGTGCGCCTATGCTGTCTGGGGATCCCCAGGAAGAGTTTGGGGGAACCGTAGAAAGAGGAGTGGAGTGGAGTGGAGTGCCGGGGGCGCATGGGCTGTGCCACGCGTCCTTTGGAGAAACTCGAGCGGGCTTGGCACAGAAGGTCCTGGGCATTCCAACAGGAGTTGGTGGCTCTGCCCTTTCCCCTCCACTGAGTTCGAGCCCTTGTCCTCCAGGCCAGGGAGCCCGAAGGCCTTTCCATCTGGAACCGCAAGCCGGGCAGAGACGCCTCTCTGGCTCTGCACCCTCAGGATGTGTTCTGGGGCGGTGGGGACCTGGAAGGCTCCGGCCGCGTCCCGGCCGCGCAGGGCTGAGGCTCGAGCGAGCAGTCTCGGACTGCACGGTACAGGGATGTTTCTTCTGTCCAGGGAGAGAGAGGTCTCTTATCTGCCTAGGGTCTTTACTTTTCAAAACTTTCTTAATTGCGGCGCTGGACGGGATTCCCTGGCGCCCACCGCGGAATCCTGTCGGCGAGCTGGGAGCTCTCCAACTTCTTTCAGCAGCGCGGGTTGGTGCGCGCAGGGCTTGGTGGCTGCGGCGGAGACCCAGGATCGCCGCCGGTGCTTGGCCGCCAGGGGCCGACAGCCTGCCCTGGAACCGCAGGCTGCGGGCTGTTGCGTCCAGGACTTTTTATTTACTAAATTTTCATAACTCCCCGCCTGTCTCCTTTCAGAACTAGACTCTGAGCAGTCGGCAACTATAATGGCTAAAAGGGTTGAGGCTGCCTTTCACTTGCTGTTACAGAGTAGGTCTAGAACACCCTAATTAGTTTGCAGCCTATAGGGAAACCTTTTTTTTATCTGGAAATTCAACCTCATTTCATTTATTAATCTAAAACTCCAGAGCTTCGCCAGTTCACCTATTTAATATGGATATGGGGTGGGGGAGTTGCATTTTAAAAGGTCAAACCATCTTTTTAGCAGCAGTTTGCAGGCTTTTGATTGCACTCTTCAGAGCATGTAAGTTAACACTAGTCACAGGCGCTAAAAGGAATTTTGACAGGTCGTTTTGTTTCCTTTTTCCTCGCACAGAGTTTGCACTTTTCTCTTGAAGCCTAATAGCTCAGTGCGGAGAAAGCTCATTCCTGGTGGAGAAATACGAAGCCCAGTTTCCAGCATGCCTCTGCACACTGTCCTCCGCCTTCTGGAAGACAGTTAGATGTGAGGATCGGGGGGACACATTATTTTGGGTGAATCATGCCACTTAAAAACAGATACTCCCTCCAAAGTGCATATTTTTCTTAAAACTGTTGAGTTTTATTTGTCTGTTTCTAGAGACTCATCTTTTCTGGCCAAGTCAGAGAACGCCTTAGCCAGGACAAGGCCTCCCTGTCATGTCATCCCCCTGGCCCCATGCTGGTGGCGGTGGGTGCCTATCCGAGAGGACAGTAACTGCTCTCCTGGCAGCCTAGAGCCCCTGGTGGCAGAGGCCGTGAGGGTCTGGGTAGAAGCACCCTCACTTTTCTTTTCCTGACACTGAACCGTAGGGTTCTCTGTTGCTTCAAAACTCTTAGAAATCAGTAAATCAAAAGCAATATATTGGGACCAGCAGTTGGCATAATGGCTATGTCGCTGAACTCCCATGTAGTCTACTGCGGTTCGAGTCCCGGACCTGGTGGCTTAAAACTCACACCGGGCATGTGTGCATGCCCAAGGTCCCAAGAGGAGAATGGAGGAGAAGGGGTTTCGGCGTGGCCATCCCCCCCAGGGGATGATTTCTCGCTTTCTGTCTCTCTGTCTCTGTCTGGCGAGCGCACATGCCCTATAGCAAACACCCCCCCCCCCAAAAAAAAGCAATATATATAAATAGTTCTTTCCATCAAATGTTTGTACTTCAGGAAAAGTCAGGGTATGCTGCAGGCAGATGTGGTAGCTGAGCTTCTTTAAGTCTGTAGGAGGGAGTGTCCACATGGAACCGACTTCCAGTTTCTTTTTCAGTTTATTTTTTTCCGTGGGAGAGACAGCCCCCAGTAGGGTCCCCCACCCCATGATCCGCCCCCAGCTGCAGCCAGCTAGGGTCCTAGGCACACCTGTGACTGGCACGTTCAGGGAGACCCCAGGTAGCAGACCCCAGGCCTTCCCATGGGATTCGCATAGTAAAGCGTCACATTACCCCTGGGCCACGCTGACTGACCTGGAACCAACCTTAAGGGGCGTGGGTCAATGACACGCACTCCCTCACCCTTTCCCACTGAATTCCTGTATTTGGCATTTGGGGAGAGGTTTTGATTATAAACTGCCACTTTGGGTATTTTAAGATTTGGGGTTTGCATGTGGTGGATACAGAGGAGCAAAAATAGTCCCCCAGAAATCATAAAGCATGTTATTATGGATCTGTAGTCCAGAGTCTACCTGCCTCTTCGTGGTTGTGGTAATTGCTACGTGTTCAAGGCCGCCTTGCAGCCCAGACTTGATGGAACCGATTTCCATACAGTGTTTACCCCCTGGAAACTTGGCCAATGTAAACTCTTTAGTGAGAAGTCATATTGCATGGAAGTCGCTGCAGTCTATCGGTTGTTATGTCTGCTCAAGTCGATGCCTGAATGAGAAAAGAAAAAGAAAAACACTGCAGGCTAGATTTTCACCCTGGGCAATATTCTGGCACACAGAGCTGTGATCCAGTGAAAGGGTTTGGGTTAGGAAGTTGCCTTTTCAATATTTTAAAAAGGACTGTGCCAGAGTAAATCCACAGCTTAAAATGGCAAGAAAGCTCTCTCGACAGGGTTCAAGGGAAAAATGATTTTGTGGTTTAAATGGGAAGTGGGTTTCTAAAGGAGCATTTGGAATGGTTAAGGCCATGGTGACCAGAGCTTCGATGCAACTTGAACTCAAGTGCTTTTGCCCTTGCTCAAATGATTCTTTAGAAACCAACCTGGTGAATATTTGGGCACCTGTTTATTTTTCATTTGACCCTGGCAGAGCTTGCTGTGCAGTCTTGATTAGATTGCTGCGGGTCTTCATTCTTCTGGAAGGAAGGGCCCCGGCTTTTCCCAATCCCATCACTAAACAGATGTTTACCAAGTGCCTCGGTGTATGGGACCAGCAAAGGAAACAGAACACAACGAAACACAGGAGTGTGCAACAGCCTCTGTGCTCCTCGATGCAGGAGGCGTGGCCACACACAGGGAAAACCACTCCCCTGCAGAGTAGGGGGAGCCTCTGAGAAGGTGGGGCAGGGGGACTTTCTGCAGGTGACAGGACTGGAGCTGGGCTCTGGGGCATAGCCTGCATTTGTCTTGGCAAGGAGGAGGGGCTGATTTCGAAGGGGAAGCAGCAGGTGCAGAGAGGTAGGAAACACAATTTTGAAGGGGGCATGGATGGGGTGTCCGTGAAGGGGAGCTGCAGGAGAGGTGCTCTGAGAGGCAGGTTGAGTCTATTGGGAAGGGCGTAGGAAAACAGTGTGGAAAAGAGCAGGCGAAGCATACAGACGGTGTCAGGAGGGGCGTCAGGTCTCGTTCCCGGGAGCTTCCAATAGCGATGGAAGACCTCTGTGCTGGAACGGGCTTGAGGGCTGGAGCGTAATACTCGAGGGGTTTGTTATGCTGGATCATAACACCCGAGGGGTTTCCTGAGGTTTGCATCAGGAAGGGGCCCTGGAATGAAATGAAGCTGAGGGCAGGGAGAGCCGCCTGTAGCTGTAGGCCCTTCCCACTCTCTGAGCTCCGTCCAGGGCTGGTGGGATGGAAGCCGCCCTGCTGCCACTTTGGAGAACTTTGGCCAGGGCGAGACTTCAGGAGGTCACACTCACTCTGCAAAAGACAGCTGCTGCTGGCCTCTCCGCCCTTCCTTCCGAGCCGGGGTGAGGTTACCGAGGACCTGACTATGTCCCGCCTCTGTGGCCCATCCACGTCCGACCACGCTGGTTTCTGTTCATCTGGAAATGGCCCTGGCTGAGCTTGGTGTGGTTGCCGCGTGGCCGAATCCAGCAGGCGGGTTTGAGAGACACTCACCCTTTCAGTCGCCTTCCCGGCTGACAGCTTCTTCTGTTCTGAATCACTTCCGCTTACCTCCCGTGCTCTTTCCAGCTGTTCGTCTGTCCCTGCTTACCTACAGATACAGTTCCTCGTGACACTCTCCTTCTCAGTCCGTTCTCACTCTGGGCACTTCTGTCCACCCCCAGGGCAGGAGATGCTCTTGGGAGGGATCCCGTCTAGGTGTGTGCGTCTGTGCAGTTCCCACTGGGCTGTCAGAGACACAGCTCAGGCTTCAGGCCTGCACGCCTGATCTCTGAAGCCTGCACCCCCGCCGTTCTCCTCTGTCTCAGTAAGTAGCACTTCTGTCTCCAGGTTGCTCAAGCTGGAACATCTCTGTCACCCCACATACCTCCCACGACCAGTCCATCATCACCCCATACTGACCCCATCTCCAATCAGCTGTAATCCAGCCACCCATCCCAGAGCCACTGCCACCATCATGTCACCATCCACTGGCACCGGCTCCTGCAGAGACTTCCAACTCAAGTTGCCACACCCCACCCCACCCCCGTCTCCCACACAACAGCCAGTAATATTTTTTAAATGTTGACATTTTAAAAATGGACCTGCAGATGGCATACTGGCTAAGGCATTAGACTCCCACCTGGCCAACCGTGGTTCAAGTCCTGAACCTGGAGCTTGAGGCTCATGCCAGGTGCATGTGTGTATGTGCCCAAGAATCCCAGGAGGAGAATGGAGGAATGGAGAAGGTAGGATTGTGGCGTGGCCAAACCCACTTGGGGGGAGGGAGATGACTTCTCTTTCTCTCTCTCTCTCTCTCTCTCTCTCTCTCTCTCTCAAGCTTATGCACCCTATGGCAAAAAAAAAATTTTAAAAATGCTGTTACATTCCTGCCTAAACCTTTTTATGACTTGCCATTGTAATTGGGATAAAATTCAGAAATCTCTTCCCACTCTCTGAATTTCTGTTCTTAAGCCATGTCAGTCGTCTTGCATTTATCCTAATTCAGAACTTCTCCCTGAGTGACTCTGTCTAAAATATTCTTCCTTCTTACCCTTTTCTGGCTAATTCCTGACCCTCATTCAAGCCTCAGCCATTACCTCTTCTTCCAAGAGGCAGCCCTGATTTCAGTTTCTTTCTTTCTTTTTCTTTTTAAGAGAGATTTTTGCTATAGGGCGCATGTGCTCCCCAGAGAGACAGAGACAGAAAGCGAGAAATTACTCTCCAGGGGAGATGGCCACGCCACAGTCGCCTCTCCATTATCTCCGGATTTGGGCACACACGCACGCGCGCACGCTCCTGGTGTGTTTTAAGCTACGGGTCTGTGACCTGAACCGCGGTCGACTACGTGCGAGTCCAGCAACGTAACCATTATGCTGTTTGCTGATCCCCACCGTTTGCTTTGGAGTCCTCTTGTTCTCCTGTCGGAACGCTGGGTTCTTTTACTTGTCGCAGTGGGTAGCAGAGTCGCCGTTGGCATGCCTTCTGACTAGCGTTAGAATATGAGCCCTGTGAAAGCAGACTATCCAGTTTGCTGTCTGTGGACACTGCCTGGCCCGTAGCAGATGTTCAATAAACGTTTGATACAAAAATAAATGAGCCATTTTCAAATGATCTGTGTCATCTTCAACAAGTCATATCTCTTCAGAATTAGCTTTCCTGGGGCAGCCAGTGACGTGGCAGTTAAGGCACTGGATCCCACATGACTGAGCATCTGGTTTGAGTCCAGGACCCAGCAGCTTGAAAAACGCTGGGTGCGTGTGTGCGTGCACATGCATGCCCGAAATTCCAAGGAGAGGGAGTGAGGGATGAGAAGGGATGTGGCATGACTGCCCCCTAGAGCTGCTTTCTTACTTTCTCTTTCTCTTTCTCTCCAGCAAGTGTATGTGCCCTTGGGGGATTTGTTTTCTTAATTAGCTTTTCATATTTTAACTGCACACACTCTAGAACTCTGGACCCTCCACAGCCACTCAGCATGGACATCTGCGGCCGCACTTCGCTGTGCTTTTGTGTCATTTTGTCTGCATTTTCCCCTCAGCACAGGGTGTGTCTGTCACGGGCTCTGTGTCCCTGTGGGGGGTTATCTGTCACAGGCTCTGTGTCCCTGTGGCATTCTATACACTGGGAGCAGTGTCCAGCAAACACCGAAGCCTCGGTCACATCATCTCCCTGCTGTAGAGTGGCATTCGAGGTGTGCCCCAGGAGCCGCGATGTGGAAACCGTGCTGAGGCACCATCCCACCTGTGTCACTAGCACAATCCCAGTTCCCGTTAAGGAGACGGCTTAAGCCATCTTGCACCTGGTCCAGTCGTCTCTCCTGACCTGGAGCTCCACATCTCGTCACCAGACACGGCCGCTGGCTGTCCTGTGTGGCCTCGAGTGTGGTCCCCAGTGCTCAGCGAGCTGGCTCCTTTGGGCATTGTTCTCAGAGGACCAGATGGGCCATCTGTCCGGGAGGCCTCATTCTGCAGGCCAGTATCCACCCTCCATTCCCATCGCTTTCCGGTAGCCAGAGCTGCTCCTCACGGAAACACCGGATCACCCAGCTAGAGCATCAGAAGGGAAGCAGGACCCAGGGCCAGCAGGTGCCATAGTGGTTAAGGCACTGGGCTCCCACATGGTCAACTGTGGTTCGAGTTCCAGACCTGGTGGCTTGAAACTCACGCGGGGCACATGTGCGTATGTGCCCAAAATCCCGAGAGGAGAAGGGATTGTGGTGTAGCTATCCCCACAGGGGGTGATTTCTCACTTTCCATCTCTCTGTCTCTCTGGGGAGCGCATGCACCCTATAGCAAAAATCTCTCAAGGAAAAAAAAAAAAAAAGACGGGGGACAGGATCCAATTCCCTCACGAAAGTCCCTAGTGCCCTTGAGGGGGAGATGGCCCAACCTTTGCCTCTAATCTCCTCCATCTCTGCAAAAGAGGGGCAGCCGAGGATTAGGGAGTCTTATCGGAGCAGCATTAAGCTCGCTGGAGATAAAGCGAGCACGACTCTGGAGGTGGAGGTGGGAGGCCTGGGGAGGAGGCAGACACCAGGGGAAGAGGTAGGGGAGAAACAGGTATGGCTGTGCAGCCTGGGGTGCCAGATCAGGGCTGGGTTAGGGCAATGGAGCCGGGGAGGGGCCTCGGGCACTGGCCTGCAGGCGTCGGCGGCCTTCCAGGAGGCCGTGGTGGGACGGATGCAGTCTGAGAGCCAGTTCTGCAGGGGTGCCCTGTTCCAGGCCACCGATGACGGAAATGCATTATGCGTTGGGGTTCGAGATGCCAAGGAACCCCCTTCCCTCTTACTTGTACCGCATCCTGATGTCCCCCAGCCCTCCCCACCACCTTGGGAGCTGCGTACTATTGCCGGGCCTCCTCTTGGTGAGGACACCGTGGCCCAGGGCCATCAGGTGACTTGTCTAAGGCCTTACACCTCGTGACTGAGGCACATCAGAGCCTGTATCATTTCTGCCCTGCTTGGCCCGTGAGGGGACAGGGCTCCCTCCTCGCACATCAGCACTGGAAGCAGTGGCTTCTGGGCTGCTTCCTGGACCAGCTCCTTCCCTCCCTGCTTCTGGTGGGGAAGCCCGGGGTCACCCAGTCAGCACGACGTGGCTTCCTCTTCCTTCGGCCACTTTGGCCCATCGGTACGGAACACAGTCCCAGCTGGCAGGGGGCCTTGATTCTTGTGTTAACACTGAGCGGACCATGGGAAAGGGCTGTCATTTATAAGTTGACTATCAGGGACTCCTTCAAGACAAGAAAGAAGGGCAGTTTGGAAGTGACTGGACGTTTCGTTGGACATTCACAGACATGCAGAGTCTCTGTGGTGCTGGGGGTCCCTGGGAGAGGTCAGCGCAGGCCTGCACCCCCATCAGCATGGATGCTCAGAGCGGAGTGTTCCCCCACAGACCAGAGTCTCCCAAGTCCAGGTCGATGTGGTACAGAAGGGTGCTGCTGTGGTTTGGGTGCCACTTTGTCCCCGAGGGTTCATGTGCTGGAACTTGGTCCTCATGTGACGGCACTGAGAGGTAACGAGACCGCTAAGAGGAAGGCCTGCTTTGAGTGTGGGCTGCACCATCCGTGTGGGGAGTGTGGGAGGGACAAACAGAGGAAGCAGGGGTTCTGTTTCCTGTTCCCCGTGTGTGTACTAGCTCTCTCTATCTCTCTGTCTCTGCATGTGACCTGCCTGCTCTCTTGGCCGTGGGATGACATAGCACCTAAGGCCAGGCACATGCTCTGGGAGTTGCCAGCCACCGGAATCATGAGCCAACTAAACCAGATCAGCCAGTCCCGGTGTTCCTGTCTAGCCGGCAGTAACTAAGACCACTCTGGAGCCGTTACGGGTTTTAGCGCAGAGGAGTTGGGTGCACGTGTGTGGGAGAGTTGTCCACACTCAGGGATGCTGCAAGTGTGGGAGGTGCTGCCAGGGAAGGTCAAGCAAAGAAGGAGAGTAAACTAATGCCGTGTCGTGTGCCAGGCACTTTGCTGGGCGCTTTCCACACGTGGCCTCCTTGAATCTCACCCAGGGAGGGCCGCACTCCTCCGCAAGGACCGTGAGGCTGGGAACCAGCTCAGGCTCGTGGCCAGCTAGCAGCCGCGCCAGCAGCCAGGCCCCCACCTGCTGACTGCTCTGCGTCTCATAGACTCCCTCCCTTCCCGGGAAGGCAGCGCTCTGACCTCCCTCTGCAGTAGCAATGGCCGAGCTCTGTTCTCTGATTTGTATATTTCCTTACTCCTCTGGGGATTGACTAAGCTGCTGAGATCCCATGGTAGACTCTTGAGAATTGCATTGGTGATGAGCAGAAAGAGCCGTGATGATGTGACAGGGCAGGAGTGAAGACAGCCAGGCTGAGGAGCTCGTGCCCGGGCAGAGGGAGTGCCATCCTCCGCTGCCAGCCCCAGCACTGCCTGTCTCGGCTGCAGGTCTTACCCTGTGCCTACACCCTCAAGAGCTGCCTTGTGGCCAGCGCAGCCCCAGTGGGCAGCCTGGGCCCCAGCAGCAGTGCCCGTGCACTCGGGTGCTGAGTTTGGGCTCTCCTCTCCCTCAGACCCTCCGGACAGTTGCTGTTTGGGCGGTGAGGAGGAGGGGAAGGGAACGGGGATTTGCTCTGAGGCCTGCTAACTGCCCACTGGACAGACCTCTGGATCCGAGGAGTCTTGGGCCATGATTCCTTTTTCCAAGGCCCCTCAGGACGTCAGGCTTGCATGGGGACCGTGCTCCCTGCTCCAGCTCTGAGACACGGGCCAGTGGAAGAGAGCTGCTGGACCTCAGCACAGAGACTCAGCCGGGAAACCTGGGCCAGCCCCAGCTGAGACCTCTGGCAGGTCACTGACCAGTTCAGTGTTTGGCCCGTCTGTACACGGACAGACATGAGGTCCGTCCGTCCCCTTCGCAGGGGCCAGGCACCCGTGAATGCGGACAATGAACGGCTGTCCACTCTGTAGAGGGCTGTGCGTCTGTTGTTTCGTTGTCACAGAGCGTGTGTGTTGTGACTGCTGGAGGGTAATTCTGGATTAGGCTCAAGGAACAGGGAGACGGTGGTAGTGCCCCTGTAGGCAGAAAAGCATTTGGACTCTGGGGAGGGGTCCTGGCACGTAAGCCACCACTCTCCCATGCCCACCTCGCAGCTGGAGCAGAGGAGAAAGCCTTGCTTCGTAGCTCTGGACCCAGGGCTGTTTTCTGCTTGTACTCCAAAGGTTAATGAAAAAGTCCCCCCACACTCCCACCCCACCCAGAAGTCTTCCTCCAGCCCTGCTCCGAGCTCTGGGTCTGGACAGCGTCCAGGCTGCTCCTCCTCCCTGGGCATGATGCCTACAGCACAGCCACGTCCTCATGGGCTCGTCCGGCCTCCCTCTAAGCCCTCCCTTGGCGACAGCATCAGCCGGGCTCGGGTAAGGAGCTGCTAACTTCCCGAGCCAGGACTCGAACAGAGTCCTCAAGCACGCTCGGGAAGGTGTGGCGCTTCCAGCCTGGGTGCACAGATGAGACCGACCCCTGCAGTTTGTGTCCGAGCATCTTGTAATGCACTTCACTCTTTCCAGGTCCCTGTTGTGATTCTGAGGGGCCTGTCGTCGTTAATCCAGCAGTAATCATGAAACACAGGCAGGGGCCACGGCCATACTCATTTTATTTATTTATTTTTGTTTTTGTTTTATTTCATTTTAAGTTTTTTGGAGAGATTTTTGCTATAGGGCATGTGTGCTCACCAGAGAGACAGAGATGGAGAGAAAGTGAGAAATCACTGCCCTGAGGGGATGGCCATGCTGCAGTCCCATCTCCTCTGTTTTCCTCCTGGGATTTTGGGCATGTACACACATCCAGTGGTGTGAGTGTCAAGCCGCCAGATCTAGGACTTGAACCACATTCGGCCATGTGGGAGCCCAGCACCTTCACCACTGTGTCACCTGCTGGCCCCATGCCCATTTTAGACAAGCTGAGGCCCAAGGAGGTGGGTGTGCTCCAGGTGACCCTCGCAGCCCTGGTAGAATCAGGCTAGTGTCCAGGCCTCCTGCTTCCTGCCCACCGAGTGCGTGGTCAGCCAGCCAACGGCAGGAGTCGGGCAGAAGGGCGCTGCTGGGTCGGCCCACACGGGGGCATATTTCGGGGCATCATTTATGGCCTCTGAAGACAAGACAGGGAAGACAGGAACATGCAAATGTGTTTCCCAAATGCAAAGAGAAAATTTCAGGCTGTCAGATGGAAACAAAATAAATAAGACCATGTGCCATCTGATGGGGCTTCAGCGGGTTACTGTGACAGGCGGCCTGGGAAAGCTGGCTGGCTCCCGCCCCCGGGGCCCATGTCAGGCGAGCCACTGGGAGGCTGCCAGGGCCTGGCTGACGGGAGATGGGCAGTCGGCGTTCTCGGCCAGCAGCTTTGGGGAGGGGCGGGCCGGGGCTTCCGGGGCGCGAGTGGCAGGGATGGGTTTCTGCCAGGCTGAGAGCTCCAGAAAGAGGCAAATTAGATGTGGCTCCGAGGCCAGGGTATGTGGGCAAGGAAAGACCGGGGGGGACTCAGACGTGTTCCCGTGTGAGAGCAAGGTCTCCCTCCTCAGTTCCCTTCGTCCTGAGAGCCACACCACGGAGCCGCCATTCCAGCCCTGCCCACCCGAGCTGGGGAAGTCAGCTTAAGAATGGATTCTTTTTCTTTTTCTTTTCTTTTTTTTAAGTTTTATTTTTGCCACAGGACACATGCACTTGTTGGAGAAAGACAGAGAGAAAGAAAGTGAGAAATCACTCCCAAGGGAGAGGGCCACTCCACAGTCCTGTCTCCAGTTTCTTCTTAGATATTGGGCACTAACACACATGCACCTGCTGTGATTTTCAAGCTACTGGGTCCAGGATTCAACCTGTGGTCAACCGTGTAGGAATCTGGTGCCTTAACCAGCATGCAACCTGCTGGCCCCCCAAAATAGATTCCTTTTTTTGATTTGTTTTTGCTTTTAGGAAGTTGTTGGGTTTTTTTGTTTGTTTTGTTTTTGTTTTTGTTTTTTTTTTTTGCTATAGGGTATGTGTGCTCCCCAGAGAGACATAAAGTGAGAAATCACTCCCCAGGTTGATGGCCACACCACAATCCCTTCTCCTCAGTTCTCTCAGGATTTGGGGCATGCACGTGCCCAGTGTGAGTTTTAAGCCACTGGGGCCGGGACTCGAACTGTGGTCGACTACATGGAAGTCCAGCAATGTAACCATTACACCATCTGCTGGTTCCAGAACAGATTCTTTTTAAGGACTCCACCACTTAAGAATCCATTTCTACCTTGTATGAATCATTCTCTACATTCTTTAGGGAAGAGGGAAGATTCGTGCCCCCAAAATCAAATCCTGAACTCCTGTTGAAGATACTTCCTGGGGAGCCACCTGTGTTTTGCTGGGACTCCTGCGTACTCGGGGTGTCTGTTCCTCAGGAAACATAAGCAGCACACCCCCCTCAGTGGCCGTAAGGACAGCAGCTGTTTAACACTTCCTAGGGCCACATGCTTTATGTGCACCGTCTGCCATGTGGGGGCGCACTGTTCTTTCATCAGCTCAGTGGTGGTGAGACGGGCCCGCAGAGGCCAGGCGGCATGGCCCGCCCTCCGGAGGCCAGTGGCAGAGGTGGAGTTGGAAGCCAGGTGGGCTAACCAGGGCCTGTGCCAGTACTGCCTCCCAGGGGTTGGACCGCCAGTGAGGGGTGCACGGCGGCGTCTGGGGTATTGCCCGAGTGCTCACTTTGCCCTTGCTGGGGAGACCTGGGAAACAGTTCACATTAAATCGGAAGCGGCTAGCCTGCTCATCGCCCAGCCGCCCGGCTCACGCAGCCGGTCAGGACAGGCCACTCATGAGCCCAGGGTCTGAGGACCCCGGCCCCCACGTCAGCACTCTGTCCCCACTCCTCTTCTACATTTGTGTGTTTCCTCCTTGAGAGAGAAAGATCACCCCCAATAGGTCTTGGTGCCTCACCCGGCCTCAAGGCCTGGGTCACAGACACATGTGTGCCCAGCGACCACAGGGAGACCTCGGGACATGATCCCTGGACCCTGCCATGTGGCTCAGCGTCACTGTGTCCTACTGCCACTGCTGCGTCTCCAGCACTCTGTGCCCTTCCGCCACCTCCAGGTGACGGCCACCAGCTCCCAGTCACCTCCAGGTGAGAGTAGAGAAATGACCTGAAATGCAAGATGTCCTTGTCGCCCGAGGTCTTGGGAGTGTGAGAAGCCATCTAGCCCAGAGGCACACGAGGAGGGATGTGCGCTGAGGCCGGAGGGGTCCACCACCACTCTGCCTTCCCCCGGCCGACTCCGCGGGTCGAGGCACCCCAGAACCCTGGCCAATAAGGCAGATACCAGTGGTCACTACTTCCTGCGTTCTTCCCCACCGCCAGCTCCGGTTTGCCGAGCATACAGGTCATCAGGCAGAGAGGGTCCCTGCCCGGGAGAGGAGGCCGCACAGCGTGAAGGAGAAACCCGTCCCTCACAGTGCAGAGAAGCACTCAGATTAGCCCAGGAAACGTCTACACAGCTGCCAGGGGCCGCAACCAGTCCGTCACTGGTGTCCGTACATAGTGATTACAAGCAGGAAAGGAGAGTACCCCCAGAGACACCCACCACAGATGGCAAGAAATAGGAGGGCCCGGCACCCCGAGGGAGGAAGGGTGGGTGGAAATCAGGATTCCCACTGATGCCCATTCATCCGGATTCCCACTGATGCCCATTCACCCAGAGTCCCTTTTCTCCACCTCTCTGTACACGCCACCCCAGCCAGCCCTGTGCCCATAGCATCACAGCGTCCTGGCCCCGTGCCC
Source organism: Tupaia tana (assembly GCA_026018925.1). Taxonomy (NCBI): domain Eukaryota; kingdom Metazoa; phylum Chordata; class Mammalia; order Scandentia; family Tupaiidae; genus Tupaia; species Tupaia tana. Next base: position 109,673,037 of record JAKSZU010000004.1, on the reverse strand, counting down.
ACAGTCAGGCAAGGTACCCTGTGGCCCCTGGCAGCTCCCGAGGAAACACGATCCACGTGGTGTCAGAGTGACAGACTGTGAGGGCCCGGGCCCTCCCCGACAGCAGGGCTCAGCTGGGAAGCCCCTGCGGAGCAGAGCAGACCGGGAGTCTGAGAGGGATGCCCTGGCAGCCTGGAGACCGCTCCCTCGCGGCTTCCAGGCGGGGTTCACTCCTTAACTTCACTCGTCTTCCTTTACGTCGATTTATGTGCTTCCTACATGAGAAATTGAGCCATAGAAGAAGGGACAGGGAGAGAAGCACCCCGTCGAGGTCTGCCTGCCAGTCTGCCCCAGTCTCAGCTGGCTCGGGTCATGGCATGCATGTTCCTAGCATGAGCAGGCAGGTCCAGGACATGCACCCAGGACCTCCTCGTGTGGGTCTGGTTGTGTTAGTACGGCTCCTCCATCCAGACTATGCTGCACCTGCCTTGGGATCCAGGCGGGTGCAGAGGTGGGGCTGCTGAGGGGAAGCAGCCTGTCCCCAGAGCTTTGTACCCTCCCAGCTGCTCCTCAGGAGCAGGAAATCCAGGGTGCCCCTGACGTAGTCTGGGTCCAGTCTGACCCTCCCTTCTCAACACGTACACTGGGCCCCAGTTCTTGCCACCCCCCTTGGAGGCCTTCCTGGAGGAGGAGGCATCCTCAGGTTCTTCACCTAGTTGGAGTCCACTGTTGTCCTGCCTGCCTGCTTGAGTCCTGTGACTGCCAGGGCTCCGGCCTGCCTTACGCTTGAGTATTTGCGGCCAGGTTCCTGCCTGCCCTTGTCGATATCTGTCGCTTGTCCCACCTCTGTGTCCACCCGTGTCTGCCTACTACGGCTTTTCGCAGGTTCTGATTGGCTCCCTGACTTGAGCTCCGCCTCCCCCCCCTCCCCCCCGCCAGGTTGGAGAGAGAGACTCGGGGAGCCACAGTGGCAGAGCAGTGCTGGGTGCCCAGGAGCTCCTCCGTCCTCCACGCCCAGTTCGGCTTTTGCTTCGTCCCGTGAGTGGGTTTCCAAAGGCCACGGGACTCTTCTCAGAGAGCGCTGCCTGCGCCCTGACGGCACAGCTCATCTAGCGTTCTCACGCCTGGCGAGGAAGCAGAAACACAGTTACCACCAGAGAACCGAGGGCTTTCCCAGGGCAGGGGTGGTGGAACCTGGGGACGGCAGGACAGGGAAAACGGGGTTGGACGAGCACGGGTGGGGCGCCAGTCCTCAGCAAGCCCACAGCACAGAGGGGCACGAGAGTCGCTGAAGGGTGCCTGTGCCCTGGCAGCCACCCGACGGGCCCAGGTGTCGGGCAGACCAGGTGTGGCGGAGAGGAAGGTAGAGGGTACAGGCTAGGCAAGGCGAGGCAGGCCGCGGTGAGCCGAGGTCAGGCCAGCCCCTGACCTTTGTGCTGGTTGTCAGTGGGGAGCCGGGCCCGGTGGCAGCTGCTCTCGTCCCTGTCCCAGGAACCGGAGCCTTCCCAGCTAGCTGTCTGCAGGCGGGTGGCTGAGCGGAGTGGCCGCAGCTGAGAGGGAAGGGAGGGTGAGAGCCAGGACACCAAAGTCGCCCTTCTGCAGCCAGGGTCATTGTCTTCCTGGACTGGCCAGGGGTTCTCGACGTCTGGGGGAGACAGAATCTGAATCTCACAGAGGCCAGGCCATCCAGATACCTGAGGGGTGACTTAATGACAGTGAAAAAAACTTTCAAGGGTGGGACTTTTCCTTAACTAGACCGTGCGTCAGACCTGGAGGGAGGTCAGCTGACAGAGGTCGTGGTGCAGGGTCAGAGGTCACCCCTTTTAGGGGCCATATAGTGGCCCAATGCTAACACAACTGGACCCCATGGCAAGTCCCTGGTGTGTGCCCCAGGCCTCCCTGAGTACAGCAGCGCACTTGCCCGTGGTCCTGGCTAGCTGAGGCTCGGGGTGGATCGCAGCACAGGGACCTTGCCGTGGGTGCCTGTCTGTCCATCTCTCTCATGGAAGAAAGAAAGGAACTTTAAAAATTGGAGAGGCCAGGGACCAGCAGATGGCATCGCAGTTATGTCACTGGACTCCCACATGGCTGACCACGGTTCGAGTCCCAGACCCAGTGGCTTCAAACACGCCAGGCATATGTGTGTGCGTGCCCAAGATCCCAGGAGGAAAATGGATAAGGGATTGAAGCATGGCCATGCCCCCTGGAGGATGATTTCTCACTTTCTGTCTCTCTGTCTTTCTCTGTCTTTCCAGTGAGCGCACATGCCCTGTAGCAAAAATCTCTCTTAAAAAAAAAAGGAAAGAAAGAAATTAGAGGGACCAGCAGATGGCATAGTGGTCACATCACTGGACTCCCACATGGCTGACCACAGTTTGAGTCCCATACCCAGTGGCTTGAAAATAATGCCAGGTCTGTGCATGTGTGAATGTGTGCCCAAGATCCCAAGAGGAGAAGGGATTGTGACATGGCTGTTACCTGGGGGGTGATTTCTCACTTTCCCTCTCATCGCCTCTGTCTCTCGCTCTCTCGCTCGCTCGCTCTCTTTTCCTCTCTCTGGGGAGTGCACGTACCCTATGGCAAAAACCCTCTTAAAAAAAAAAAGAAAAGGAAAGCAAAGGCCCATTTCTCCTGCAGGTGGTAGCAGACCTGCAGAGTCAGCGGGAAGAGAGTAACGACGGTTTTGTGGTGACCCTCCCTGCTGACCTTGATCTGTAGGACTGTACACGGCTACTTTTCATCAAGCGTCCACGTCTCTGTAGCCAAGGGGTTGAATCGTTGAGCGGGTCCAAGTCCAAGCCCTTGGAGCAGGCACCCTTGGGAAGAGCCCACTGGGACTGCGAACACTCAGAGCGCGAGATGGCATCTTTCCCACTTCCGCCAGGCCCTGGCGTCCGCAGCGTGTGCTGTCTCCTTCAGGCTCCAGACTGAGGAGGCCCAGGGCGGGTCCCCTCCCGGGTGAACAAGTTGTTGCTGCTGAGCAGGGCTTTTTCCGGATGAGAACATGGGGCAGTTAGGTCTTTGTTCTGGCAGAGAAGTCCCCACTTGGACTCTGAGAGGATTTTTGTCAGCGTGTACCTTTAGGACGTCCGTGCTCGAGGCCAGCCAATGGCATAGCAGTTACATCACGACTCCCACATAGCCGACCAAGGTTCAAGTCTGGACTCAGTGACTTGAAACTCATGCTGAGCACGTGTGTGTGTGTGTGTGTGTGTGTGTGTGTGTGTGTATCCGAGATCCCAGGGGGAGAGTGGAGGAAAAGGGGTTGTGGTATGGCCATTCATTCCCCCTGGGGGGTGATTTCTCACTTTCCCTTTCACTGTTTCTCTCTCTCTCTCTCTCTCTCTCTCTCTCTCTCTCTCTCTCTCTCTCTCTCTCTCTTTCTGGCAAACACACACACCCTAAGGCAAAAACCTCTAAAAGGAAAAAAAGAATCTCTATGCTCACTTAAATGTCTGCCCATCAGAATGAGGATCTAGAATTACACTCTATGTATTCACGACTTTCCACAAGACGGAAAAGCTTTGTGGGATATCTTCATGCCATCCCTAAAGCCCAAAAGTGATGGAGAAGCATTCTATCAGAAATGCCCCCTGTTGGGACCAGCAGTTAGCGTAATGGCTATGTCGCTGGACTCCCACGTAGTCGACCGCGGTTCACGTCCCAGACCCAGTGGCTTAAACTCACGCCGGGCGCGTGTGCATGCATGCCCAAGATCCCGAGAGGAGAATGGAGGAGAAGGGATTGTGACATGGCCATCCACCCTGGGGGGTGATTTCTCGCTTTCTGTCTCTCTGTCTCTCCCTTTCTGGCAAGCACATGTGCCCTGTAGCAAAACCTCTCCAAAAACAAAAAAGAAATGCCCCTGTCAAATAGAAGCAGTCACTAGAGGGAAAGCAGTGGGCGGGGCTGGCAGGAGTCCTCGGTGGTGGAGACCAGTGTCAGGAGCACAGACCAGCTTCAGGCTGCACAGAGCTCTGAGCTGTTACGACCCCATGCAGCTCCCAGTCTCCGTGCTCACCCCATCTCTGGTGCCATCCTGTGTGACTCGGCACAGAACTGAGGTGGGTCCTCTGGGCCTGCAGCCCCTTGGCAGAAATCCGCACTCGTTCGGGGTCAGAACCCCACTTGTGGATCATGCCATCTGTTTTAGTGCATTCCGTTGCTGGTAACGGGAAATACCTGAGTCCGGGCAGTGTAAGAGAACAGAGGTTTATTCAGCTCGCAGTTGGGAGGTCCAAGGTCCAGAGGCCGCATCCGGTGGGTGTCCCTGTTGGTAGCCCTGAGGCCCTGCAGAGTGTGACGTTGCAAGGACACAGAAGCGTGTCTCTGTGTCCGTCTGTGTGCCCCTGTCCTGGTCTCTTACCCTCTCCCTATACACACCAGGCGTCAATCATGGGGGCCCCGCCCCGACGACCAGGATCCCAGCCTCCTCCCAGAGACCTCACCTTTTGACACCGTGAAGGGATGAAGATCCCCTTTATGCCTTCACAGCCATGTCTCGACACATGCCTTTGGGGGACAAACCGAAGCATCATCCGACTTGTAACCGCATCTGACTCGCTTCCACGTATGCTGTAAGAGAATGTGTTTCTGACGCTCTGCGATCAGGCGTTTGAATCGCGGCGTGCGTGTGTTCGCGTGCTGGATACTTTTCTTCTCCACGTATCGGCTTTCGAGGCCATCTGTGGACTCTCTGTGCTGGTGTATTCATGGCTCCCACTGCAGCTCCTTCCGTTTCTGCTCTGTGCAGAACAGCAGGGCTTGCTCACCTCTTGAGTTTTCGGTCTCCTCTTCAGTTTTGACCCCTGGGAATTTATTTCACAAAACTCAACCACGCATTCAGGAAGAAACTGGTAGTGGAGGGTTTTCCAAGATATTTAGCCTACGACGGTTTGCTTACTAGATGCTTCTGTCCCCCAATTAGAGACAAAGTAAGCTTTGAGTGGCTGCTGCTTCTGGTTTGAATGAATGTCTTTCAGAGCAGGCTGCCTGTCTAGGCAGGCTCTTTGATAAAAACAACAGAGGCTTCTTAGCACTTTGCTGTTAGGGGTGGAGAGGGAGCCAAGGCAGCGTGTGGGTTTAGGGCCACGGCCAAGGACAGAGGCATCCAGCATGCTGTCCCCTGTGCGCTGGGCACAACCAGGTGGGGCCTCCTGCTGCCCCAGCTGACCCGTGTCTCCGAGGAGTTGTCAGGGAGTCTGCTGAATGGCTGTGGCACGTGTCACATGCCTGCATAGACTCCAGAGAACACTCTGCTAGGAGGAAGCTGTGTTCCAGAGCTGAGATGCCTCTGGGCCCCCCGAGGCACAGCCGTCCTCAGTGTTGGAAGGGCTGCTCCAGGTCCTGCACCTGTTTCCTGGCCTTACCCCAGGCTCGTTTGCACTGGCATTTGGCTCTGACAGGCAGTAAGCTTGTCTACTTCCTTCTCTTCCAGATGGCTTTGAGCAGGACAGCAGGGGGGGGCAGGGTGGGCAGGGACGCTGGAGGCAGGCGTCTGCCCTTTGAAAGGTGCAGCTGAGGGCCTCTGAAAAGGCACACGTGCCTGGTATCACCCTGGCACTCTGCAGGCTGGTTCTCTGCAGAGCTGGGGTGAGGCACAGGGATTCTGGTGGTTGAGCTGTTTGGGGATGCGGAGCTGGTAAGACGACTGCGGCCATCGAACGTTGGAGCTAGTGGAAACGGCCAGGCCGGAACTGCAGTGTCTACGGCACATGTTCACATGTGTTATTCTTGTTGAGCCACACACTCATCTTGGAGATGGGATGGGTCTCCACGTGGCGAGTGAGAATGCCTCGGCTTAGTGCGCCCAACTGATCTGGCAGTTTGCACAGGACACACAAAGGGATTCCAGGCTGGCCACACCCCTTTTAGGTTGCTGATAACGGAAGGAAAAGGAGATAGACATTCAGAAGACCTTGCAATCCTGGTCCGGTTCCTCTGTTTTGAGGAATTGGTGAGAAAACAGGTGTACAAAGAGGTGAAGGGAATCAGCCAAGGTTATACAGAAAGCGAGGAACTCTCAAAGCATAGAGTTTATTATTAAACATTTCTGATCTTTTTACATTTCAATTAAATGAATTTCGGGGCCAGCAGGTGGCATAGTGGTTGAGGTGCTAAACTCCCATATGGCCAACCACTGTTCAAGTCCCGGACCTGATGGCTTGCTTTCTTTTTCTTTCTTTTTTTTGGAGAGATTTTTGCTATAGGGCGCGTGCGCTCGCCAGACAGACAGAGAGAGACAGAGAGACAGAAAGTGAGAAATCACCCCCCAGGGGGGATGGCCACGCCACAATCCCTTCTCCTCCATTCTCCTCTCGGGATCTTGGGCACGCACGCACACGCGCCCGGCGTGAGTTTTAAGCCACCGGGTCCGGGACGCGAACCGCGCTTGACTACGTGGGAGTCCAGCGACATAGCCATTATGCTAACTGCTGGTTCCCATGGCTTGCTTTCTTACTCTCTCTTTCTCTCTATCTTTTCTCTGGTTGAAATTGAAGAATAATGATAATAAATATAAAAATAAATAAATCTTTAAAAGTAAGTAAACAGATGAATTTCATTTTTCAAAATTTGCTATAGGGCACATGTGCTCACTGGAGAGAGAGAGAGAGAGAGAAATAAGGCACCCCCCACAATCCCTTCTCCTCTGTTCTCCTCTCAAGATTTTACATGCACAAACACACCCAGCTGGTTTTACAAGCTGCTAGCTATCAGGACTCAAACCGCACAGTCGGCCATGTGGGATCAGCTGCCTTAACCTCCACACCACTGACTGGGCCAAATTTAACTTTAAAAAATGTGTTTATATCTTCCATGAAGAGAGAGAATTAGAGTGACGAGCTGCCCCCCACAGGGTCCTGACACCACAGTGCACCCCGCCTGAGCCATCCAGGACTCTACACGCACAGTGAGCCTCAGGATGCAAGCCCGCACCTTCCCACAGGGCTCCAGCAGCGGAGCACAGAGCACACTGCACTCCCACTGCCGGCCTCTGTGGCTTTAACTGTGTGCATGCTTCTCTGAGAAACCTGCTCCGTGGTGGGCCCACAGTGCAGGAGTAATCCAGGCAAGGCACCGCTTTGGGAGGCAGGAATCCGAGCCGCCCTTGTCTTGGGGCCCCCAAGCTCCATGAGGCAGAGCGGCTTGTCTTCTTCCTCGTTTCTGTGGTGTTCCGTCAGAAATCGCACCTGCACCTCCCCGACCGCCATATCAGACCTTTCCAAAACTGAGTCCTCACCTGCTAGGCACAAGGTGGACTGAGATGCTAGATGTCTATGCAGATTACTGCGTCGTCGGAAAAGTCGTGATGCATTTTTGCATAGAAAACGTAGAAAAATACATCATGGCTTTTCCTAAGACCCAATTTGTCCCTTTTAAAAACTCATTTAGATCGGGCCAGCCAGTGGCGTGGTGGTTAAGGCAGCTGGATCCCCTTGGCTAACTTTGCAGTTTGAGTCCTAGACTCGGCGGCTGGAAAAACAAGCTTGGCGTTTGTCCTAAGAAGAGAATGGAAGAGAAGGGATTACAGTGTGACCTGTCTCTTCAGCAAGTGCACATGCCCTAACGCAAATAAAAAAAAGGAAAAAGAAAAACCTCATTTAAATCCATGTCATGTCTGTTTCTGACAGAAAGAAGCAGAGTCTCTTGAGAGACGGTAACTTGCCCGTATTCATGGTGCTAGAACCAGGCCACAGCAGCAGGTTCAGAGAGTTCCGGATCCGTGCTTCTGCACCCTCATGCATGCAGATGCTTCACCCCAAGGAGAAAAGAGAACCTCAGGTTCTAAGCAGGGTTCGAGAAGGCTGGAAACAGCAAATAATTAGAGCACCTCAAAGCAAAACTATTGCAAACACTCTTAGCAAAGCGCTCTTTAGAACGTAGTATCAGAGAGTGGGGTTCTGTGAGTTACCAGCACGCTGGCCCCCCGGGTCTCACTGTGCATTCATCAGATGTTTCTACGTGGGTAGATCACAGAGTCGGAGGCTCCTTGTTGGTCAAGTTGAAGCGTCGAGGAGCCCAAGAGTGCACCACTGTGGAAAGGAGCGCGAGGCTTAGAAGCTGTCATCACCAGTAATCCATTGCCCTTAACTGCTCTTTGACTGAGGTAGCATATAAAAAGCATAGATTCTGGAGCCTTAGTACATAGGTTCAAGTCCTGTCTCTACCACTTACTAGCCATGGGACTTCAGGCAGATTAACTAACTTCTCTTTACCTCTGCTTCCCTGTCTGTTGGGGGGGGGGGGAAGGTAATAATTGTACTTAACGCCATAAAATTGTCAGGAATGAGTTTCCCCCATACTGCAGTGGTTATGGTTCGTGCCTAGGGAGCCGGACCCCCATGGCCAACCGCGACTGGAATCCTGGCCTCGAGGGCTTGAAAAGCGCACTGAGCATGCATGTATGCCCCAACTCTTGATGGAAGACGTGGAGGAAAAAGGATTGCAACATGGCCACGCCTCTCTGGGAAGAACGCTCTCTCCTCTCTCGAGCACACATGCTTCTGGCAATAGAAACAAAACAAAGTCGGAGCTGGCAGGCATAGTGGTTAAGGCCCTGAACTCCCACGTGGTCAACCGCAATTCGTGTCCTGGACCCGGCAGCTTAAAACTCAGGGCAAGCACATGTGCATGCGTGCCCAAAAGCCCGAGAGGAGAATGGAGGAGAAGGGATTATGTCACAGCCATCCCCCCTGGGGGGTGATTTCTTGCTTTCTGTGTCTCTGTCTCTGTCTTTCTGGCAAACGCATCCCATAGCAAAAAAAATCTCACAACAAAACAAAACAAAATAAAGCTGTAAGGACAATTAAATCAGTTAACGTTTACAAAGTGTTTAGAACGCTGCCTGGTATATTCCTAGTGCTGTGTTTTGGTTATGCTTTTTATTTTTAAAAAATAGGTGAACAAATAACAGAATGGACAGATTGGTTATCTGATGTATGCCAGGAACTCTGCTTAGAGATGCGTTCATACCGTGAAGAAAAACTTGCCGTGGTTGTGCGAGAGCCCCGGCAGCTGCAGAGCTGGCCGGCGGGTGTTTCTCAGCACCGAGGTGCTGGGCTTCGTGCCGGCTCTATGGTGGCCGCCTGGTCTGGGGACCTGGACAGGTGCACGAAGACAACCGGGTGAGCCGCGCCCACCTTTCACGCAGCCACATCCAGGCAGTCGTGCCGTCCTGACACGTCCGTCCTGTGGACTCTGTTCTCAGAGAGGCCTGGCCTGAGAGGCTGCAGCTGTGAGGGCCACGCGATGCTCCTGCTCCTGGCTCTCTTCTAAAGCACCCTCATTCCTGGCTTTTAGCTCTGGGAAGAAGGGTTGGCCCTGACCCTCAGCAGCCCCGAGGGCTTTTCTGAACCGCACAGAGCCGGCCTTTCCCGTCCTCGTCCTGAGTCCGTTCCCCTCCCCTGTGTCCCTGTGCTGCTCAGGAACACCCGGCTGGTTCTCTCCTGATCGCCTCTCTCAAGGCGGGCTTCTTTCCCATCACCTCCAACGAGACCTGGTCTGAACTCCAGCCAGGCGAGGACCAGACCCAGAACTCAGAGCCTGGGGTTGGGTTCTGAGCCCAGAACTCCTAGAATTCTGATGGCCTTGCCTGTGTGCTTGGTGGCACGGCGTCAGACCTGTACAGAGACGTGGGGGTGTTACCGCAAAGTGGTCAGCGGAACCTGAGCCCTGAACACGAAGGCGGAGGAGGACCCAGCGCTCCCAGGAGAGGGCGCTCAGGTCACTCCTGCGGCCAAAACGAAATGCATGCTGCTCAGGACCCGGCTTCTGCTCTGCCTAGAGGTTGACGAGATGTTCCCTCAGACCCGGTGTCCACGACTGGGCCCCTCCTTACCCTCCCGGCCTCCTGAGTTCTGAAGCTGAGCTTTGGCCTCAGGAGCCACCCCGACCCGCTGTGTCCTCTCTGCTGAGTCATCTGGGCCCCTTCCAGACCCCCCAGCTGATGTCATGCTTTCCCTTGGCGTGGCGTAGGAGAGCGCCGACCCTGCAGTGCTTACAACTCGGTCCCAGGGTACAGAAATCCACCGCGTCTGTCCACCCTGGTCCCAGAGGACTCCGTCATCCCGACCAGCCGTCAGCAGCCTTGTCCCCTTAGCGCAGCTTTGTGTCGGGCACTGACCAGGTACTGGGGAACCTCCGTCAGTTTCGCTCAGCAGCAGGAGGAAGTCACCAGGCAGCTTCCTAAATCTACACACCCAGAATGAGGGGGAGAGGAACCAGCCTTGGGGGTGAGCCTTTCTAACAAAACGGCAGGGGCTCTGAGACAGCGGCCATTGAACCAAAGGCCTGGGCAGCCCCCTGGATGTGCTGGGGCAGATCCCGGACCTCCTGAGGTCACAGCGCTCACCAGCGCCTCCCCTCCCCTCACTTGCTTTTGCTCCGCCCGGTCAGGAGAGGAAGGCAGAGAGGATAACGTCTCTCTCTAGCAAGGAAGGAGCTGCTGCTCTGAGAAGGATGTGACTGCCCACAGCCAGAGGAGCAGATAAAGACGAACAGGGTAGCCTCTGGGGGCCGGCAGGTGCTGTGATGGTTGGGGTGCTGGACTCCCACGTCCTGACTGCGGTTTGAGTCCTGGACCTGGCGGCTTGCTTCCTCACTTTCCCTCTGTCTCTCTGTGAGCATATGTGCCCGGTAGCAAATTTAAAAATAATAATAACAATACTAATAATAAATAAAATAAATAATTATGTAAAAAAAATAAGGTGCACTTTGACCCATCACCCACTTTACCTCCTGCTGGGCTTTGGGTTCTGAATGCCCGTTGCCATCAGCCGAGAAAAGACGCGAGCGCTCTCAGCTGGAAAGCTTCGCAGCAGGCCTCTCAGGCCAGGAGCACTTCGGACTTGAGCTTGTCTTTGATAACGTAGCGATCTAGGACTGGACGCTCTGCTCATGTTGCAAAGATAATGCCTGTGCCCTGAGTGTCCGAAAGCAGCGGGAAGGGACCGTGGGGACGTCCGTCCGAGTCATGCCTTCCCCTCCACACAGCAGGAGGCAGGTGAGAGCCGCCCAGGCAGCCTGCCCTGCTCTCTGCCCATGGAAGAAGGAAGGCCTGGCACAGCACTGCGGTGCCCACTGTGGGTAGCCCTGGGAGGCGGGATGCCAGGTTCACTCTGGGACAGGTCCTGCCCTGGTACCAAGTACAGGAGACACCTCGGACCTGCAGAGAGGAACTCGATGGAGGCAGCCTCGAGCAGAGGCAGGAGCCTGAAGTAAGGATGACCATCCTGCAGCCCGTCGCTGCTGAGTCAGTGGGGGCCAGAGAAGGGCTCAGCGTGTCCGTCCCAGGGCCGCCCTCGTGACTAGAATGGACCCAACCGCACGGAGGACATTGCCTCCACCTCCCACCTGTCTTCTTTGCTGTCCTTGGATATTCAAGGAACTGGGGCAGGTGTGTACCTTTGAAATGAGTCCAGGGTGGGGCTGCGGTGACTGCTCAAACAATGCTGTGTCCACATGGACGGTCCGCGGGGTCAGCTCCCTGGTCACGATCTAGCTGGCTGGGAAGGGCGGGGAGCCATAGCGTGAGACCCTGGTGAGCGCGCTCTTCCTCCCTCCTCCTCCTCCTCCTCCTCTTCCCTTCCTCTCTCTCCTCCCCTCCCGTTCCTCTTTTTCCTCCTCCTCTCCCTCTCTCTCTTCCTTACTCTCATGAAAGAAACTTTTTTTAAAAAACTGAAAGTCATTGGGGCCCGCAGATGGCATGGCAGTGAGGTGTTGGACTGTCATATGGCCAACCATGGTTCAAGTCTCAGACCCAGTGGCCTGAAACGCATGTCAGGTGTGTGTGCGTGCATGCCCAGAATCCCAGGAGGAGGGTGGAGAAGGGAGCGCAGGGTGGCCATCCCCCTGGGGGTGGTTTCTCACTTTCCCTCTCACCCTCTCTCTCTCTGTCTCACTCCAGCAGGCACATGCGCCCTGTGGTAAAACCTTAACAAATGTGAAAGTCAAGCCTAATAGGTAGTATGGCGGTCCCCCAACCCCACCCTAATTCTGGAATTTTCAAGGAAAGCCAGAAAGGTGTTCCCTGGGGTGTTGGGGGAGGGGCGGCTTTCTAGGGGAAGGCGGAAAGTCACAGAGAGGCCTGTGGGTGCAGCGGTAGGAACCTCGAGGGTCCTCCCAGAAGAAGGCAGGGCTCTCCCTCCCCGGGGGCTCCTACTCTTCAGGGCTCCTGCACCTCCCACTCCCCTCCCCCGCCCCAGCCCTGAGGCAAGGAAGTTTACACCTTGTTACTGAAGAAAGTAGTTGAGGCTTGAGAGAGAAACAGCCACCCACTGCCTGCCTGTCAGAAGCATGCAGTTTGGGATGAATGGCTGGCGGACCTCTCTGCTCCCCTCTCCACCCACCCCTTCACTCTCCCAATTCTTCCTGCTCCACAGGGACAGCCAGCCTCCTCCCCACCCCTGCCTCCCATCTTTGGAGGGAGACAGATTGGAGCTGCACTAATCCTTTACAACATCTTTCCCTCCTCATGCCTCCCTTGCGCAGAAGCAGTTAAGGGTTCCCGTGATTCTAGATTTAAATGTCTCTTTCATTTCCTGCGAATGGATTGCCATCTGTTGACTCCATTCCTGCGACACCCACATGGAGATCATTCATACGGAGCAGCCGCCCTGTTCCTGGCCCTCCCTTGAGGAGCGCTCTCCCATCCCAGCGCCTGAGCACCGATCTGTGACACCCTCACACTCACTGGGCAGAGCGTAGGCCCACTCCGAGTGCTGGCATCCGGTCCCTAAATAATTAGAAGCAGGCACCCACCCATCCCCTTTGTCCCTCGGGAACCCTGGCTCTTAGACCAACTAACTTGGGTCCAGGATTTATCTCGTGCCTTCTTCAGCTGGTTTGATTGCCTCATCCTTACCCTTTTTTGATTTTTTGTTTTTGTTTTTTTTCATTGCTAGAGAGCACAGGTGCTCACCAGAGAGACAAAGAGGGAGAGGGAGAAAGCACCTCTCTGGGGCATGGTCACACTGAGTCTCTTCTGCATTTCTCCATCCTGTCAGGATCTAGGACACTCCTGCACACGGCCCTGGCTTGATTTTCAAGCCTCCAGGATGGGGATTTGAATCACATCAGCCATGTGTGATCCGGCTTCCTTCACCGCTAGGCCACGGGGCTGGCCATCTGCACCTTTTAATAAAATTGGCCTCCTTCCCTCCCACCATCAAAGGTGACTTAGCAGGTGGTACTCATTTGCTCTAAGGGCAACAAGTCTTTCCTAGTCTTTCCCGCACTCCTCCCCCACACACTGGTGCAGAGGGTTAGAGTGAGGATCAAAGGAGACGTCCTGTGCAGTGTTCAGCACAGGGCCTGGTACGTATGAAGGACTCAGGACGTATTGTACGAGGGGTCTTCAAAAAGATCACAGAACGTGCACGTTAAGGAAAAACTATGCATAGATATTTTTTTAATTTGCACTAAAATAAAATCATACTTTAATTCCGTTTTTTAATGTCAATTTATTTATTTATTTATTTTTAGGTTTTGCTATAGGGTACATGTGCTTGCCAGAGAGAAACAGAGAAAGAAAGAGAAGAAAAGTGAAAACACATCCCCTTTGGGGGGCGGTGATGGCCATGCCATAATCCCTCTTCCTTCACTCTCCCCTAGGGATATTGGGCACGTACACACATGAGGTCAGCATGATTCTCAGGTCACTGGGTCCAGGACTCAAACTGTGAAGCTGGCCACGTGGGTTCAGTGCCTTAACCTCCATGCAACCTACTGGCCCCATTTTTTCCATGCACTTTTAAAAGTTACCTTGAATAGTCTGATTCTGTTGTCTGATTCTGTTGACTCTTTGCATTTTCTCTATTCCTTAGTGCAAGTCTCACCATCTACTCTGGGTTTGATAATGACTTATCCTCCAAAGGTTCATGTTTTGGAATTCAGTCCCCAGTATAATGGCATTAGGAGGTGGTGAGACCTTTAAGAAGTGGGGTCTAACGGACGGTGAATGGATCTTGGAAGCATGGCCCCTATGTTGGTTTAATACTGTCTCATAAGACCAAGTGAGTTACAGCTCTTGAGAAGGGATTAGTTTTCTCAAGAGCTGTTTATTGTGAAAGAAAGTTGGCTGCCCCTGTGTCTCTCTCCTTCCATGTACACTCCATCCTCTCTGCTTTTGTCGGCCATGTGATACAGTGCCAGAGGTCGTTCTGATGACAGCCTCGTGCCTTTGGACTTCACAGTCATCTGAATCATGAGTCATATAGATCTCAGTTTTTGTAAGTCATCCAGTCTCAGCTATTTCTATTAGCAACACAGCGATAAACCAAGATATCATCTCACAGCTGTGTTTCTTCATGGTCTCCTGGTTGACCTCTCTCCCTTCCAACTCTATATTCTTCTCCTCTGCCATAGCCAGAGGAGGCATCTCAGAAGAGAAAACCAATCATGTCAACCCTCCTACTGAAAAGTCTCTTTGGGAACCAGCAGGTGGTGTGGAGATTAAGGCAGCTATATCCTATATGGCTGATTGTGTGGTTTAAGTCCTGGACCCAGCAGCTTGAAAAACACGTCAGCACATATGTGTGCATGCCCAAAACCCTGAGAGGAGAATGGAGGAGAAAGGATTGTGGCATGGCCATTTTGCAGTGCCCCCTCTTGGGGGAGGGGAGTGCTTTCTCACTTCCCTTTTCTCTCTGTCTCTGTCTCTGGCAAGTGCACATGCCTTATAGCAAAAATTAAATCAATAAAATCACCCTAAGATCCCCTGTTCCTTCAAGATAAAATTCAGATTCCTTAGGAGGTAAAGCTGATCTGGTGACCTCCTCTGCCAGTCCCTCCTTGGTACCTTGGCCATAGCCACACCACATGGCCTGTGCTCCAGCTGTCATGGCTCTAGGCCTCTGCATATGGCTATGCCCTAGCCAGATCACTCTCTGTTCTCCTAGGAGATACTTGCGTATCCCCAGAGAGCCTGCCTGGCCCTCATCCCCCAGCCTAGCTTTGGTGTTCTTCCCATCCACTGCCCTAGCTCTGACCATGTATGCACTAATAGCCAACACTGTGTTCCCAGATATGTCACGGGTCTAACTCATTTACTCCTCACAACAGTCCTCAGTTAGGACTGCTATTATTACAGGCCCGATAGATGAGGAAATAAACATAGAGACATTGAGTGGTTTGCCCAAGATCTCATAGCTCTTCAGAGCTGGGATTTGAATGGTAGTGATCTGGTTCTAGAGTCTACACCTAAAATCACTGAGCTGGATGGTCTTTTATGCTGTTGTACCACTGACCAAAACATGACCTCCCTGGACTGGACTCCTTCAACCTTGAAACCATGTGCTGTCATGTTTGAGTCCTGGAGGCCACCACGGTGCCTGGCAGATGCAGGGCACAATTCCTTTTTAGCAGATCCTCCAGTCCAAACACCTTCTAGGCCTGTGGTGTTCAGTAGATTTTAAGGCTGACCCACCTTTTGCGACTAACTGCCCACACATCATTCCATGGGAAATGGGGCCACACTGTGCTACAACGGTGGGGTCAGAGGCAAGGCTCGACCCTGCCCTTGGGTAGCTTATCGTTTGATTGAGGCGATAAAAAAGATTATACACAGATCTAAAATAAGGTTACGAATTACTCAAATCATAAACAAAACCAGTTTCTTCGTTTTATTGCCAGTCCTTATGTGAAAATCATTTCTCTCTTTCCCACCTGGCCCCAAGCCTTTGAAGGAAGGGCCCTGTACTACACATCTCAGCAAGCGCCGTGCTCTGCGCCATTGAGCTCTCCGTGGACTCGCGGCTTCTGCTGGTGCCCAGGTCCTAGCCTCCGTTCTGCACTCTTCCCAGGCCTGAGCAGTGGAGGTCACCCAGAAGATCCAGGCATCTGGCGATGGTCAGGTTAGAAGTAGAATTCTGGGGCAAGTGCCAAACTGCAGTAGGCCCTCGTTGTTGAGGACACTGGAGCCTCCCGTTAGTGCAGTCTGCCCCCGGTCCCTAATAATTTGCCATCATGTGTCCGCTACAGACCTACCTAAATATAGACCTCCGCAAGGCGGATCTCCCCCTCCGTGCATACGTGTCCTAGGGCTGGTCACTGCTGTGCCACACTCCCTCCCAGCTAGTCTGATAGTTTAGGAATGATGCACAGGACAAGAAAACCCAGGACCACTCACAGATCCTGCCCTGCCCGGATGTGCAGAGAGCACCCCAGCTCTGCAGGAGCCTGCCTCTTCCATGCAGTCCAGAGCAAGGGGCCTCCTCCATCACCCAGAACACTTGTCTTCTGTGCCTGCATGTGCAGCTTTGCACCTGTTCATGTGCATGCAAAGACAATACAAGCTATCGGGACTGTGCCTCATGGAGCAGCCAGCACAGCCAGAGGTAGCTGCCACTCATCTGTCAGGCACCTTTGGCCAGGCCCATGTACCCCATCACCTTCAAGCTGGAACACACTTCGCTCCTCTGTAAAAGACAGATCAACGTGCCCACCTTGCAGTTTTTGTGAAGATCCATCATTTTTTGCTTAACAAATATTCAAATACCTACTGTGAGCCTGGCTTCCAGCACACAGTAAATACTCAATGACAGTGCCTTTAAGAAAAGCTTGAGAAGAGCAGGTGGCGTGGTGGTTAAGGCACTGGACTCCCATATGGCCAACTGCGGTTCGAATCCCAGACCTGGCAACTTGCTTTCTCGCTTTCTTTCTGTCTCTCTCAGGTGAGTGCATGTGCCCTATAGCAAATTAAGAATAATAATAATGATAAATAAAATTTTTAAAAATAAAATCTTTCAAACCTGTGTGAAAGGTACACAGGGAGAAATATTCCACTCTCTGTTATTTGGCAACCTCTGTGGCTAGAGACGTTTGGGTGAGGAGTATCTTGCTCAGTAGCTGGGGTAAAACCCACAAGGAACAGCACGTTTTTAAAGCTCTGGTGGACTCAGCATTGCCACCTGCCATTGGTCTCACTGCCACTGACTGCACACCAACTTGTCTCTCTCTCCCACTAGAGATGGTGAGAGGCCACATCTGTGTGCCTTTTGCAGCGTTGTTCCCGGGAGCTTGCGGTGCCTCACCCCTTTGGGCACTTCAGACATATTCGTTGGATCACAACACGGGAGCCCGTTGCGGGTGTCCCGCTGCTCACTGGCCTGGCGTCTGGTCTTTACTGCGCATTAGGTTATACATTGTGCAGACACTTCATTCCCCTCTTATTAGGCACCTTTTTTTTTTTTTTTAAGTTTTTTGCCATAGGGCATATGCATTCACCAGAGAGAGACAGTGAGAGAGAAAGTGAGAAATCATCCCCCAGGGTGATGGCCACCTTGCAATCCCTTCTCCTCCATTCTTCTCTTGGGATTTCGGGCATAGACACACATGCACCTGGCATGAGTTTCAAGCCACCAGGTGCAGGACTTGAACCACAATCAGCCATGTGGGAGTCCAGCACTTTAACCGTTATGCTACCTGCTGGTCCCTAATTTTGCCCAGGCCCTATGTCCGAAGACCAGATTTTAGTAGCAACTTTGCTGTTGGTTGACTTAACTCCAACAAGTTGCCTGGTTTCTCTGAACCTCAGTCCTTTCATCTGAAAACTGGCTGCATTAATAGAAATAATAGGCCCAGCCTGTGTGGGGAGCAGTAACACAAGTGCCCTGCAAGGCTGGAAGCCACACGGCCAGCCACGGTTCAGGTTCTTGAGTCGGCCTGAGAACCTGCATGGTGCTTGCCCGTGTGCCCTGGTAAGGGTGTTTCTCCGTCCCTCTCTCTTTCTCTCCCATCTCTCTCTCTCTCTTTTGCACACTCCCACACTTCCTGTCCATAGTACAGACCAGTGTTGCACCAGCAATCAGGGCAGCTACAGACCACAGCAGGAAAAAAAAGGGGGGGGGGGGCTCCTGGTTGTGTTATATCTTCAAGTAAACCACAGTGTGGTTCCGTAATCAGGCTCTTACCCCGCTTTTGCAGTAAGGGAAACTGAGGCACACCACGATGACTCCATGCAGCATCAGCAACCCAGCAAAAGACAGAGGCCTGCAGATGTGTCTCAGCATCCCTCCTCTCTCCTCTGGCTCAGTTAAGTCAGGTTTAGATTTATGAGTCGCCCTATCGTCTCCTCAAGGCCTGAAGCTCTGAAATGCTGCTGTCTGGCTTCCCAGATTGATAATCACGGTCTCTAGCCCCTAACGATGTCTGGAGACCAATTTGCATATTCACTTTCACTGTCCAAGCCAAATCCTCCCCGACAGCACTCCAGCTGGGCTGGCTGTCCTTCCATGCAGTCACCCCGTGTCCCAGCAAGTCAGCCTTTTTTCTCCAGGACACCAGCCTGTGGGATGCAGATTGTGTTGTGGAAAAGAGGAAGCATGTGACCTGCTTGTTTGCGTCAGTGCAGGGCAATACTCCTGCTCTTGGAATGCCCAAGCCACTATCAGAAAGGTTGTTTTTTTGTTTTTTTTTTTTTTTTTAAGAAGTTTTTGCCTCAGGGCATGTGTGCTTGCCAGAGAGAAACAGAGACAGAGACAGTGTGAGAAATCACCCCCAGGGGGGATGGCCACACCATAAGCCCTTCTTTATTCTCCTCCCAGGATCTCGGGCATGCACACACATGTGTCTAGCGTGAGTTTAAAGCCACCAGGTCTGGGACTCGAACCATGGTTGGCCATGTAGGAGTCTAGCAACATAACCATTACAGCATCTGCTGGCCCCTAGAAAGGTTGTCTTAACAGCTTAGAAGAGTCTGGCCACATGGAAGGGTATCAGAAGCATGTGTGCTTCAAATTCTCTTCCTGCCCATTCCAAGCAGTCTTCTAAAATCTGCAGAAATCCACCTCCACTCTCCCCCTTGTCCTGCGCGGCCTTCCTCAGGGATCATCTCTAGGAAGCACCTGGCAGCAGCAGGAGGAAGGCTGCCACCTGCCTTCACATCTAGGGGAGTCCAGACCCTCACCTCTGCTTTAAGCAGGACAGCCCAGCTAGAACTCTCATGAGGAAGCAGCAGCAGCAGAGAGACCTTCAAGCTGTTTAACTCTCCGGCTGAAAGACCATACTATGCAACTTCCAGGCCACACAGACCTGACCAGCAGTGTCCACGGGACGAGCAGCCTTTGGGGTTCACTGATGTGATTAAAACCATCCCTGCAGCAGGATCTGCCAATCACACACCCCACAACCTAAAGCTGTCGGTAAAACCAACCCAATTAAGTGTGGCCGTGGTGTTCAGAGGCTACCTCCTCCTCCCGGAAGCCTTCTTTCCCTCCTTGAGGCTGATTTAAGGGCTGCTTCTAATTCTCTGTCCCTCTGAACTCTGCCCTTCTAGTCCTGTGACCGTTCTGTAGAATATTAATTGACCACTTGGGTGTGTGCACTCGGTTCTAAGTGTCGACCATGTAAGACTGTTGTTAAGTTTCTGTAGCCCCCAGACCCGGTGCAGCTCATGGCACAGACCACACTCTCACAGTTCATGGAGTGAAGCAAGTGACGGCATATGGAGCTCTAGTGGTTTGGTTTGGGGCAATGCTTGTTTTGGAATTCTACTTTCTATTTTTTTTTTTTTTTTTTTTTTTGAGAGGATTTTGCTATAGGGCACATGTGCTTGCCAGAAACACAGAGAGAGAGAAAGAGACAGAAAGTGAGAAATCACCACCCCCCCAGGGGGGATGGCCTCGCCGCAATCCCTTCTCCTCCATTCTCCTCTCGGGATCTTGGGCACGCACGCACACGCGCCCGGCGTGAGTTTAAGCCACTGGGTCTGGGACTCAAACCACGGTCGACGACATGGGAGTCCAGCGACATAGCCATCATTCCGCCAACTGCTGGCTGGTCCCTGGAATTCTACTTTTGATGGTAGGAAATGGACCAAGAGCAAACCATCAACTTAATCCTACGGACAGCATCAAAGGAAGGAAACGTGCTGGACTGGGATTTATGTTTCTGCATTGTGGAGTTCATGTCATCTCTTTCTGATGTCCGTCTAGTGAGTAAAACCTTGGCCCACCACTCCCCTTCCAACACAGCTGGTATACCTTGATGGACACGTTTTCTTA
Organism: Tupaia tana; assembly: GCA_026018925.1. Classification (NCBI taxonomy): domain Eukaryota; kingdom Metazoa; phylum Chordata; class Mammalia; order Scandentia; family Tupaiidae; genus Tupaia; species Tupaia tana. Next base: position 109,653,058 of record JAKSZU010000004.1, on the reverse strand, counting down.
TCTATAAAACGAAGAGTGTGGGCTAGCTAGAAAATGCCTAGTGTCCGCCTTGCTATTCTGTTATTCCGGAACACATTCAGACAACACCCCGAGATGGCAAAGGGCCCGGATATCCTTCATAGCATGTCTGAGGGACTGTGCATGCTTAGTCAAGGAGGGCGATGACTCAGGGAACATGACAGCTGGCTTGAGTTATTTGAGAGACTGTCATGTAGAAGATGAAAAGGATTAGATTCTTTTGAAGGGCCCCAAGGGCTATAAAAAAGACCAATTATTAATTCATTCAACAAATATTGGAGTGTCTGCTATATGCCAGGCACTATTCTAGATAGCAGTGCTGCAGTAATGAATAAAACAGACAAAGCCCTTTGCCTCCACTGAGTCTTCATGCAGGTGAGCAGAGTCATTCCAGAAATAAAATCAATCCAGTGGATAGGAGTTTCTGGGTCCCTCAAAATGACCTGCCTGTGAGCTTAAGCTCTTTTGTGCTCAAGAATACATTGAGTACTTGGAATCTGCTTCCCATGACTGGTTTGACCAGGTGACCTCATTAGTTCCTTTTAGTCCTACAATCCGATGAGTCTAAGGCTGGTTAAGATGAGTGTGCTCCGGCTACTCTGACACCACCGGGTCAATCAGGACCTCCGCTCTTTGCCAACTCTCATTCTAAAAAGAAGAGATGAAGCAGATGCAGCAGCTGTCTTTATGAATAAAGGACCAAATATAGTACTTGAATAAAATGCATGAGGTGCCTTTTCCTTGTGATAGTAAGGCTGAAGAGAGAAGACCACAGGGCACGACCAACTCGATAGAAGAACCGAAGAGGCGACTTCAGGAGGAAGAGAGGAGGAGATGGGGATGGGGTGGAGGTTGAGCCTTTAATGAGAGAGTGAGCAGGGAGCGAACACAGGAGACAGATGAAGAGGCCAGCAGCACGAGGCCCTAAATACCCAGGCTTGTTCCTGCTACCTTGTTGCAGTCATCCTCTTTTCTGTGGTGGTGGGTCTCCTGAATCTCATCGTGGTGCCCGGGTTTCAACCAGGAGTTTATACCCATTGCCTGGGCCTGTGACAGCCTGGCTGAGAGAAAACAGAAGACCACAAAGCTCTGCCCTGCCAGGAGTTTTCCCGGCTCTGAAACACCTAGGACCACTGACCTCCAGAGGGACTGAGGTCTGCATTTCCTGTTAGCCTTGCTTCCTGCAAGGGGACACGGAGAGGATGCTTACAGGTGTGCAGAAGCCATATCTGATGCAGAATTCGGGGCCTGGACTCCCCGCTTTCCGCAGTCTGACCCTTCGCTTTGTAGGATTGCTTATGCTCTGTCGTGTTTCTGTACCTGTGGGTAACATGGCGGGCAGTGGCAGGAATGTGGGCCTGGAGGCATCACATATCTTGGTTGGTTTTTCATTTGGTTGTCAGTAATTCTGTAGGGTAGAAGAGACAGGAACTAGCTCCTGTAACTTCCAGGAGACGAAACTGGTCATGAGCAGTTCATTTGTCTAAACCTAGACAGTTACAACTGGTGTTAAAACTAGGATAGTGGGGGCCAGCAGGTGGCATAGTGGATACATTACTGAACTCCCACATGGCGGACCACAGTTCAAGTCCTGGACCTGGTGACTTGAAAATCACACCAGGCACATGTGCATACATGCCCAAGATCCCAGGAAAGAAATGGAGGAGAAGGGATTGCAGTGTGGCCATCCCCCTGACAGGTGATTTCTTAATTTGCCTCCCATTGTCTGTCTGTCTGTCTGTCTGTCTGTCTCTCTCTCTCTCTCTCTGGCGAGCCCTACGGCAAAAACCTCTTTTAAAAAAAAGACTAGGATAGCATGGGGCTGGCAAGTGGTATGGTGATTAAGGTGCTGGACTCTTCCACGGCTGACCACAGTTCAAGTCCTGGACCTGGCAGCTTGCTTTCTTACTCCCCCTCCCCACCTCCCTCCCTCCCTCCCTCCCTCCCTCCCTCCCTCCCTCCCCCTCTCTCTCTCTCTCTCTCTCTCTCTCTCTCTCTCTCTGGTGATTGCAGGTGTCCTATAACAAATCTTTTAAAATAATAATAATAAAATGATTCTAAAAAAAAAGAGACTAGGATAGAATGACATGGTGAAAAAAAGTACTGAGTTTATCGTCAGGCATCCTGGGTTCAAACCTCAGCTCTGCTACTGTTGAGCTGTGTGCGTTAAAACATGAGTTTTCTGGTACAGATGCTGCACACTCTACAGGGTTGTCAGAGCCCAGTAAATCAATCCTAGTAAAAAATTATTGTGAGTCAAAAATGCAGTTAATACCCTAATTAATTGTGAAGTCACAAAAATCATAAGTTGAACAATCTTGTCAGAGACCATCTAAGACTGACTTAGTTTTGTTATCTACAAAATAAATAGGTTTGACTAGGAAGGGAACACAGGGCAAAGAGGTGACAGCTGGGCCACCTCTGTCATTTCTGTGCCTGTGGCAGGCATGGCTAATCAATCACAGTGCACGGCCCCCCCGAGCCAGGTGCAGCCCTGGAGTCCTCGGCAGAGCACTGGCCGGAGCCAGCAGCCACTGCTGAATACCAGTTAGCACGCAGGGACAGTGCTCGCCACCCCGTCTGCTCTTGGGGTTCTTTTCCAGGCTCACATTCTGGGCATAGAAAATCCGTCTCCTCTCTTCCAGCTTCATGCTCTTGCCAGGGCACCCTGAAACATTCCTTTTCTATAGATAATTAGAAAGAGCAATAGGCAGGGCCAGGCTGCCATGGCACGCAGTAGCTCAGCATTCAGTGGTGCTGGAGCCATGTGGACCACTGGGGTTAGGTTCCCGGGCTGACCTGTCTACACTGGTAGGGGGCGTGGCAGTTGTACCTGTGAGCCTGGCTGGCCAGGGAGATGGGGTGGATCACAGTGGGAGACGCTGTCAAACGGTGCTTGTTTTTCTCTCTCTCAAAGAAAGAGACAGACAGAAAGACTGAGGAATAAGCCTATCTGGGTTCAGGCCCCTTCCCTGTCCAGTGAGAGTTCATTTCCTCCTATTTAAGGATCTTGTGGGTGCACCTACCCCGCGTGGCAGTTCAGAGCAGTGAGGTAGATTCTGTGGGCAAGCCCCTTCCTAGACTGTGAGGTGCCTCCCAGCAAACTCAGCCATCAGTGCAGCGGCTCTGTGCCAGGCCCCACAGTCGCAGGATCTCTAGCGCCCCCTGCAGGCACCACAGCCCCTTTCTGGGACAGTGACCGCCTGAGCGAGCTGCTTGTCCTTGCAGCTGTTCATCAGACACCCCGCCGCGCTGCAGGCAGGGTAGCCCAGGCCTTCTGGGTAGAGGGGTTTTTCTTATCTTCTGCAAGGTCTCTGTTTTCCTTTTGGCAGATCCTCCTGTTCCCCCCTTTTTCGGTTTATTTGCTCTTTGACTCCTTGATTTTTGGCTGTAACTTGCAGAGGAAGTTCTGCTTCTCTGGAGAGAGACGAGGGGACCCAGTCCCTAATGACCTGAGTGTGAGAGCTGGCAGGGACGGCAGCCACTGTGAGTGCTGCACAGCATCGGGGACAGCGCACAGCGAGAAGTCAGCTCCCCGCCCTCACACCCAGTCCCTGCAGGCCCTGTGAAGATTAACGCGTCATCTCGAAAGCACTCGGCACTTCCTGAGGAAAGCGGTGCTGTGAGTTCAGGCACTGCGGAGAGATGGAGCTCTTATGAGATCGCTGACACGCTCCGTGCCCCGGAGTTCTCGCAGCCTGCTCCGGTACATCCGCAGTGCCCTGCTAGCTCCCGCTGGTCCCGGAGAACAGCAGGTGACTGGCCACAGAGGGTTAAGACACGGCGCTTAGTCCACCTAGAATTCCAGAGTGGCATGTCCCCTTGCAGAGGCCTGCCTGAGGAGGGGTGTGCCATGCTTCTGGGTTCTTTCTGCCCCACCTTGAGGACACAGGAACCCTTAGGGACTTCCAGGTCAAGGGACACCGAATCTCTTAATATATGAGGGGCATAGAGCATGGTACAGCAGAAAGATGCAGCCCACTGAGGCTGATCCACGTGGGGAGGTTCCACGTTTGTGTCCAGAGGCCTCCTTTGGGGTAGCAGGGGGCTGGCTAAGACTTGGGGTGGGCTGCTGTATGAAGAGCCTGTTGGCATGCTCCTCTGTCTCTCACTTTGAAAAATGAGAGGGAGAGAAGGAAGGGAGGGGAAGAGGAAAGAGGAGAGGAGACGAGACAAGACGAGAGGAGAGGAGAGGAGAGAGGAGAAGAGAAAAAGAAAAATAATTAAAATATAGATACAGACAAAATACAAAAACCAGCTTTGGGAAAACAAGTGTGGTCTATGTCAATTCTAAAATACCTGAGATGATTCCTCTTTGCACTGTCCCTGCAGAACACACAGATGTGACAATTCAGAGGAAGGAAAACACTCGGGCCTTGGCCTCCCCTCCCCATTTGACAGAACATGTGAAGTCAGGAGCCTGTGCCTGTGTAGGTCGGGGTGGGTATCCAGATCCAGGAACTGAATAGAAACTTCCATCTACTCATGCCTCTGGCTGCAAAAGTGCCACCTACCCTTTGAGTCTTCAAGGAGGAGGTCTTCACCCCCTGGACTGAGTAGGAAACCGGTAACAACAGTGGGAAACGGAAGTAGGAAGCCTGTGACTTACCACTGAACAGACAGGGTCAATCCGTGCTTCATCTGAGTCCGATCTGGAGGAGGCAGGTGATGCTGGGTGAGCGCCATCAGAGTGACGTTCTCTGTGAGCGTGTGTCCCAGCTTTGGATACTGCAGTTGGCTGATCATTCCCAGGGGACCCTTTGTCCACAAAGGACCTGCTTTCAGAGTTTGGGACTTTGAAAACGAAAGAGTGTGTTTCCAAGATGCCATTGCTGTAGGTTGACTATCGACATATTTCTGCCCTTTGGGCTCACTTTTTTCGCTTCTCTTCTGGGGCAGGTCTACACCGCGTCCATACAAGTGTCTCAGGAAAGTGAATGTGCTCTGGCTGGAAGTCATTTGGGGCAAGTAAGCTCCTCTGCTCGACCCACCTTCAGGGAACTTGTACGAACCTCAAAATCGGCCTGAGGAATGTGCTTGCCCAGTAACAGACCTGAGTTCAGTGCAGACTTGAGCCGCTTCCTTAGAAACGATTCGGCGGGTGAGCGACGTTAATGACGCCCTCCTGCCCTGCTCAGGAGGGCCAGAGAGCTTGAGGGTATCCGGCCAGAGGGGAGTGGCACTTCTCGCTGTAGCTTGGCAGTGTGTAGAACTCGTTCCTCGGAGACACAGTGGGGGCTGAAACTATAAATAGACTCAGGAGGCAACCTATAGGAAAAGTCGTAGATAGCAGATGTAGGCTTGTTTAGTACGGGGAAGTTGGCATTTGGTCATGTTTTACAGTTCACATTTTGGATGGAGCCCCCATACTCTTCCATGATGCTTGGAGATGCCACTGTAGGGGACAGAATGTAGGGGGTGACTGCTGGTTTCACCTACCGAGGCGCTCTGAAATTCTCATGGCCTACTTCTTGTTATTTAAGACTTTCTATCACAGAGGATTTCAAACATCTTTCTTTCTCTTAGACATTCAAATGCCCTACTTTTTTTTCTTAAGGTTTTTTTTTTTCCCCTTTTGACACAGGGTTGCTGGAGAGACAGAGAGATAGTGAGAGGGAAGATGAGAAATCACCCTCTGGGGGAAGGCCATGCTGCAATCCCTTCTCCTCCTGGGATTTTGGGTACACACACATACACATACACACACACACATACACCCCTAGCATGATTTGCAAGCCACCAGGTCCAGGACTCCAACCGCAGTCGGCCATGTGGAGTCCAGCACCTTACCTACCATGTCCCTGCTGGCCCTCTTACTCTTTTTAAGCAAGTCTAACTCTCCTCTCCCCCTTTGCTGTTCTGGTCTCTTTCAAATGGCCATCTCTTCAGGACGCTCTGCAGCAATCTGGAGAAGCTGTGTGTGCTCAGCCCTGCCGTAAGCCGGAAACCAGAGCTCCCACCCTGCCTCTGCCCAGCTGCTCCGCCGCAGCGTCTCCTCACTGTCTTCCTCATGCAGGAGAGGGAGCTGGATTACGTGCCCTCCAAGGTCCTGTTGGCAGTAAAATTCTATGAATCAGTGATAAATGTTATACACACACTCATTCTGGGAGTCCCCAGAATCCAAGAACAGAGAGGGAGGGAGACTGCTTTGTCTTCTTTTCCAAAAAGGATGAAGCAGAGCATTCCTCCCCCTGGACAGGAGGAAATGAACGTGGTAGGCTCTGTGTAAAGAAACCCCGCAGATGGGGAAAGCCCACCGCTTGCTCGTCTCTGACCCGGCTGAGGAGCGCGGTGTGGAGAGAGGGAACCGTGCAGTCTGGGTGCAGACACGGCTTAGTCGGCAGCTGATTCTCAGTCTCCCGTTGGTAAAATGAAGGTAAGATCGTGGCATCTGGGCTGGCAGTGAGGACGAAAGGAGACTAGTGACATCAGGGCCTTTCTGGCTCCTGGCCTAGAGGAAGTGCTCAGTAATTGTTGATGTTTAGAGAAAGGGAGGTGGGGTTCCAGAACAGGGTGATTGAATGACAGGCTGTCGTGAGTGGCCGTGGAGAGGCCAGCGTGGCTGAAGGGGGCAGCCGAGGAAATGCCGCAGCCTGCAGCCTGCCGCCCACAGCTGTGCGAAGACCCGCTCTAATTAAATAGGCACTAGACTAGCCCTGGAACATCCCTAACCTCTAAAAACCAGACATGGTGTTCCACATTATATCTGCACTTATTTTCTTTAAGGTCACTACACTGCACAGTTACTATTATTTAAAAGTTGCATACATTTTAATCATTGGAAGTCGTCCCACATTTGTGGAATTTGAGATTCCCCAGGAAGTCAACACATCTCCTTGTTGGGTTTGTGTCACTGCCACCTGCTGGCGGACTATGCAAATTGCAGGAGTTTTGTTTTAAGAAAAGGTACCCTTAAAGTACCTCTGTATAGTCGTTAAGTTACGTGGTCACAACATACTGAGATGTTCTCCCGAGAGTTTCACGGGCAGGCCCTGAGGAAGACCAGTGGTGGCCTTACAAGGAGTCTCAGGCACTGCCCCAGCGTCTACTGCGTCAGGGTGCACAGCTGTGCAAGACCCAGCCTTGTTCTTGGCCAGGACACCACGAGAGGAGCAGTGGGGTACATGAAGGGCCCTGGCTGTGGGAGAGCCTGTGCAGTGACAGATGGCTGTCACCGGACACTTGCTGTGCTCGTTCCCTGTCTGATGCACGTGACAACGATCTCGTTTGATATCAGAGGCCTGAGCAGCCTGCATTTGGGTTATCTGAGGGGTCCTGAAACCCATCCCCTGCAAATACCGAGGGGTGACTGCTTGTGCGAGCTGTTCGATGCCCACAGTGGCATAGCAGGATCAGCAAACGTGACACATACGACTTACTACAGGATGTCGTTGCGCATGGCCTCCAATGCGGGACCCGTTCTCACAGCCTGTTGCTTATCTCCAGACTCTGCCATGGCTCTTTGAGCGAGGAAAGCCGCCCTTGCTCTTGTCTTGGGTGGGCAGTCACTGTCTGCCAGTGGGTTCTATTACTGTCGTCGGGAGGGATTTTCCTGTCCCCACCCTCCAGCCTGCACCAGCCATCGCTTCCTCCCTGCAGCAGTCTTGCCTGGCCCTCTGCAGTGGGGCTCATGGGGCTTGCCTGTCCTCTGAGCTTCCGGCACCGCCTCCCACGGCCTTCATTTGGTGGGGTCGTAAAAATCCCCTTGGGAGGTGCTGGTAGACCAAGGCGCCCTGCCTGGGCCCACAGCTGTGTGGCCGCCTTGACAGCTACTCAGCTTGGTGAGAACAGTGTTCTTCATCAGGGCTGGTGCTTCTCCATCCTGCCACGTGTCTGGCTATGCAGATAGACACACGGTCAGGGAGAAAAACAGGTCTGGGAACCCGTGAACTGAGGTTTAGACCCCCTCCTGCCAATAAATAGCTGCATCATCTTGGGAAGGCCACCTAGCTCGTCTGTGTCCAGGCCCCTCAGCTCCATCGTGGGGCTCACACTGTCTGCTCTGCAGTAACTCGGGATCTCTCCACAGCAGCACTATGGATGTCTGAGCCTGGACAGCTCTTTGCTGGAGGCTGTCCTGTGCATTGAAGGCTGTTTAGCAACCCTGGCCACCACCCTCTAAGTGCCAGCACATCTCCCGGTCACAACTACCAGATGCGTTTCCAGACAGACCCAAGTATGGCAGAGTGGTCCCCAGTCAAGAACCACTACGTTAACTCACAGGACTACCAGGATAGCTTAAAGACACATGTGGAGTATGGGCACTGCAGTCGTCTTCAGCTGCATTCTCTGGCATTTGGTCTCCTCTGACTGGTCTGCACTAGGGTAGAAGCAGAAAGAGGAGACAGCACACCACCCCCTGCAGGGCCAGCGAGGTGCTTCTCGTCTGTGCTCTGCTTCGTGCAGTTCAAGTATGTTTCTTTTTTCTGTGGAATATTTCCTGTGTGTGAAGTGAAGGTGAAGATGAAGAGCAGCGTGTGTTGTCATGGATGATCCACTCTCGTGGGAAGAATATTTAAACACAGAAAAGACTAGAATACAGAGTGGACATACCTAAGGCCATGGTGGGGAGGGAAGGGGGAGGAGGCAGTCAGGCAGCACAGAGAAAATGCTTGTGGGAGAGGCTGTTCCTGACAGGCCCTGAGGGTTGACTAGGATTTCAGGAAGCAGAGGTGGGACAGCACAGCTGGGGGTAAAAGAACGTGATCTGTGTAGAAAGCGTGGAGGAGTAATGAGAAGGGAGCAGTTTGCAAAACCTCCAAAGTGGTCCATTTGCAAAGCCTCTGAAGACCAGGTTCATGTTGTCCTTAACTGGGTGGGCAGTGGGGTGCAGCAGAGCACATGGAAGAAGTGGTGTGGGAGTCATGTCTGGAGTGGATCAGAGTGAGAGGGAGCCAGGGAATGGGGCTCTAGGGGACGAAGGAAGGGGAGGAGGCAGAGACTTGGGGATCCCTAGGAAAAGGGTCTCCATTAGCAGAACAGAGGACAAGTGGAAGAAGCATTGGAGAAGGACTGGGAAAAGCATTAAAATGGGGGCTTCCCAAATTCACCAGGAGTGGCATTTGATGCTTTGGTTTTTTTTTCCCACGGAGAAGGGTTTCTCAGATCCATTCATTGTTTTTAAGAGACTATTCATGTGACCCTTATTAAATAAGTCCAGGGTGGAGGGGATGCAAGCAGCTCAGCTGGGAACCTTCGCCTCTGTGCAGAGCACCTTCTTGCAAACAAACAATTCGAGTTTGGATTTAACTAAGTTAACAGCAGGAGCAGGATTGCACATGGAACAGATGCCATATGCTGCTTTTTCCTAATGCACCAGGACGCTCTCAATCTATCCATGCAAGAGTGTGGCCTCGGCAGGGCCCTGAGCGCCGGAGCTCTGCAGCTGGGCTCCCTGCTGCTGCTCACAGGCCCAGGCAGAATGTAACCCAGACTCTGGAGTGTGTAAGCAGGATTCTCAGGTTCGTGTTCGTGTTCTGGCGAAAGGGTTCCGTCCTTCCCAGGGACAGCTCCATCACGCCCACATCTCGTCCTCTCTGCAGGTGACCCCACTGTGATCTGCTTTCCTCCTGGGAACCTTGCTTTCTCTCCTTCACTCCTTTTATCATTTCATCCAGCACCTTTATGCAAGTAACGCATCTAAGGAGGGGCAGAGTGGTGGCTCCCAGCACCCGTCTTCCATCCCCCTACATAGTCATGAATATTTGCCTGCTGGCTAGCCAGAGGGACACCCCCTGCTTTCTTGGGGCTGCCATGGCGATGGCCACCCTAGGTCACAGACTCGATTCCGCATCCACTCCAGGGGAAACGGTGGAAAAGATGCTAAGGATGAACCTGTGGATGTCAGTGTTGGGGTTCGCTCCAAAGCCTTCTCCCCTCTGTTCTCTAACCCTACAATCAAGGGCAGTGGCTCCCCCGAGGTAGCTTTGCACCATGGGCTAGGCATCTTTACCTCCATTAGCCCATTACATTGTCACAGTGGAAGCTAGCACAAGTATTGACCCCTACTTTATAGGGATGGGGTGTGGGCAGGGGGGTGACTCGGGGCCAGGTCCAGACCTCACTTTGCTGACCCCCATCGAGGCCCTGTCCATTGCTGGCCTCTGTCCAGGCCTGTCACTTCCTGTCCTCTTGCTGTAGGAATCCTGTGGTCCATTTCACAGCTCATTAACACCTCCATGGAATGAGGGCTGCAGAAAGGAGGAGCAAGATAAACTAATGAGGAATAGATACACAGATGAGGAAGGAGGGGATAAATAAAATAAGGAATTAAAAAAGGATTAAAAGGAGATTAAATGCAAAGAAGAAAAATTTAGTTTATATTAATAGGTCTAATTAAGGTGTAATTAAGGTGTAAAATTTGTCTTTGTGCATGGTGGCATGTGCGTGTAGTCCTGGCTACTTGGGAGGCTGAGGCAGGAGGGTCATGTCTACACACATGCATGTGCGTACAGCCACACGCGTGTGCACACGCATGCATGCACTCACATACTGCTTTTGTTGGAGTAGCGCCCCTATTTCTCAGTTTCTTCATTTCCTTTGGGTCCTGTGTCCCGGGCTTTTGTTTATCATAAGTTCTCCAGTGCTCTTACGATAAAGCTTATACCGAAACCCCCAATTTATGATTCAACTTTTTTAAAAATTCCAGAGGATGCATATATGTGCATGAAAGAGAGACAGAGAGTGAGCATGTGCCCCTTTGCACAGCCTGGTCATGCCACAATCCTTTCCCCCCAGTTCTTCACCCCATCAGGGTCCTAGACACACGTGCAGGCATGTTTTAAAGCTGCTGGGGCAGGACTTGGCCCCTGGTCAGCCATGTGGAATCTAGCTTCCTCTGTGCTGTGCTTAGGGGCCAGCCCTGACTTCGGGTGCTTCAGTGTCACAGTGGTTCGAAAGAAATACTCGTTCAGTAGAAGTCGAACTTCAGAGTTTGAATTTTGCCCTTTTTCCGGGCTCACTGTACACAGTACAGCAGTCTCTCGAAGCACTAGCCATGGCTGCAAGCCACAGCTCCCAGTGGGCCACGCCATCCCGAGTAAACAACTGATGCTGACTTCCACAGGGTGCTGTGCTGCCAGCGTGTTTGGAGAATCATGTTTGGGTGCCTGCGTCCTGCCGTCTCCACCCCACGCCCATTTTTAGTCTATGGTATTTTCAATTCAAGATGGATTTATTGAGACAGGATCTCATCATAAATCAAGGAGCTTCTGTACTCTGAGGCCGATTGCACTGGCTGTTTATCAAATAGCAAAATGCCTCGTCTGATACGAGGTCCGTGTTTCCTACTGGCCACTTCTAAAACAATCCCAGGTGCGTGCCACACGGTTCTCCATGGATGTTTGCCCTCTGATAGACTGGGGGTGTTGCAAGTGAAGTGTGGTTTTTGGTCTCATCCTGAACCTTCGGGTTCACTTCAGCAGGTGGTCAGTATCTCTGTTTTTGTGTGATTATGTTAGAGGCCTCTCCGCTCCCACACAGTGCTGGTCAGACAAATTTGCGAACTAAATTTATCTGTCACTTTCCATCACCAACGTTTCCTTTACCAACATCTGTTCAAACTGATGATGTTTTTGGTAGTGATAGATTCCATTTCTGCTGGTACTGCTAGGAGTGGCAATAATGTTTACTGGGCACCTAATGCATGTCTAGCACTTTAAACACCGTGAGCACATATGCAGGTACTTCAAAATGTTTACGGATATAATGACTGAAAATATGAATTTTTCATGTAGGTTAAGGCGCTGGATCCCATATGGCTGACTGTAGTTCAAGTCCCGAACCTGGCAACTTGAAAAACACACCAAGTGTGTGTGCACACATACCCAAAATCTCAAGAGGAGAACCAAGGAGAAGGGACTGCAGTGTGGCTATCCCCTGGGGGTGCTTTCTCACTTTTTCTCTCTCTGTCTTTGTCACACACTCTCTCTGTCTCTCTCTGGTGAGGGCACATGGCCTGGAACAAAAATGTTTTGAAGTGAATTTTGTGTTTTTGCAAAAATGTTTTGAAATCTGTGTATCATTTTTTCAAAATACACATTTCCTATGAACCTTTTTTTTTTCTTTCGAGAGGATTTTGCTATAGGGCGCATGCACTCACCAGAAAGACAGAGAGAGACAGAGAGACAGAAAGTAAGAAAACACCCCCCAGTGGGGATGGCCACGCCACAATCCCTTCTCCTCCATTCTCCTCTCGGGATCTTGGGCACGCACACACACGTGCACCAGGTCCGGGACTCAAACCATGGTCGACCACTTGGGAGTTCAGCGACATAGCCGTTACACCAACTGCTGGCCCCTCCATGAACCTTTTGAAGACTTCTCTTACAACGGGCGCCAGCTGGTGATAAAGACACTACAGAATCTCAAGGTTAGACACTCCTGGAGCCCCAGGTGGCCCCGAGTCCTCAGGGAGGAAGTTGGACTCTCCATGTGTGTGCACATGGTGAGGGCAATGGCCCACAGTCCCAGGTAAGCCCCGTCCCCAGGCCTGGCGGAGAGCCACAGACCTGCCCACGCCAGCCCACAGCTGCAGGATTGTGGAGCGGCACTGAGGCGAGCCCAGCTGTGGTGCACACGCAGCCCAGGCCTGGCAGGTTATTCCTGGAGAAGCACAGCAGCGTGAGCTCATGCCGAGCCTCCTTCCCAGGCCACCGGGAGGCAGGCCGGAGAGAAAAGATGTGACTGATTAAGGAAGAGACATTTCACGGAGGAGACCCGACAGGTGCCTGGTGCCTGTGTCCCCACACCAGCTGTGCCAGGCCACATCCAGTCTGGGGCTGGCTCCACAAAACCTCTTCTCCATGGCCTTCCAAATTCCAGCACCCAGGAACCAAGTTGCCTTCTCCTGGCTTCCTCCTCCTGTAGCCCCCGGAGGAAATTCTGCCCAGCCCTGTCGGGCCGTTTCCTGAGGGGCTCAGTGTGAGGATGGTTCCGAAGTAGCATGTTTCCAAAGTCTGCATGATGAAATTTGGTGGTAACCAGATTAAGAGGGTAGACACTTAACCAACATGATGTCATGGTGGTTGGAGCAGCTGGCTTGCACATGTGACTGCAGTTCAAGTTCTGGATTGTGGCATGGCCATCCCCCCCCCCACCAGGGGTGATGTCTCACTCCCCTCACTCTGTCTCTCTCCAGTGAGTACACGTGCCTTATAGCAAATTCACAAAGAGAAAGAAAGAAAAGAGGACAGGAGAGTGGACAGAGGGGTGGGGAGAGAGGAGAGGAGAGGAGAAGAGAGGGAGAGGAAGGAAAGAATGAGATGGAGCTTGGGGAGGAGATTAGGATTAAGGACTGAGGGCATCAGGCTGGGGCCCCGAGACTGGGTCCTGGTGGGTTTATTAGAGGAGGGAATGAGCAGACAGTGGTGCAGCAGTAAGGCCGGACTCCGTGAGGCAGCCCCACATGGCAAGGTCGCCTGTTCACATCTGGAGCCCTCCCTGAGTATGCACCGCCCACGTGCCCGTGTCCTGGGTCTCTCTCTCACAAGGGGTGGGAGTGAGACAGAGACAGTACGCGCATCCCACTCTGCCTCACCGGGTGATGCCCCTTGCCTCTTCAGACAGCAGCAAGTCCCCACCAGCAAGAAGACGCTCACCAGATACAGCTCCTGACACTGGCCTCTCTTCTTGAGTTTAAATACCCAAGGGTCTAGAACAGTGCCTGGCACACAGCAAGTGCCCCAGTGTTTGTTTTGTTAGCAGTATCATTATTGCTCTTGTTCAGTGTTATTCTGTAGGAAGGACAACAGAGACACACAGATGTACCAGGAGCCCAAAGAGAGACACTTAACCAAGTGAGGGATCTTGGAAGGAGTCTCGGAGGAGACGACAGTGAACTGACTCTGGAAGGATGACTAGTCATTACCCAAGCAGAAAGGTGCAGACGTTCAGGAAAAGGGTGTTGAAAGCCCTGAGCCAGACGGTGGGCGTGTGCTAGACACTGCGAGGCCTGCCCTCACTGTCGCTGAGGTTCCAGGAGGTGCGCAGTGAGGGCCCAGGCAGAAGCAGGGTCAGAGCGTGACCTCCGTCCCTTCCAACCCCAGGCCCTTCATGTCAGCCTAGGCCCAGGCACAAGAGCAGGTCCCACTCTCACTCCCCTGTTTCTGGCCTCATTATGGACAGACTTCGAAAAGCTTGAGGAAGGGACCAGGAGGTGGCGTGGTGGTTAAGGCACTGGACACTCCCACATGGCTGACCACAGTTAGAGTCCTGGACCTGGTGGCTTGCTTTCTCACTTTCCATCTCTCTCTTTCTCTATGTGTGTGTGTGTGTGTGTGTGTGTGTGTGGTGTGTGTGTGCACGCATGTGTGTGTCTGGTCAGATTAAAATAAATGATGAATGAATAAATAAAATTAAATAAATCTGATAAAAAAAGTTTGAGGAAAAATGAAATTCAAGTGCAGGATTATTTTAGTGCAAAACAAAAAAAGAAATCCATGAGAAGTTTTAGTCATGTGTTTTCCCAGATGTCGTGAGGACCCCGAGTCATTGTAGAGGGGTAGGTGTGATTCACATGGCACCATAATGCTCCCCGTGGATTTCTGCAGAGCCAGCGAAGCACCCCATTGGCTGCTCCTGGCTATTTCCAGTGGGAGGTTCTGGCCAGAGGGCCCCTTCCTCACCCAGCCTGGCCCCTCAGGGAACTGCCCCCAGTTCCCGCAGTTCCTCCGTCTCTGCGGTTTCCTACCAGCGGACCTCCTTTTTTTCTTTTCCTTTTTATTTTTTGCTACAGGGTGTATGTACTCATGAGAGAGAAAGAGAAAAATGAGTGAGAAGTCACTCCCAGGAAGATGGCCATACTGCAGTCCCCCTCCCTCTATTCTCCTCTCAGGGTTTTGAGTATACATGCACATGCCCTAGTGTGATTTTCTTTTCTTTTCTTTGTTTATTTTTTTTTTGGAAGTTTAAATTTTCAAAAGTTTATTATTATAATTTTTATATTACATTTAATCACATGTATCTTTACAGTGTGTTACATTTCTTTTTCCAGCATGGTTGCCATGTGTATCAGTCAAGACAAAAGCATTATTACCCACATCATCATCATCGAATAGCTTTTCATCATTTTTTCCAGATTATTATTATTATTTTTTTCTCACTATTTTTTTAAACATTCAATCACTATATATAGTTCTACTTGTATAAAGAATTTACCCGACATGAACAAGCTGTTGAGTACAGGACTAGAACCACAGAGTTGGCCGCATCAGACCAAGCTGCCTTCACCTCCCTGCACCTGCTGGCCCACCTTCACCTCCCTGCACCTGCTGGCCCACCTTCACCTCCCTGCACCTGCTGGCCCACTCACCTCCCTGCACCTGCTGGCCCACCTTCACCTCCCCTGCACCTGCTGGCCCACCTTCACCTCCCTGCACCTGCTGGCCCACCTTCACCTCCCTGCACCTGCTGGCCCACCTTCACCTCCCTGCACCTGCTGGCCCACCTTCACCTCCCTGCACCTGCTGGCCCACCTTCACCTCCCTGCACCTGCTGGCCCACCTTCACCTCCCTGCACCTGCTGGCCCACCTTCACCTCCCTGCACCTGCTGGCCCACCTTCACCTCCCTGCACCTGCTGGCCCACCTTCACCTCCCTGCACCTGCTGGCCCACCTTCACCTCCCTGCACCTGCTGGCCCACCTTCACCTCCCTGCACCTGCTGGCCCACCTTCACCTCCCTGCACCTGCTGGCCCACCTTCACCTCCCTGCACCTGCTGGCCCACCTTCACCTCCCTGCACCTGCTGGCCCACCTTCACCTCCCTGCACCTGCTGGCCCACCTTCACCTCCCTGCACCTGCTGGCCCACCTTCACCTCCCTGCACCTGCTGGCCCACCTTCACCTCCCTGCACCTGCTGGCCCACCTTCACCTCCCTGCACCTGCTGGCCCACCTTCACCTCCCTGCACCTGCTGGCCCACCTTCACCTCCCTGCACCTGCTGGCCCACCTTCACCTCCCTGCACCTGCTGGCCCACCTTCACCTCCCTGCACCTGCTGGCCCACCTTCACCTCCCTGCACCTGCTGGCCCACTCACCTCCCTGCACCTGCTGGCCCACCTTCACCTCCCTGCACCTGCTGGCCCACCTTCACCTCCCTGCACCTGCTGGCCCACCTTCACCTCCCTGCACCTGCTGGCCCACCTTCACCTCCCTGCACCTGCTGGCCCACCTTCACCTCCCTGCACCTGCTGGCCCTCCTTCACCTCCCTGCACCTGCTGGCCCACCTTCACCTCCCTGCACCTGCTGGCCCACCTTCACCTCCCTGCACCTGCTGGCCCACCTTCACCTCCCTGCACCTGCTGGCCCACCTTCACCTCCCTGCACCTGCTGGCCCACCTTCACCTCCCTGCACCTGCTGGCCCACCTTCACCTCCCTGCACCTGCTGGCCCACCTTCACCTCCCTGCACCTGCTGGCCCACCTTCACCTCCCTGCACCTGCTGGCCCACCTTCACCTCCCTGCACCTGCTGGCCCTCAAAACCTTTTTTTAAATGTAAGCTTCTTCAAGTTGGTTTCTGACATTTGCAAATGAAAGAGTCCCAACTAATAGCCTGAGGAGCTGGATTTCATGTGAGCAGTGGGAGCCCATGAAGGCTGTGTATTTTAGAAATGTCACCCTGACTGCTCTGTGGAGGATGGATTAGTCTGGGAATGGGGACAGCCCCGGGCTGTCTTCTTTGTCCAGGAAAGAGAAGTGGTGAGGTCACTGGAGCAGGAACGGAGAAGAGAGACCACCCTGAGAACTCGAGGCAGGAGCCCTAGTGAGGGGAGCCCGCGGAGCCAGGACTGGCCTCCACCTGGGTCTCCATCAGGTGGCCTGGGCCCACTGCAGGCGGTCAGATGTGGGAGGCTCGGCCTGACTAGGAAGGGCAGAGACACTCCCCTCACGGCCCAGCCTTCCTGCTGCTTCCACTGTCACCGTGCCGTGACCGGGTCTGCTGTCCTGGGATTCCTTCAGATGTGTTTGTCTAGTGTGCCACTTCCGGAGGGTGACCCCTGACCCGAGCAGGCCCTGCCCTCTGCTGTTTTGATCCTGTTTCCTGGGTGCTCACGTGGCTGCCTTCCCCCGTGGAAGCTGTGAACACCCCCCCCACGGGGTCCTAACTACCACGTAGGACAGAGGCTCTCAGAGAAGAGGAAAAACCAGAAAATACTTTTTTTTTTCATCAGAGGGCACATGTACTTACCAGAGAGAGACAGAGATGGGAAATAACATGTTAAAGGCACACTTTGTATACCGTAAACTTTCCACACAATAATCCAGTTAGATACTTTCCATCGCCATTTTACAGGTAAGAGAGCCAAGGTTCAAAGAGAACAGATGGCATCCACGGCACCACAGCTACAAGGGAGAGGAGGTCCCGATCGGGGCCCTGCTGTCCACGCGGGCTGCCCCTCTCACCTGGGACGGGTCGTCTGCAACCGCGTTTGGGCGGGTTGCAGCAGATCCCTACTGTGAGGTCCATTCATGTCTAAGACGTGGGTCAGCCTAGCAGTGCTGGGTGATAACTGGGCCGACTCGTGTACACATCAGGCAGCTGGTGTTTTTCACATTCATCGTCTGATTAAGGCGGAGGTGCGTTAGGCCGCGGAGAGTCGCGATGAGGTGCGCGAGCTCATTTCCTTGACTCGACTCTTCCCCAGATCAAGGCAGCTGCCATTACCGGAAGCCAGGAGCCCTGCCTGTCTGGTGTGTTCGTGGTCCTGCTCGAGCAGGTCCGTGCCCTGGGCAGGGCGGCCTCTTCCCGATGATCAGCTATGACGCTGAGCTCCCAGGGCCCTCCTACCACACTCACCCATAGGGTGACTCCACTTCTTACCCTGGCTGAGCCAAGGGAAAAAATCCATCTCCTGATTCACTTCTAACTTTCCAAACAGGGCCTCAGCAAACCGACCATGCAGGTCTGGAATTAATCCATGATTCAGCAAAACAGAGACGCAGGATGTAACGAAGACTCGTTCAAGATATTCACGATTTAGGCCATGAGTAGGCACGCCATTGTGCCGGCCTCCAAGTCTTCCTCAGGGCCGAGGTCCCAAAGGGCCGTGTCAGCCGCTGTGTGCCTGGGTAGAGCCTGCGTGTGTGGAGGGGCTGTGGTGCAGTCCTGAGCAGTGAGGGCCTGCAGCCTGACGACCTGGCTTCGTCACCCATGGCCTTGAGCAAGTTGCTTACCCGCTCTGTGTCACAGGCACGTCCTCCATAAAACAACAGTGATAATATTGGGTCATCAGAAAAGTCACGATGCACCTTTGCATGAAATATGTCATGACTTTCCCGGCAGTTTAATAGTACCTGCCGTGAACTTGTTATGAGAACTACGTGAGTTAGCACGTGCAGAATGCTTAGGATAGCTGGCGTCAGTTCCTGGCGCTATTCGTTATAGTCATTAGTGCCCCGTGCTCAGTGGGTGTTAGCCAAGATCATTACCACTTTTCAACCCTTGTCCTGGGCCCCATGCCATAGAGGGCCCTGCCATGGCTCTCTCCTGCGTCCCTTTGTACAGGATGTGGGGCTCTGAGGGGCCAAGAACACATACCATTCCCTCCTTCCAGACTTCCAGACCATTCCTCAGTAGTAGCCACCACCCTGAATTCCTGCTGAGCTAGCCTGCAGCTACCAGGACCCACGTGGACCTTTCCCTAGACCTGTCTCCTGACGGGGACTTAGGCTGACTGAAGGGGAGGGTGTGGACAGAGCCCAGTCCCAAGGACTTTGTTGCCACAGCATGGGGGTGTGGCCTCTCATGGACCTGGCGACGTGCATGCTCATCTCTGTGCAGCCCCCGTGGACGCTGCTGGCGTCCACACCCATGCGCAGGCCAGCCCTCGCCACCAGAGTCCCACCCAGAGCTTTGTGGAGTCTGAGAATTTGAATTTCATCTGGTCTTGCAGATACAAAGTTTTCGTTATCAAGACCAAAAGATAGTACTAGTTTTATTTAGCCATTTGTAAATTTGATTTGTAACTTTTAAATACAAAGGACTTGAAAAAGTTTATGGAACACTGGCATTAAGAGTTTATGTTGATGTAACAAATTTTGAAACCTACGCATTATTTTTTCATACTGCACATTTTCCATGAACTTTTTGAGGACCGTGTCCTATTTAGTCATGTGGGAGGTGAGGTTTTTGGTTTTGGTCTTGTTTTAATTCTTGCAATTTAATTCTGCAAACCCTGCAGGTTTTAGGGTAG
Organism: Tupaia tana; assembly: GCA_026018925.1. Classification (NCBI taxonomy): domain Eukaryota; kingdom Metazoa; phylum Chordata; class Mammalia; order Scandentia; family Tupaiidae; genus Tupaia; species Tupaia tana. The sequence goes on along the minus strand of JAKSZU010000004.1, from coordinate 109,633,845 downwards.
CCCTGGAGTGAGATGAGGAAGGTGATTCTGAGCTAACGCCTGGGCCCAGTGCCTGGCAGTGCCCGTATAACTGGGTTGACTGTTCTCACTTCCTCCCTCTGCTCACTCTGGCCAAGCAGGTGGGTGAGGAAGGGCTGGCAGCTTAGGTGCTGCCCGTGGTGTTTGCAGACATGCCAGGGCTCTGGAGCCCACCGAACTCCCCTTGCCCATACTGCCCCCCAATCTGCCCTGGCTGGCTGTGCTTCCATGGTGGAAATCCTCTGACCGCCGCCTGCCCCCGCTCTCCAGGGCAGTTCTCAGCTCCTGTTGCCACCCTCCCACCGCACTCCAGACTCCTGCTGGAATCTCGTGTCACTGCTGTCTTCGACGTCCCTTGCCATGGCCCTCAGGGACCCTTTCCAGGATCTGAAGGGTCTGCAGGAGCATCCAGCAATCTCACCAACCATAGTTCATCCAGATAATTCACAGAAACAAAAACAGTCCTTCCAGGACCAGCAGATGGCATAATGGTTATGTTGCTGGACTCCCACGTGGCTGACTGTGGTTTGAGTCCCGGACCCGGTGGCTTGAAACTCATGCAGGGTGCATGTGCATGTGTGTGCCCAAAATCCCAAGAGGAGAATGGAGGAGAAGGGATTGTGGTGTGGCCACCCCTTAGTGGGTGATTTCTTGTTTTCTGTCCCTCTGTCTATCTGTGTGTCTCTGGCGAGTACGTGCCCTATAGCAAAAATCTCTCTAAAAAACAGAAAAAGAAACAGTTGTTCCTCTGCACAGATCAGGTTTCTGCTCTCTTCTCACTCTTCTGCCTCCCCTCCCCACTTGACCTTCAGTTCCAACACGATGGGCAGTGCATGGAATGCGTCTGTGCTCAGCCCACGGAGGCCGTGGGTTCCCGTGGAGGCTGACACCCTGCAAAGTGAGGGAGGCAGTCAGCCCCAGCCACGGAGAAGGGAAGTCTCCAGGCCTGAGTTGTGCAGTGTATCGAGAAGCATGTACGTGCACGCACACACACATTCAAAGCCCAGCTCCACCACTCCTTTGCTTCATGGTTTCGGATCAGTTGCTTAACTTCATGAATTGTGGGAACTACGTGTATAAAACAAGGATGAAAACGCTGATCTTATGACTGAGGATTTTTTTTAAAGAATAACTTATTTACTTTTATTTATTGTTATTATTTTTAATTTGCTATAGGACACATGCACTCACCAGAGAGAGGGAAAGCAAGAAAGCAAGCTGCCAGGTCCAGGACTCCAATCGCAGTCTGCCAGGCAGGAGTCCAGCACCTTAACCACCATGCCATGCCCGCTGCTAGCCCCAACTGGCTTTTATTCAGAAGATGATTCATCAGAATTGTAAAAGAGGATTTATAGACAGTAACAAAGGGGTGGAGTGGGGGAGATAAACTGTCTCTGAGATTGTCTTTCAAAGTTCCGAAGAAACGCAGCAGGCTAAACATCTCCAGTTGCACCAGAGGGTCTCTTCCTTCCTGCGTGTCTTCAGCAAGCGCTGCCTTACAGTTGCCTTTCTTCTTCCCAACCTGTTGGGACTTGGCTCTGCGTCCCGGTTCTAGCCTGGCGCTGACGCGCTGGCTCGGGTGAATGCCCACGTGGGCAGCCATGCCATTCGCTTTCTCACACTGCCCCCTCTCAATGTGGACGCCATATTTCTTTCTGTACACCGGACTACCTTGCCGACTGGCTGACTTTCGTAGTGCCCTCAAACCACATCATCTTGCAGATGGGCGCTGAGCAGGTGTCGTACTTCTGCTGCCGCTCCTTGGAGAGGGGAGGACATGATCTTCCTGCCTGCGTGAAAGGGGACATTGAAGTGACGTTTGCAGTGTTTGCTGCAGTCCGAGGTCACAGAGGGTTAAACTTCACGGTGACTGCCTGGTTCGGGCAAAGTCAGGTAGTGTGTGTGCAAAGCTGGAAGCTGGACCTTGTTCTCTGTGCCCCTCAGCACCCACCCAGGGCTGGCAGTCCCTGTGGGCTTTCCTCCTCCTTTAGCTGCGAAGGGCCAGCTCCGAGAGTGTGGATGGCCTGAGTGAGAGGCACAGCAGAGCTGGCGGAACCCCAGCAGAGCGGCCTCTGTGGACTCCTCTCGTCTCACATCCCTCGCTTTCCTCCTTGGCAGACGCCTGTCTTCCCTGAAGTGCAGGTTTGTGTATAAGCTGGGCAGGAGCTCTGAGGGCGCCCCACACCCATCCAGCACAGCGCTTTGGAAGGCCTTGGGCGGTCTCGTGTGGCCACTTAGGACATGCATCCTTTATTCTTCTGACCATTATGTTAGGACTGCTGATGCGTTTTAATCTCTTGCATGAATATTCATTCCTGTCTGCCCAAGAGGCATGTGCGGTAGACGAGGATATGCAGAAAGGGTAAGGCTTACACGTGGCCGAGGAGGACAGCGGCCCCCTCTGGGAGCGGCTGGGAGAGGTGTTAATGTGGGGGTCGGCTTTCAATCGCTGCTCTCCTGGACAAGTGGAGACCCGTCAGCTCTCCGATGGATGCTCGTCACTCTGGGAAATCTCCCACACGGCAGAGGCCCAACCAGGCCTCAGAGTGGCTGTTTGTTTCTTTAAATGTGATCATGGGTAGATACGGCTTGTTTTTTTTTTTTTTTTTTTTAATCCCTTTGCATCAGCTCCTTTGGAATCTCTTGTTTCAAAGAAAGGTAAATACCAGGTACTCATATGTTTTGCAGTTTGTAGCAGATGCCACTGAAGGAACGGAAGGCAACCGTGTGTGTTAAAATCATTCTAACCCATCCAGGCTGCCTGGAGTAATTTCCCTGGAAACCTGTGAAAAGGGCTTTCAAGTTGAACTCGAGTTGGTTGTAAATGTGTCCTTTTGTTGGATAACAGAAGGTGAATGCTAATGCCGACAGGGACTTGGGGAGCCGAGGCGTTCTCCTCTCGGAGCTCTCAGGTGCTCTCTGCCTCCCAAGGCTTCCTGGGAGCAGCTGTGTGGAGTGGTGCTGTGGGATCCGAACTCCAAAGTGGGAGGCCTGTCCTGTGTTGGGCCAGTGGGCCGAGTGACCCTGGCCGGTCAGTTCACCCCTGCCACTTAGGCCCTATGTCTGTAAAATGGCCATGTGGCATGACATGAGGTGGTCCTCATCAGGTGGGCGTCATGGGACAGGGCGCTGTGAGCTTGCGCAGAGAAACGCAGGCTGGTGTCAGGCGTCCTGGTTCTCATTCCGACTGATTACCAAGGAGTGCCCTGAAGTACACCACTAAGCTCTGACAGCCTTGGTTTCTTACCTGTAAGATGGGGTGTGGATTAGATCAAAAGATGGATGTTCAAGCCCCTTATGTTGCTAATAGCAGAGATACCCCAGTCTGGGTGATCTAAGAGAATAGAGGTTTATTTAGCTCACGTTTTGGAGGCTGAGAAGTCCAAGAGCTGGTGGTGAGGGTCTTCTGTCCCCCAGTGTGGTAGAGGGCAGAAGCACGCGTGGAACAGAGTGACTGGGTCCATGTGTCTCTGTCTCCCATTCACCCCCTCTCCTTATAAACTCACAGAGACTGAATCATGGGGGCCCCACCCTGATGCCTAATCTCCTTCCAGAGACCCCACCTCTCAACACCACAAGTCTTCTCAGAATACCCTGACAATGTAGCCAAGTTCCCACACACAAATTTCAGAAGACGTTCAAACCGTAGCAGTGGGAAACATTGCCTCCGAAGAGCTAGATCTTAAATATTGTAGACTTCATGAACCTTATGATCTCCGCTGCACTTACTCAACTCTCACGGGAGCACAAAAACAGCAGGGAAACAATGGGTGTTTATGTTCCAATAAAACTTTCTTTACAAAAACAGGTAGCATAGGCCAGTCCCATAGTGTAGTGGTTACATGCTACCCACAGGGAGCCAGAGCCCACATGGCTGAATGTGGTTCAAATCCTGGCCCCACTGGCTTGATAAACATAGTAGGCATGTGAAATGGAGGGGAAGGGGTTGTGGCATGACCGTGCCCCAGCGCAGGGTGCTTTCTCTCCCTCTCGCTGTCTCTCTCCCTTGCTCACTCTGGCAAGTTCATGTACCCTCAGGCAATCACAGCACATTTTTGGTTTAAAAACCGGCAGCGCACTGGTTTTCAACCCCTGGGGTCAATGCCAAGAAAGTTCTTTCTATCGGTAAGATCCATGTTTGCGTGAAGACATAAGCCTGTTAGCGTGTGGAATCATCCTGTTCTCTAATGCCTTGTACCTCGGCGTCCTGGTTTTGGAATATTTTCCCCCCAGAGGTTCATGTACGGGGGTTTGGTCTTGGTGAGTAGTGACTGGGGTCTTGGTTGTATTGAAGGATGCTAAGTGATGTCCCTGGGGGCCTTCGAGCGTGATGGCTCCATCTGGGCAGGACCCCTGTGTTGAGTTCTGGCGTGAGTATAAATAGGGGAAACGAGGCAGGCAGAGGCCCCGGGTGCAGACCATGCCCAGGCAGAGGCCCCCGGTGCAGACCTCGCCCAGGCAGGGCCCCCGGGTGCAGACCGCGCCCAGGCAGGGCCCCCGGGTGCAGACCACACCCAGGCAGAGGCCCCCGGTGCAGACCGCGCCCAGGCAGGGCCCCCGGGTGCAGACCGAGCCCAGGCAGGGCCCCCCCCCCCACCCCACCCCCCCCCCCCCACCCCGTGCAGACCACGCCCAGGCAGAGGCCCCAGGGTGCAGACCACACCCAGGCAGGGCCCCCGGGTGCAGACCGCGCCCAGGCAGAGGCCCCCAGGTGCAGACCGCGCCCAGGCAGAGGCCCCCTGGTGCAGACCGCGCTCTACTCTGCTTCAGATCCTGCCTGCCACATGGTGGCCTCACCAGAAGTTGGACCCTGAACATCCAAACCGTGACCTGGATGAAGCGCAGTGACTTTGTGAGTTCCCTCAGTCTCGGGTATTTCTGTCAGCCGTGCAATAACAGAGACATTCAGTATAGACGATTTAACAATCTCATAGGATTTCAGACTCTTAGAACTCAAAGGGATCTTAGAGATCATAGACTCCCTGGTCCCGTCAGTGCTGGAAGCTCACCTCCGAGCTCCCAACTCCTGCCTGTGTTCTGCAAAGAACTTGCCGTCTCAGGAGACAACCCCCCATCCAAGCCTCGTCTGACAGTTCTTAGTGATGGCAGGGTCTGCTGCTTTCTCACTTCCCTTTGTCCTGCCCCCCTTCCCATCTAGTCCCCCAGGGGTGGAGCTGCAGTGCTATAGACTCCAGGACTCTGCCTCCTCCATGTAATCTGACCCTGACCCGGAGTCTCTGAGCCCAGCACCCCCACCCTTGTAGCTGCGTGTGTGGTCGGCTCACGCGTGCCCAGCCTTCCGGTGAGTGGCGCTGAGGCTCTCGGCTGGACTTCACTGCGGCGTCACGCGGACTGCCTTTGAGATCCACGAACTGTGCTCTTCCCCGCACGCAGAAGCACAGCTGTGTCCAGCCCCTGGGCTCTCATTCATCCTGGAAGAAGGTTTCAAAGACACGATAACCCTCTAGGGGTTTAAAGTCCAGTCTTTCCCAGAGAGGTCAGACCTCCACCTACCTACGTACAGTTTGGCCACTCCTGCCATGAGTAAAACGCCAACTGCCTCGTGACAGAGATGCATGCTAATGAAAGCGCATTTCTATATCCATGGGAAAATAAGTGCCTTTAAGACACTGGGGTGAAGTGCAGGCCCTCGGTGCTGCACTTCTCAGATGGGAGCAAATGGCCACTCACCGTTGTCAGTGTGGCAGAGAAACAGCAGCTTGAGCTGACGTGCAAGCGAGACCTACATCTGCCGCTGCCTGCTCAGCCCAATGGCACTGTGTGCCCACAGGGTGCAAGAAGCCGAATCAGAGACTCTCGCCCAGGGGCCTGGGGGTCTTAACCAGGGAAGAAGGCAGAAAGCCACTGTGGAAAGTCAGAGGTCAAGGTGAAAGGACACGTGACCCCTAGAAACAGAGGGTCATGGGATCCCAAAAGGTTGGAGCTGGAAGGGACCTTGCGGTCCTCGATTATTCTCATCCTCCCATTTACAGACACTCACTGAGGCCCCAGGGCGCGCTGGTGCAGAGCAGAACCGGCACTTGCACCCAGCCAGCGTTTTCCCCTAAGAGTACAGTGGACCGTTCAGCTGCGGAGTATGCGTTCACTGTGGTGCCACTCAGCTTAGAGAAATGCACCAGTCAGTGAAGCACATAAAGCTTTGGGTTGGGGAAGGAAGCTACTTTCTATAGGGACCTAGGGGGGAAAAACAGGAGCTTTTTAACTCCGGAAGACGGCATGTGGATCACACTTCAGTCCGACTTCCTTGTTGGGGGGAGGTTTGGCTTTAAAAGATGATCTTGCCAGAGTGCGGATGGAAATTTACTCCCCAAAGGTACCTTCCTTATAGAGAAGACAAGTCCTCTTTCCCTGGCCAGATGCCTGCTGCTACAGAGTAATGCAGCTCTGGATAGAGCCAAGCCTGGCTTTTGTGGGAGCAGCATCCCCCCCAAATGCAGACAGATGGCATGCTGGTGCTCACACACCTGGAGCCCAGAGCCACCTCTCGTCCTTTGCTGGGGAACAGGCCATGTCTCAGGTCCTGGTTGGAGAGGATGCAGAACCCAGAAACAAGCAGGATCAATTTCAATGAACCATTGGAGCAAATGCCACCAGGAAGGTATCTCCGGCCCCACTGAGCGCCACCGTGTGCACAGAGGCCCAGGATGCAACCAGGCCTCAGGCCAAGAAGTCTGGCTCCAGATTGTCACAGATCCAGTGACCTAAGCTGGTCCACGGATAGCAAGACCAGGAGCCTGCACCCCACCGCATGTGCGCACGGTCACGTGTGTGCGGGGAGAACGCAGGGCGGCGAGATGGCAGCAGTACTCATTCTGTCTGGAGTGTGACAGTCTGCAGAGCGCTGTCACTCCTTGGTCTTCATAGAGAACAAGTGTGCGATTCCCATTTGATGCATGAGGAAGGTGGAACTGAGAAGACTGAAGGGTCTGACTGAGCGGGAAAGGGGGCAGACCTGGGTGTAGAACACGGCTGACTCCTGGCTCATTTCATCACTGCTCCGGCCAGCTTCGGTTTCACCTTCCCTAGAAGCCCTTTCCTGGGCCCTCAGCCTTTCCAAAGCCCCCCAGCACTTACCACAGAGGCCCATCTATCGCCCCTGCCAGACGGTAGGCTGCCTGGATGCAGAGACCATGACATGGTGCACCCATGTGTCCCCAGACTGTAGAACATGCCTACATGCTGAAGACACGGTACATGCCCCGAGTCCTTTGGGCATGGCTTCCAGGGCCCACAGAATCCACAGCAGCACTGGGCCTGGCATCGCTCTGGCCTCACCTCTGCCCACCTTCCCCAAGTGGACCTCAGGTGACACGGCACCCTCCCACCTCAGGGCCTTCTGCCCTGCTGTCCTCTCTGCCCCGGATGTCCACGTGGTGCTCTCCCCAGCCTCATTCCTCAAGTGTTTACCTGAAGGGACGATGAGAAAACGTCCTCAAGGAGACCACGCCTGCCCGTCTTAAACAGCAGCCCCTCGTCACCAGCCGGCTGGTTGCCTGTTCCCCACCAGTGCACAAGCTCTCAGAATGGCGGCATTGCTTTGCTCACTGCTGGGACCCCGGGCTGGGAGCAGTCTCTGGCGCTCAGCACTTGTCAAAGGACGGGCCAACTGCTGTCCCGTGTGGTGGCACCCACAGCTGTGTTTACACTGGAGAGGACCACGCACCTCATGCCCCTGGGGACTCCCACACCTCTGTCCAACCCACCCCCAACCAAAATGTAAGATCGCCTCCTCTGGTGGCCAGCAGGTGTCGTGGCGACGGGGGGTGGGGGGGCGCTGGAGTCCCACATGACTGACCACAGTTTGAGTCCCGGACCTGGTGGCTTGGTTTCTCACTTCTCTCTCTCTCTCTCTCTCTCTCTCTCTCTCTCTCTCTCTCTCTCTGGTGAGCAAATTAAAATAATAATAATAAGTTAATATATTTTTAAGTCACTGCCTCTGTAGAGAAGGACACTTGTTCTGTGAAACCAGACCGTCTCCCTGGGAGCCCAGAACACCTGGGACCCACGTGAGCCAGAAATGATCTACTCCTGCTCCCTGCTACCCAGAAGAGCCTCAGGCTCTGAGTTTCTGGAGGGGAACAAGCAAAGCCCCTGAGCTATTCTGCTGTCACTTTAAGAGAATCCACTTTGCTGTTCTGTCCTGGGCAGGCTCCCGCCTCCACTGTGTCCTCTGAGGTAACCCGCTCAGGGAAGGATGAGTAAATGACCACGTTTTTTAAGCCCTGCTGGAAATCTCCTGGCTGGAAACGTTCCCAGGCACCCAGTTTTCTTGCTTGAAGCGCATTCTTGTTCTCTCCTTGGAAATTAGTACGGGGAGTTTGTCGCTATTGTAAACCCTCCTGGTGGGAGGCGTGGAGAGGTCAGTGTTCACACAGAGCTTTCTAAATGCCAGTGTTTCCTGAAAGACGGTAGATCTATACCGACCTTCATCAGAATCAATTCTGAAAATTTCTAACCATTTTATGAACAGACAAGTGAGCCCGTGGACTTCAGCCTACGCGCTGCCGTCTGAGAGCCATGATCGAGGGCACTCTCCTCGAGCCTCAGTTTCCCGCTTCTCCGTGGGCACTGGACCATGTTCTGCACAGATTTGTTTCAAAAATTGGACCCCCTGGGACCAGCAGTTAGCGTAATGTCTATGTTGCTGGACTCCCATGTAGCTGACCACGGTTCAAGTCCCAGACCCGGTGGCTTAAACTCACGCCGGGCCCCTGTGCGTGCGTGCCCAAGATCCCGAGAGGAGAATGGAGGAGAAGGGATTGCGGCGTGACCATCCCCCCTGGGGGGTGATTTCTCACTTTCTATCTCTCTGTCTCTCTCTGTTTTTCTGGCGACCGCACACGCCCTATAGCAAAAACCTCCAAAAAAAAAAAAAAGCATTGGACTCCATTATGCATGTGTAACCGCCTCAGAAATTCTAATGGGCAACAGAAATGTGTTTTGTCGTCATGTATCGTGTCCCCCAAAGGGGCCCAGTTTCTTTCTTTATTCCATGGTGAGAGCGAGCGAGCCGGAGGGTGACTGAGGGAGGCCTCGGGCTGAACACTGTCTGTCTGACTTACTCTCGCGTCCTGGAACATGAAGGATCTGTGAGCCTGCCACATGCCCCTGGTCAGTGAGTCCTCAGGAGCTAAGTGGTGCCAAGGGTCCTGAGAGGCTGCCTCCCTCTGACCTCGTTTGACCTTCACTGGTTTACATCCATCCGATCCTGACTGGGGAGGTTCTGTTCCCCACCCCTCCCCTGAGGCCGCACCCTGCAGGCAGAGCTGAGCCCTTGGAAGGCAGCCCCGCCTCAGGAACCAGGGCACTTCCCCACCAGGGATCAGTTCATCTGCCGCCCGGGGCTGCCAAGGCAGAGCTCCGGCGGGAGTGCAGAGATGGCCCTCGGACCACGCAGCTGCGGGAGTGCAGAGATGGCCCTCGGACCACGCAGCTGGGCCGGCGTCCCTGGGAGGGTTAGCACAGCTCAGGGAAAGGAGCAGGACTCCTGACTCCGGATGCCTGTGCACGACCCACTAACTTCAGCATTTGTCTTATTAAATTCCTCTTTGAAAATGCAGATATTTTAGGGGGTCAATCCCAATACCCTGAATTTATTTATGAAAATAAATCTAGCTCTATAATTGCGAGTGTTGTGAAGCTTTCGTATGTGCCGTCTCGGTGCAGTTAGTTTCATCTTCATAGCTCTGTGAAGTAGTAGTTAGCCTGCCTTTTTTCAAGTTTGTTTATGTTTATTTACTGCCAAAGGGCATGTGTGCTCACGGGGGGGGGGGGGGGGGGGGGGCACCGGGGGGGGGCACCCCATGGGGGCGGGCCACATGCAGTCCCCTCTCCTCCGTTCTCCTCTCGAGAGTTTGGGCATGCATGCACCCAGGCCCGGTGTGTTTCCCAGGTCATCTGGTCTGGGACTCAAACTGCGTAGTCGCCCGTGTGGAATCCAACACCTTAAACACTGCACTCATCTGGCCCTCAGTTTATTTATTCCATGAATGAGAGAGAGAGCTAGCACCCCACAAGGTCTGAATGCCGTGGTCCACCCCAGCCTCAGCCAGCCCCAGACCGTGGGCCACGTGTGCCCGGCATACGCAGGGAGTGTCCAGACGTGAGCCTGGAACCTTCCCACGTGGCTCAACCTCGGAGAGCATCCCACTGACTGCTGTGCCGCTCTGCAGTCCATGTGAGCCCTGTCCTCGAGGTTGAGGAGACTGAAGCCAGGGCAGTGAAATGACCCGGACATGCAGCTGCAGACAGAGAGCTCGGATCGCAAGCCCAGCGCTGGCGCCCTGCAAGGTGCGTCTCATCACTGCAGCGCATGCTCTCCCAGGCAGTCTGTGGCTGTGGGCTGTGGATGCACAGTCCACCAGAAAGGAGTCCTGGCCGAGGAAGGCAGGCCTGGTTTAGAAGGCTGTGCTGAGAGTGCCCCTGCTCCTCTGCTGCCCCCTCCTCACCTCTCTGCCAGGACGAGATGTGGAGGGTCTGGGGGCTGTGGACCATCCTAGGCCAGAATACCATCAGAGAGGGCACAGCTGAGCCTGCTCTCTGTATAATTAGAAAATAGATCTTTAGGGACTAGCAAGTGGCATAGTAGTTAAGGTGCTGGACTTCCATATGGCAATACCATGGTTCAAGTCCCAGACCCAGCAGCTTGAAACTCATGCCAGACACATGTGCGTGTGTGTCCATAATCCCAAGAGGAGAGGAAAATGGAGGAGATGGGATTGCACCATGGCCATCCTCCCCGGGAGGTGATCTCCCACTTTCTCTCTCTCTCTCTCTCTCGCTCTCTCTCTAGCAAACACACATACACCCTATGGCAAAAATAAAAAAAAAAAAAAAGGGGGCAGATTTTTAAGAAATCTCTCAGCCTTCTAACTTAGCCCATGTAAGGGTTCACTTGAAGCTGATTTCTCAGGAATGCAGACGTCAGAGCCTTATCTCCTGGGCTGGTTCCCAGCCAGCGCCCTGGCGCCTGTTACTGACAGGACTTTAGATAATTGCATAACCTCTCCGGGCCTCAGTTTCCACATCTGTAGAATGGGCTGGCCCTGGCATACCCACCCCCAGGTCATCACGAGGGTGCAGTGAGGTGACCGCCGAGTGCTCATGAAGTGCCCAGAGCGTAGCAGGTGTTCACGGGGTCCCCAGGGCCCAGGCCTTGCTGCCACACCCCCTTCCGTGTATGGATTGAGGGCAGGGCTAGGACAGCGCCTGCCTCCTACAGCCCCCCTCCCTGAATACTGGAGAAGGGCGTGGGGACGGGGAAAGCTGGTGTGTCCTCTGTCACTGGCACACCCAAGGATTGGCATCTTCCTTCAAGGCCTTTCCTCGGAAGTCTGTCCTGGTCGAAGCTGTCCCAGGAGAGGCTGGAGCCGGTCCCCACGTCGGCAGGCAGACTCAGGGACAGTGACCCTTTGATTTAGAGCTTCAAGGTCCCGAGGTCAAAGGCAGTGAGTACACGGGGTTTAACCACTGCTGTGGGAACGGCCCACAGGCCTCTCGAAGGCCCACGCTGCGACCTAGAACTGTAGTGTAGTGCTTCTTAATACATGGGGTGAGCGGGGTGAAGAGCAGAAGAAAACAAATTGCCTGGCTTCGTAGATTGTTGCTTTGGACTCACACCTTTATTTCCCTGAACTTTCATCAGCTTTCTATCTTTCTATCCGGGATCCAAGGTTGTGAGCACAATCATACTAGAAGTGTGATAAATGAGTAAGAGAGCTAATCCCTAGTAAATCTGTTTTGAAGATGGGAATGACTAAACGGAAAGAGAATTGCAGAGCCACCCCGAGAATTTCATCAGAGGCAGCAATGCCAGAGAGGCCCGGCTGCTCCTGCAGACGAAATTGCAGAATTACGGCCAGGGAAGGCCACCACACTGAGTCCTGTCTCCCGATGTTAATAAAGTCTTTGAGAGCCCGGAACGTGCAATGGACTGAACTCAATTTATATTCTCCTAGGCAGAATCACTATGACCTGGACAGAAATTTAGCCAGAGAGCCGTGAAGAACGCAAAGCCGCGGGTAGTGGCATAGCCTCTGGGAAGCCGGGAGCTCTGCGCCGTGGCTGCGTGTCTTTCTCATTTAGGGAATTAGACAATATGGAGCATGTGTGAGTGCGTGTTATGTGTCGGGAATGATGCCATGAGCTCTGGTGACCAGCACTCACTGGGGCCCTCGGGAGCCCTGCGCAGAAGCACGCCAGGCCAGTAAGGTCTGCGCAGTTCTGTTACAGACACGTGCTTTGGGCTGGCTCTGTCCTGCGGTGGTTATCCGCTGCTTGGGAGAAGCCGCATCCCACACGGCAATCCCATTTCAAATCCCGGCCCTGTCCTCCTGAAATCTGTCCGGCACGCACACAGGTGCCAGCACCCAATAGGTGGGAGGGCTAGAGGAGCCGGGATGGAGGTGTGAGCAGACCCTAGGAGGGGCGTTTGTCTCTTTTTCTGTCTCGCTCTCACCATTCTATCATAAATAAAGGAGAAAAAGACATTCGGCGACCTTAAGACTTACTTTTCTGACACTTCAGGTGGCCAGAAAGAAGAGATACTCCCAGCTCCTTGTCACTAAAGCAGGGACATCACACTGCCAGGCAGACCCGAGGCCCACCGGGGGCACTGCGTGACCCGTGCCCACAGTCGCTGTGGTTCTGCCGTGACAGCTGTGCCAGCCTCGGCCGCGGGGCCCTGGGCTCTCCCGAGATGTCTTGCCTTCTCTCGCTCAGTGAGATTTTCATGTCAACTTCTTGCCTTGACGACCAGACTCTCTAAGCCAAACCCCATTAGTCGATGCAGAGAGCAAGTACGAAACCCCACGCAGCCTGTCTTTCCTGTCCCTGCCCATTGCTCCTGGAGAGAGTCCCTATTTCTAACACGCTTACCATTGGGATCTGTCTTTTCTTCTCCTTTCTTCTCCTTTTTTTTTTAAGGTCTTTGCTGTAGGGTGCATGCACTGGCCAGAGAAAGACAGTGAGAGAGAAAGTGAGAAGTCATCCCCCAGGAATGGCCACATCACAGTCCCTCCTCCTGTTTGGGGCACTCAGGCACACATGTCCAGTATGATTTTCAAGCTGCCAAGTCTGGGACTTGAACTGCAGTTGGCCATGAGAGAGTCTAGACTTTAATCACCATGCTACCTGCTGGCCCTAATGGAAGTCTTTCTTAATGCAGAAAACAGCAGATGTGCTGGTCCGTGGACAGATTCTGGTCACCTGGACCTCCGAGTTGCTGAGCCAGGGCAGATCTAAAAGGGAAGGCCAGGTCTGGGCCAACTTTTCTGGAGTGGTCAGGAGACCCCCATCTACGGCGACCCTGCCAGCTTGTCTTCACATACACAGGCCTTACACCTCACACACACAGGCCCCACACCTCCCACCCTCTGAATCTGGTTATCAAGGATGGCACTTTAGGCCCAGCCATGGTGGTTCAGGCTGCCAAAATGCTGTGCTCTGCAGGCTGGAACCACATGGGAGGCCTGGGTTCGATTCCCAGTGCATTCTGAGGTCCCCAGACAGAGGCATGACCCATGCCAATTAGACCCGGGAGGCAACTCTGGGAGGCTGAGGCCAGGAGAGCACCGTAGCGAGACCCTGTGTGTGAAAAACACGATAGTTCACATTGGTTGCTGTATCGTCATGCTCTGTGAGCCTTCCGGTGTCTCTGTCATTCCTGTCCACAGGATACAGGATCTTCCAAATCCTGACCATGAACAAGGTCTTCAAAGCGTTTATGGAAAATGCAGATCATGGGAAAACTATGCACAGATTTCAAAATTTTTTGCACCAACTGAACTCCTGCTTTAATTTTAATTCCATTTTCCATGAACTTTGTGAACTCCCTCATATAGTCCGGCGTATACTCACACCTCTGGCTTCCTCACTCCCAGCCCATACTAGGACCACTTGCCCTGCTTCTGCTGCCTCCTCCCTGGTCACCCGTACTCAGAATCCCAGAGCTCTGCTTAGCGAGGTGTCCAAAGCAAGCGTCTCCACTAGTTGGGGGCCACACGTTCTCCCAGAAGTGCAGAGCCCTCGAAGCTTCGTGGTCTCACCTCAAAGCTTCGTGGTCTCGAAGCCAGCAGCCAGTGTACCTCCTCCCGTGGTATCTCCACCACCATGTAACAGGCGCTCAGGAGAGGAATGGTAAGGTTCGCTTTCACTTGGGCCTTGGACGGCCACTCGCAGGAGAAGATGCCAGTGGAGCTCCCCACTGGGACTGGCCTCAGCCACGGGAGGAGATTGATGAGCGATTGCGAGATGGCAGGAGCACGAGAGCAGCCACAGGCTACCGCTGCCTGCCTCTTCAGAGACGCCCACTGTGTCGACGGAGGGCCGGGCTGGGACTACGATGCCCAGGGAGTGGCAGAGCCATGCCGGTGGTGACCCCTGCTCCCTGAGCCAAGGGCAAGGCGGGTTGGGATGCAGGAGTAGCTGCCGGTGAGTATCCAGGGAGGAAGGCCAGCAGGTGACAGGAGGCGGCCAGGCGCCAGGAGAGGAGGACAAGGACATCCAAGGAGGCCTCTCTGACTACTCAAGGAGGCCAGGGATTTTCTTATCCTACTCTACAGATGGGGAAACTGAGGCACAGTGCAGCTAGGTCACCAAGCTAGGGCATCTGGGACCAGAGTTAGACCTACTGTGGAGTGAGTTTTCATGGCCAACAAGGATGAACCATGAGGAGGTTATTCACTTATAGTCATGTTTTTGTTTGTTTTTAAAGAAGTTTTTGCTATAGGGTGTGTGCACTCGCCAGAAAGACAGAGACAGACAGACAGAAAGAAATCACCCCCCAGGGGAGATGGCCACACCACAATCCCTTCTCCCCCATTCTTCTCTCGGGATCTTGAGCACGCACACACACACGCCCAGTGTGAGTTTAAGCCACCGGGTCTGGGACTCGAACTGCGGTCGGGTACATGGGAGTCCAGCGACATAGCCATTACGCCAACTGCTGTTCCCAAAGTGTTTTTACTTGGAGGAGAGATGTGGAGCTGGCCTGGTCGGCCCAGGCGAGCTGCCGTCTGCAGGTGTGAGCAGACCAAGCTCAGTGCTCATGCCAGATGGCCTGGCCGTGTGCTACCAGTGACCAGCCTGTCCCCCACAGTGGCTCCTGGGTAACAATGAGGACTCGAGGACACGCAGGAGAGCTGACATCCGAACTCCGTTCTCCCGCCAGTCAGCACAACTCAGGGTGAAATTTGCTGAGAGCGGCGAAGCTCCTGGGACGACTGGCAATTTGAGTTTCTTAGAGACAGACAATACGTTGGTACAGATGTCATTTTAAGCTAAAACCCTGTGGTTATGTGGCTTAGATGATCCCCTTTATTTACTCTAACCCGTAATCCGGAAGCCACTCTAGATTGAATGTGGGCCGCCGAGCATTCCCGTGAGACCCACAGCTCGGTATTTTTAGGTGTTGCCGTTTCCAGCTGGGAGTTACGCTTGTCTGCAGCTTCTTGCGTTTGGTAGCTGACTGACTGTTGACTCTGTCACTGGTCCTCGGGAGCTGGCACTCATTCCCGTCTGCCACAGAGTATCACTCCCCAGAATAGGTCCCTGCTCTGCTCAGCTGCTTCGGGCCCAGAGACCTCCCCGTGCAGGGGCCTGGGCATCCCTGGCTGTGCCCGTCCCTTGAGCAGCTCCTCACCCCTGCCCCACTGCTCTTCCGTGGCAGGACTGAGCATGGGGGAGGCTAAGGAGCCTCAGGTCCCTGTGGGTTCAGGACTGGGGCAGAGGCAAGGCAGTGAGCATTCTCTGCCGGGGCAGTGCCTGGCAGTCTGGTAGAGCGACCAGCTGTGATTCTCCTACTGATAGCTGGCATTCTGCCCCAACTCCATGTGCACCCTAATCTCATCTCCCCTGGGGGCTTCGGACAGTCCCGGTCTCAGCACTGGGCAGCTGCAAAGAGGCCGTACACCCCTGGATGTGCCCAAACCCCAGGCCGGCACCAGGCCTGGCATACCAAACTGACACCCATGAGCTCTCCTGCCTGGGGGTCCTGGGCCACACTGACCTCTACCTCGGCCTGCCCCGCCACCTTTCTCTACCCGTGCAGGCTGCGCACCTCACCCCTGCTCTCCCCTGCAGTACTGCACCCTCTCCCACTGCCCAGGCCCTCCCAGGGCTGGCACTGCACACACAGTTTGGGGCTGCTGCACCGAGTTCGCCGTGGCCAAAGGAAGGGCACACAGGGGATGGGGGCATTAGTCACCCCAGGGACCTCTGAGCCCCTGAAGGCGGGCATACAGATGTCAGCTGACTACCCCTTCCGGGCCCTGCAAGGGCAGGTACGGGCAGGCAGAGCCACCATGGCTAACGATGAGGGCAGGAGTGTCCGGAGTGTCCCAGAAACCGACCAGCTTGGCCGCCTGCTGACCTGGTCACCTCGGACAGTCGCTTCGGCTCCCCGAACTGCTTTCCTTCCATTAAAATATGTCTAGTACTGTTCACTGTGCCACAGGGTTGGTCTGAGGCTCGAGTGAAGGGAGGTGTGGGAACTGCGCTACACCCAGGGTCTGTAGGATATAAGCGTCAGCAGCTGGCCCCGCTGCTGTGTGACCCTCACCCCCACTCCGCATGTCCCGGCTGGCCCCGCTGCTGTGTGACCCTCACCCCCGCTCCGCATGTCCCAGCTGGCCCCGCTGCTGTGTGACCCTCACCCCTGCTCCGCATGTCCCAGCCTCACGCGGCCCTGACCCATCACCCGCTCCTCTCGGGCCTCCCTCCGGAGTCTGTGACAGCTCTAATCCATGGGAACAGCCGTACCAGGCACATCTGTGCCCACATCTGTGGGGCAGTTCCGCACTGTCAGTATTCCGAGGAGGATGCAGGCTGCCTGACACAGAAACCTGCCCGATGGCGCACGGCGGCAAGAATTCCACTGGCTGAGCTGCAGCATGGCTGAGAGCAGCTCCGGGGCCCCTGGATTGGAAAACACCCACCCCACTGGACTTGGGGTTCACACACGCGCTTCCTGGTGGGGTGCCCTGCCATGATCCTGCATCTCCTGTGAGGGCCGCAGGACACACAAGTGCCCTTGTACCTGCTACAGCAGGGCAGTGGCCGCTACTCTGTCCCCCGCTCCAGCCACAATCTTCCCCTCTGTCGGGGCCACTTGACGCCAGCCTCCCCCCACCCTGGTTCCTGCCCTCACTGCCGTCAGCTTTCCCCACTCAGTCCCCCGGGTGGTCCCACTTGGCCTGCACACAGTACTTCCTGTTTGAGACCACCTCCTGCTCCCTCCCACTGCCGCAGACTCTGGCTCCGTAGAGCAGAGACTCCAGAGCACACACACACGTGCACGCGCTCACCCACATGCCCCGCGCACAGACATTGATCCCGGGACACTGCGGCTCCCTCTGCAGCAGCCCTGTCCTCGCTCCAGCCAATCCGGACACACTGGGAAGCCATTTAGACCCTTCCTATAAATCAATGCCTGCGTCACTGCCAGTGCCTACTCTACATCTGCTGATTCTGTTGCTTTCTGTAAAAAAAATAATGGAGAGTGCTTCCCGTCTGGCCCACGGCTGCCATTTGCAAGCCCTTGAGGAGTCTGTGCTCAGGACTCATCCTGAGAAGGATTGCTCTGACACACTTTTCCCTCGTGAGTTCGTCCTTCATTAACCTGGCACAGGCTCAGCCTCTCAGAGCCCTGCCATGCGGGAAGAGAGAGGAGGAGAGTTACGTAAGAGAGCGCAAGCCCTGGCTTTAAAGTGGGGCTCCATGAGTTCAGGGTCATCCAAGGCCAGGCGTGCTGGGGCCTCTTCCTTCTGCCCTGGCCCAGGAAGAAAGGAAATAAAAGGAGAGACATTCCCACTGCCGTTTCTGGTGAGAGCAATGGGAAGGGAGGGACTGGGAACGGCCGCCTGGAGAGCCAATCTAAGATCCTCTGCACGTTCTCCCTGGGGTTCCGAACCCGAGCCTTGGCACTGTCTCGCTACCACCGTCCTACCCGATACCTACCTGCCCTGGGCCATTTCTTACAAACTCACCTGCACCACATTGGCCAACTGGATGTGTGTTTCATTTTTAAAAGCAAGCTTACAAAGCAGGAAAACGTAAGGGATATTGAATTATATATTACATAAGACTTTTAAGTTCTATAAATGTTTCTCTGTGAGGCTCCTTTAAGGAGTAACCACTTGCGTATCTGTATTTTTTAAATCTTGTTTTTATTGGACACATAGTAAGTGTACATGTTTACGGGGTACAGTGTGGTTTTCCAGTATCTGAGTACAATGGGTAATGACATAGGGTAATTAGCATATCCATTACTCAAACATTCACCGTATTGTGTCAGAAGCACTCACAATCCTCTCTCTCAGCTAGTCTACAGTGTACACTGAGTTATTAACGGTGGTCCCCCTACTGTATTATGGAAGGCTAGAACTGCCATATGACCCAGCAGTCTCCCTCCTGGATGTGGACCCAGAGGACGGGAGGCCAGTATGTCATAGGGATGTCTGCACCCCACGTTTGTTGCAGCTTTATTCACAATAGACAAGATACGAATTGACAGACAAACAGATAAAGAAATGTGACACAGACCCGTGCACAATGGAGGACTTTTCTGTCATTTGAGGCAACATGGATGAGCCTGGAAGATGTTACATCAAATAACATCAGGCACATGAAGACAGGTACAACATGTTCTCACTCATGTGGAAACTAGAAAGGATGTAGAGAGGAGAGGACCAGCAGATGGTGTAATGCTTATGTGGTTGGACTCCCACGTGGTTGATCTCAGTTCTTGTCCCAGACCTAAGCGACTTCAAACGCACTCTGGGCACCTGTGCATGCATGCCCAAAATCCTGAAAGGAGACTGGAGGAGAAGGGATTGCGGTATTGCCATCCCACCGGTGGGGGGTGATGTCTCACTTTCTGTCTTGCTGTCTCTCCATCTCTCTGGCGAGTGCACACGCCCTATAGCAAAAATCTCTCTCTAAAAAAAAAAAAAAACGAAGTAGAGAGGAGAGTGGCCACTGAGTATATTTAATTGTCTATTTTCATGTCCTTAACTACTGTTGACACTACATGTGGATTTGGAAGCTTGTAGGTTTGGGGCTTAGACAGACCTGGGTTTAACGCTAACCTGGCTACCTAGTGATAAGTTAGGAAGTCTCTGATATCTGGTGTACATATGTGTAAATGAAGATGCTGATCATATCCACCTAACAGTATTGTTGGATGCTTTAACCATGAAGAACGTGTAGTAGAAGGCAGCAAGTGATGTGTGTTTAAGGTGCTGGACTCCCACATGGATAACTGTGGTTCAAGCCCTGAACCTGGCAGCTTGAGGATCACTCTGACTGTGTGTGTGCATGCCCCAAATCCCAAGATGAGATTGGAAGAGAAGGGGTAGTAGTGTAGTTATGCTCCTGAGGAGTGATTTATCACTCCTCTGTCTCTCTCCAGCAAGTACATGTACTCTATGATAAAAAAAAAAAAATTAAACCTTACCAAAAAAAAATACCGTGTGGTACGGTGACATTTCTGAGAGTATCTTACTCTTGGATATATGTGTTCTGGTGTACACGCAAAAATAACTAGACAAATGTCACCAAATTTAAGAAAGTATGTTTGGGATGGTGGGACTTGAAAGGTATGAGATAGATAGGTAGGTAATTAGGTGGGTGGGTAGGTAAATAGATGATAGCTAGCTAGCTAGCTAGCTAGATAGATAGATAGATAATAGATAGATGATAGATAGATACTAGATAGACAGATAGATGATAGACAGATGATAGATAGATGATACAGATAGACAATTGATAGATACAGATAGATAGATGATAGATATATAGATAGATGATAGATGATGGTAGATAGATAGATGATAGAGATAGATAGGTAGATAGATAGATAAGATAGATAGATGATAGATAGAAGATAGCTAGATGATAGATAGATAAGATAGATAAGATAGATAGATAGATAGATAGATAGATAGATAGATAGATAGATAGATAGATAGATGATAGATAGTAGATAGATAGATGGATGATAGAAGATAGATATAGATAGAAGACAGATAGATAGATAGATAGATAGGTAGATGATAGATGATACAGATAGATGATTGATAGATAGATACAGATAGATAGATAGATGATAGATATAGATAGATGACAGATTAATAGATGATACAGATGATAGATAGATAGATAATAGATAGATGATTGATAGATGATATAGATGGATGGATAGATAGATAGATAGATAGATGAAAGATGATGATAGGTAGAAGATAGATATAGATAGAAGACAGATAAGTAGATAGGTAGATAGATAGATAGACAGATAGATAGATAGATAGATAATAGATATAGATGATAGATATAGAGATGATAGATAGATAGACAGATAGATGATAGATCATGATAGATGATAGACAATGATAGATGATAGATAATGATAGATGATAGATGATGATGATAGATAGATAGATATAGATAGAAGACAGATAGATAGTTACATAGATAATAGATATAGATGATATAGATAGAGAACAGATTAGATAGATAGATGATAGATGATACAGATAGATGATAGCTAGATGGATAGTACAGATAGATAGATGATAGATATATGATAGATGATAGATAGATAATAGATAGATGATAGATAGATAGATGGTAGATGATAGGTAGATAGATGATTAATAGATTAGATTAGATGATAGGTAGATGGATGAGAGATAGAGATAGGTAGATATATAGATAGATGAAAGATAGATAAATGGATAGATAGATAGATCTATCTATCTTAGTCCCCCCATCAGCACTCACCTCCATTGGCACAAGTAATTATCATTCATGGATGTTCATTAGCTAATTATTTTTAGCTCATGTGGACCAAAGGTATATGGATTGTTTGGACAGATCTTTTCCCAGAGAACCAAGTTCTGGTAAATTCTTCAGAAAAGTAGATCTTCAGCATATAAGGTTCCTCCTCTTTTTGTTTCACACATACACACACACACACACACAAAAAAAAGATGCTTCAGCCTTGTTAAGCACAAAGTTTCCAGGTTCTATCTTGCCTGTGGGAGAAGCAGGGAGAGTATGGATGCAGGTTCAAGACCTGTCTCCATCACTCACAAACACCTTGAGAAAGTCATTTAACGTCGAGTTCCGGTGTTCTTGTCTGCAATATGGAAGGCATAATAGCTACTTTGCACAAGTACTGTGAAGGCTAAATGACATTACTTCCATGAGGAGTACTGTGAAATGTGAAGTATGAAGTCAGTATCCGGTTAGGGTTACTGTCCCATGCTCTGTCTCCAAATGCTGTGGCGCATCGGGCCACTCTATGGCACTGAGAGGTGGTGGGACGTTCAAAGGGTTGTGCTTGAGCCACCAGCCCCACAGACAGCCCGAGTGAGTGGTCAAGGCTCCCACCTCCCCTTCAGTCTGGTCTTCCCTTGCTCCTGGCCCGTCTTTAGGAGAAGTCTCCCAAAAGTTCATGGAAAATGTGTCATGAAAAACTGCACGTGGATTTCTTTTTTGCACCAAAATAGACTTGAACTTTAATTCTATGATATTGTGAACTTTCTGAAGTCCTCTCAAATATTCCGGTAACACAGAAACTGTTTCTGCCATGCCATGCCTGGAGGCCACCACTCATGTGGCCTCATCTCCTGACATTCACTCTTCATCCCAGATTTTCCTCAGGAGCCAGGAGGCCTGCATTCAGACCCCGTGTCTCCTGGGCTAGTTTCTCCACCTCCCCAGGCCTCAGTTTCCCCTTCAATGGGATAGCGTTAGTACCAACCTCTCTGGGCTGCTGTGAGGGTTAACCAGGTGAAGGGTGCCGAGGGCCTGAACGACACCTGCAGGGGGAGCCCTGTGGGTAGTCACCACCACCCTCCTCTTCCCAGCGGGTCGGGGATGGCGTTTCCGAATGTCCTACACTGTATGGACAGGATCTGCCTCTAAGTCTGTCCTCTCCCAAATATAGTGGGTCCTCCCTGAGGGCAGGGACCTTGTCACGTGACTGTCAGTGTCCCTCGTACCCAGGAAGTGTCAAGCACACGGTAAGTGGTCAAGAAATCACTGAACTGGTGTAAAGGGACCACTTCTGAATTCCTGAGTTTGATGGGGACTAGATGCTCTTCAACAGGCTTAGTCACAGCCAGGGAAGGGTGGAGTTACCCTCTGACCTTGATGTGACCTTAATGGCTCCTACTCTTGTCGCCAGAGAAGTGGCCTCCTCCCTTTGCTGGTGTGAGCTCCTTGCCCTGCTGTGTGAGCATTGCTCAGCCCAGCCTTCCTGCTGTGTAGGGGTCGCGGGGGTGAGACGTGGCTGTGCAGGGCAGCGGGCAGGTTGCTGAGTCGGTGAGTGCACCATCGGCCATGATGGGCGGTGCAGAGCGGCCGACCGTGCCGTGGGCTCAGGAGCCCCGGAACGCGGAGCAGTGGAGTCAGGCTTGGTGAGTCCTGGTGGTCACATAGGCCTCGTTTGACCTAACAAGAGCTTAGGGTCAGAAGATGGGCTCTGGGAAGGAAGGCGGGGCTCCTGGGAGGGCCAGGGAGAGAGTTGTGTAACTGGCCTGAGTATGAACCTCAGGACCTCGCTTTTATTTTAAAAGAACTCATTTCTGCAAGAGGCAATTACCTGCTTCTTGTGTGGCTTTCAGTCCTCCCCTGCTGGTGCTGTTCAGCTTTATAATTGCTGCCACCAAGACAAAGAGCCCCAGGAGGGTGGGGACAGTGGGAGCCAGTCTCTGGGGTCCAGCTGCATTGCCAGCCACGGGGTTGCAACCACGGAGAAGCTGCTGTGTATTCACAGAGTTCTCTGCCTTCCTCTCCCCAGAGAGTCCTACCGAGTCCAAGGGGTGCTGGTGAAATTCCAGATTCCTCTGACACCAGTAGGGTAGGGCCCCATGACACAGGGACGCAGACAGCAATGCCCCCGCCACCCACTCTGGATGCCTGACTGCACAAGACCCCACCAGAAGGCCACTCCTGCCCTTCCTAGGAGCCTCAAAGCAGAGCAGCCTTCATACTGCCCTTCCAAAACCTCCAACAGCCACTCCCGGGCACTCCTGCTGGACCATCCTGTCACCTCATGCAGAGTCGCTGACAGCCACTCCCGGGCACTCCTGTTGGACCATCCTGTCACCTCACGCAGAGTCGCTGCCTGTCCCCTCTGAGGCACCGCGTACCCACGCTTTCCCCACCACCCTCCGCCCCACAGGTGTTCGCTGTTTCCACACCTTCATGCAGTGCTGCCTGTGGCCTTGGTGGTGATCAGGGTTAGTGCATTCCAGCCCACATGGGAAGGCAGATTTTAAACTGGATGGAGGCCAGCCAAGAGCCATGGAAGCTAAGGCAGCTGGGTCCCACATGGCTGACTGTACAGTTCAAAACCCAGACCCAGCGACTTGGGAAAAAAACACCTGGTGTGCCGAGAGGAATGGAGGAGAAGGGATCGTGTGGCATCGCCCTCCGGGGGTGCTTTCTCTCCCCCCACTAGGGAGCACACGTGCTCTGTATTGACCTCAAAACAAGAAATGGGGACAGGCTGACACACGCAGCCATGAGCAGTGGTCCATCCTGTGGATGAGGAGCAGGCAGGGCACGTTAGAGAAACCGGACTTAGCTCAGTGAGGGAGGAGGAGGTGTGGATCCGGGAAGGCGTCCTGGAGGAAGTGGCACAGTGGGAAGCAGTGTCTAGACGGAGGTGATGAGGCCCCGAGGTGGAGAAGAGCCTGGCGTGTGAGGAGTGTAAGGGAGGCTCACGGGGCTGAGCGCTGAGCACAGGGCAGGCGCGTGTGGGGTGGGCTGGGACAGGTCTGAGGCCAGACGAGGCAGGACTGTGCAGGTTGGGGTCTGGGCTTTATTCTGCCTGTAATGGGCAGCCTCTGGGGAGGTCCCCAGCCCAGCACAGCCCCCACCCATGAACCCAGTGTCTGCCCCTCTGCCCTTCTCCCTGGATGGCCAAGTGCCATGGGATGGCCTCCCAGCCTCCAGAAGGCAGGCGGGCCGAGCTGGGCGGGAAGCCCACCACAGAGGATCGGGTGTGGGAGTGGCCAGGGCTGAGTGCCACTCAGTGAAACCTGGAAATTGCAACAGACATACGGTCTAGCAGCCCATGAGCTCACAGCACCCAGGGAACACTCCGTGAGAGGGTGTTACTGTCCCAGCCTCCAGCTCAGGAGACGGAGGCCCCATCTTACAGCTCCATGGAGTCCTGATGTGGGCCTGGATCTCCCTGCGAGCCATGCTCTTTCTGCCTCTCCCAGAGGGTGGGAGAGTGGGGAGAAGACAGGACCCGCGGGTGGAGCAGAGACCAGGCAGGCTTGAGGCGGTTTCTCCGAGCGCACATCGGCTCGTGAGCGAAGGAAGCTTTGATGGGCTCCAGGACAGGGGAAGGGTCAGAGGCTCCTGGTCTCAACGATCATCTAAAGAGCACGAGGCTCCAGCGGCCTCTGCTGCCTGCAGCTCCCTGCTAGCTCTCAGTGTAATGACCCACCAGGGACAGAAGCCCGTCCCCCAGCGTTTGAAGATGACCACCAGTTTGCAGAATCGGCTCAAAGCAGCTGTGCCCTGGGCTCTGCGCCATGGCGGCCAACTTCCAAGCCACCCTACCGGGGTGCTAAAGGGGATGGCAAGAGACACAGGTGCTCCCCGCTGGCCAGCACCAGCCTGCCCATGTCCCTCTGCACTGCAGCCATGCGTGAGCCCCGTGTGGACAGTGGTGGCTGCTGGGAGCCAGCCATGACCATCACTGTGTCGCCTCCGCCATACCGGCCTGGACACATACAGACCTCTGGCCTTATCTGCTAGTGGGATTGACTAACCCCTAAACAATGCAGATGACAATGGGGGTGGGAGGGAGAGGTGTGATATGTGGTGTAACTTTGAAAAATTAAAAGCATAGGCCTAGCCGCGGTGCTGCAAGCCTGTAATCCTAGCCAACCAGGAGGCTGGGGCAGAATTGCCACGTGACCAGACCTGTCCAAAACACGCTTCTTTCTCTTTCTCTCTCATTGAAAAGAAAGGGGGCCAGTGGGTGGTGTGGATGTTGGGGCACAGGATCCCACGTGGCCAGCTGTGTGGTTTGAGTCCCAGACCTGGCAGCTTAAAAAAATCACACCAGGTGTGGGACCAGCAGTTAGCGTAATGGCTATGTTGCTGAACTCCCATGTAGCCGACTGCGGTTCAATTCCTGGACCCGGTGGCTTGAACTTACGCCAGGTGTGTGTGCGTGTATGCCCAAGATCCCGAGAGGAGAATGGAAGAGAAGGGATTGCGGGGTGGCCATCCCCCCTGGGGGTGATTTCTCGCTTTCTATCTCTCTGACTCTGTCTTTCTGGCGAGCGCACGCGCCCTATGGCAAAAACCTCTCAAAAAAAAAAAAATCACACCATCACACCAGGTATGTGTGTTTATGTGTGTGTGTTTATGTGTGTGTGTGTATGTGTGTGTGTATGCCCAAAATCCTGAGAGGAGAATGGAGAAGGGATTACAGTGTGGCCATCCCCCCAGGGGATGATTTCTCTCTCTCTCTCTCTCTCTCTCTCTCTCTCTCTCGGATGATTTCTCTCTCTCTCTCTCTCTCTCTCTCTCTCTCTCTCTCTCTCTCTCTCTTTCTCCCTCTTTCCCCCTACTGCTCTCTCGCATACATACTCTAGAGCTAGAAAGAAAGAAAGAAAATGCAGCGCCGCCCCGTGGGAGCCTGCTGGCTGTAAGTCCCGGCTCTGCACTAGGAGCTGGGCACACACAGACCAGTTGCCTTGCCCTGTCATCCTAGTCGCTGCGTCCGGGAGCCAGGCCTCACACAGCTCCTTCCCGGGGACCTGAGATGGGCCCGTATAAAGGGCCTCGCGTGGTGCCTGGAGGGGACTGGGTAGGTTTTTCCAGGGTGCTTCAGTTTGGGCCAGGAGGTGACGGCTGGTGAGCCCTGCCCTCCACGGCTCATTGAGCCGCGATCCTGAGTGACAGGTCCTCTCTCGTGTCTCAGTTTCCTCCTTTGCACAGGCGGGGTGGTTGTCATAGCAGCCACTTCACAGCGCTGTTGTGATTAAACAAGAGCCGGTGTGTGAACCACTCCCATCAGCCGGAGGGACACCAGTCTGGGCCAGGCAGCACGTGGCCACACGGGGCTGGGGGGATGCATAGACATCCCTCCGTCCCACCCCCACCTGGCGAGTGCCTCTGTCCACATGGAGCGTCAGTGCGGCCTCACCGTGCTCGCCGCAGACAGGCACCCCTCAGGTGCTAAGCCCAGACCTGTCCAGTAAGACGGTTCCACGGTCCTGCCATCCCTGGGGCACACGTGCAGCTGTCACGTCCTCATATCTCCTGTCCCCACTCAGCTGCTGCCAGTGACCTCCCTCCACTGCCCCACCAAGCACCCAGTGAAATGTGGCCTGCAGAGAACCCAGAGTGGAGAGGTAATGCCCACATAAGCTCCGATCTGAAAGGTCTGTGCCCCCGGCCCTCCACCACCTCCTCAGCCTGGTCCCCCCATTTTCCTGTCTGTGTCCCTCCTGCTCCACTCTCGTGAACCATGCCCTTGCCCACCCTCTGCCTCCTTCCTTGGGTGTTGTCTTGGGAGGAACTGGGCTCACCCTCCCCAGTCCCAGTGAAAGATGATTAGCAGCACCCAGCAGCGTCTTGTCCCTCTGCCACCAAGCGTCCCTGGGGACATCGTCAACTCTGATGTCACCGTGAAAAGAATCAGTGTTTCAGGGATGGCAGGGGACAGGGAACCAGGTAAGCAGGCCTGAGGCAGTGCTGCGGTAGGAGTGAGCATGGGGCTGGAGGGCTAGTTAGGTGTCCCCCAGCTCTGCCACCTGCTGGCTTTGTGGTGTTGACAAGGGATTAGGCCCGAGCCTCGGGTCCCTTATGCAAGGGAGTAGCCCTGTGCTGCCCTGAGGTTGCCCTGCAGAGCAGGCAGGCGGAGGCTGGGCACATCTTAACCTCCAGGAGCTGTCCGCTGCCCTTACTCAGCCGTGCGGGTGTTCGTGCGGCCTCTGGGATGCCCGCCCTCTGCCAGCCTGGCCCTTGTCCCCACAGCCGACACGCTGGCTCCCCGACCAATAAGCAGATCTCTTTGCCTTTGACTTCTTCCTTGGCTTCCAGACTTCGGACTCATGCGTATCACTGAGGCCAAGGAGCCACCAGGCCAGTTCCCGGACCCCACAGCCCCCTACTCTTGACTTGGTGGCCCAGATCCAGGGCCTCTCTGTCTTTGCACTAGCCTTTCAGCCTTCCTACACGCCCCCCAAATTCTAGGCCACCCCTTGGTGCAGTAGAGCCCTGTGAGCCCTCCATGGGGCTAGTTGTGGAGGAAGTGGAGGAAGGGCAGGGGCAACTCCTCTCTTCCCCACAAGGGGCAGCATGGAGACCAAGGAGCCAGGAGGCCACGGCCAGAGGAGCCAGGCTAACCAAGATGGTGGACGTGTCCTGGTCACAGTCATCTCCTACCAGGCCACTGAGGCTCCGGTAGCTGAGAGGCAGGAGAAGTGTCGGTACCAGCAGGCGGGGGCACTCTGCTCTCTGCTCACAGGCTCTGTCCAGGACACCTGTTCTAGTTCATTCGTTCAGCTGATACATGTGTAATGACCCCCATTCATCTTGGAGAAGATTCGACAACCACATTGTTATCGATATCTTCTTGACCTTGAAGATCTGTTCGCCCAAACGATTCCCACATCAAACAGGAAGGACTCACAACTTCTCTTGAGGCGGATGGATGGGGAGCAGTCTCCGAGTTCTGCCCCAGCCCCTCAAGCTCCAGCAGCAGCTGTAGGTCCAGACGTTGCGGGATGGCAGAGGGGCCCTCCTCCACTTCAGGGCCACCCAGGGCTCCAGCCAGCCGTTCTCACTGTTCACTGTCCGCCCCAGGTGCAGCTGCCATCACTGGGCTCAGCCACAGAGAACTAATCTGCAGAGGCTCTGTGTTCAAACCTTCAGGAGACCAGCAAGCACGTGGTGCCAGACTGTTAGCTGATAAGGCAGGGCAGTGGGGGACCCCAAGATTCCTCCTCTGGGGACCCACTGGAGGACTCCATAGTCAAAATCCCACTTGAATAACACAAAAAGAAAATACGCAAAGAAAGAAAGGGGCTGGGTGTTCTGTGTCGAGGCTGTTCAGTCCCAGGAGCTCCAGGATTTTAACCTCCAGGTAGTTCTAGGGGAGGCCGGCTTTGGAGCTGGGATCCATGCAGTGCAGGGTGGGAGCAGACTCCTGCCGATGACCAGCAAATCAGAGGTGACATCAGGGTTCAAGAGCTGCAGTGGCTCCCAGCAGGGAGGACTGAGTTCCAGGGAAGCCCTGAGTGTCTGGGGGCCTTCGAGCCAGGAAGACCCCAGTTATGTGGGGCCCTGTGTTCTGGGAGGGGCAGCTCATCCCTGGGGAAGTAACCACTGCGTTTCTGTCTTCTGAAACCTTAACTTCTCCCTAAAAGTTCCACTCGTCATCAGCACAAGAGTTGAGGCCTTTGGTCAAGAATATGTTAGAGGGGGACCAGCAGTTAGCGTAATGGCTATGTCGCTGGACTCCCACGTAGTCGACCACGGTTCGAGTCCTGGACCCGGTGGCTTAAACTCATGCCGGGCACGTGTGTGTGCGTGCGTGCCCAAGATACCAAGAGGAGAATGGAGGAGAAGGGATTGCGGCGTGGCCATCCCCCCAGGGGGTGATTTCTCGCTTTCTGTCTCTCTGCCTCTCTCTATCTGGTGAGTGCACGTGCCCTATAGCAAAAAATAAAAAAATTTAAAAAATAAAAAAATTTTTAAAAAAGAATATGTTAGAAGGACCAGCAGTTGATGTAGTGGCTATGTCTCTGGACTCCCATGTAGTCGACCGCAGTTCAAGTCCTGGACCCGGTGGCTTAAACTCATGCCGGGCGCGTGTGTGTGCGTGCCCAAGATCCCAAGAGGAGAGTGGAGGAGAAGGGACTGCGGCGTGGCCATCCCCCCTGGGGGGTGATTTCTCGCTTTCTGTCTCTCTGTCTGTCTGTCTGGCGAGCGCACGTGCCCTGTGGCAAAAACTTCTCCAAAAGAGAAAAAAAAAGGAATATATTAGAGACGCTGAGCGTTGCCTTAATGATGTCGTTCATTCTATCCTCCCAGTTTTGTAAAGGAGAAAACTGAAAGGGAAAGGTCTGGAATTGAAGAAAGCAGCCCAGATGCCATCCCAGAGGGCAGGAAAGAGCCGTTTCTGGCCAGGCTGATCGCTTCCAGAGTAGCTCACGTTAGACTGGAGACCTTCCACCAGTGAATTGTATGCACAGTGCCTGCCTGTGCCCACGTGTGTGTGTGTGTGTGTGTGTGTGTGTGTGTGTGTTCTGTGTCCTCTGTGCTGTCCACACAGTCCAGCCCAGCATCTAGAACAAAGCAGGTGCTCCGCAAAACCCTGTGGAAGGGACGTGTGCTTGTGCATCTTTCTTGGCGCATGCCATGAGGGGTTGTGTCTGTCTGCTTCAGTGTCCCCATGGTGGAGAGGAAATGTGACCATCCGCCATTTCCTATCAGCTTGTCAGGATAAAAGGGCAATCATTCTCCCTGCATAGAGGGTGGAAGTGGGTCCTACCCTGTGGGGATGCATGGGTCTGAGACAGCCGGCTTTCTTTTAAATGGGCAATGCCCATGATGATAATTCCCACACAGAAGGCACCTACTATGTGCCAGGCACTGTAGATTGCTTTGCACAGGTTTTCTCTTTTGTTTGTTGTTTTTTTTTTTTTTTTTTTTTTTAAACAATCTGTAAGGTAGGTTTGATCATTATCCCCATTCACATGGGAAACTGGCACCCGCCAGGCTGCCTGCCAGCCAGGGCATGTGTCAGCAGGTTGTCATGTCCAGGTTTGCACATAGGTCACTGGGAGCACCCCACCAACCCTGGCCCTCCAGGCCAACTCCAGCCACCCTCAGCCTGCCCGGCTCTAACCAGATAGTTTCTACCCTCTTCCTCTTTCATGTTCCCCAGAATGCGCCACCGTCATGCTGTGCAACCCTGCAAGGTCACGTGACTTATTTTATCACAGAATAAATAAAAAGCAACTATTTGTTTTAAGTGAGAACTTGTTCAAAATAAAGAGAAGGTATCTATGTCTCGTAGCCATAGAGAACCACTTTTCACATCTTGGTGTATCCAGCCAATGACGTGTTTTCTCAGATTTAATTAAGACTCTCCCTGTCACACAGAATTCCAAAGTTAAACGAGAAAAATGCAAGCGCACCCCCCTTTCCTCTTTCCCACCACTCATCCGGCTCCAGGGCGGAAGCAGAGGGTACAGTCACTGCCACGGCTGGCATGACCGTGTGCTGTACCCATGCCCCCAGGACCGCCCACTGCCCTGGCCTCTTCCACCTGGGCTGGGCTCCTGTGTGGTGCTGTCGGGCAGAGGGCATGCGGCAGTGAGGCCAGGGCCCGGGGATGCTCATCCTGATGTATCTGCCCCCCGTCCTTGAGCTGCCATGACAGACTCTCCCCTGGACGCTAGAGGAGGCTTCTCCATTGTGTCACCTCTGCTGCCCTTGAAGTACCCTCACCAGCCAGCCCCACCTGCTGGGCCAGCCCCACCTGCCACACCAGTCCCTCCTGCTGCGCAGCTCCACCTGCTGCACGGCCCTCACCTGCGGCCCGACCCTCACCTGCGGCACGGCCCTCACCTGCTGCCCGGCCCTCACCTGCTGCCCGGCCCTCACCTGCTGCCCGACCCTCACCTGCCCCGGCCCTCACCTGCTGCCCGGCCCCGGCCCTCACCTGCGGCCCGGCCCTCACCTGCGGCCCGGCCCTCACCTGCGGCCCGGCCCTCACCTGCTGCCCGACCCTCACCTGCGGCACGGCCCTCACCTGCTGCCCGGCCCTCACCTGCAGCACGGCCCTCACCTGCGGCACGGCCCTCACCTGCGGCACAGCTCCACCTGCCACACGGCCCTCACCTGCTGCACAGCTCCACCTGCTGCACAGCCCTCACCTGCTGCACGGCCCTCACCTGCGGCACGGCCCTCACCTGCTGCACGGCCCTCACCTGCTGCACGGCCCTCACCTGCTGCACAGCTCCACCTACTGCATGGACCCACTGGCCTATTCACCGCAGCAGTTTGAAGGAAGCACCTAGCCAGGCTCTTGCAGAGGTGCTGGCAGTGCAGTGAGGGCGGTCTGTCTGGGACACTCGTTGGGGGTGGGGGACAAGCCAGTGCAGCACACTGAAATGTGCCTGCCGAAGGCTGCTCCTTTTAGGAGGCAGCTCGGAGCTTCAGATGGAGGTAGAAAGGAGCTGAGCTTTCCGAGAGCTGAGAGAGGCTCCTGGGCAGGGCGAGCAGGGAGTCCGGGGGAGGGAGCTGGGTCCGCTCAAGGACAGGGCAGTCAGTGTGGCTGGAGTCTGGAGAGCCAGCAGGGAGGTGGTGGAGAGAGGCTGGAGGGCTGATGGGCAGATGAGGCCTCTTGGGTAGAAAGCCTGTGTCTGGTTTCCCGGGGAGGTGACGCATTTACATTTCAGAAAACCACCTTGTGGCTGTGGGAGCAGGGCCAGTGGGAAAGCAGGGCCAGGTCAGAGGATGCCGCATGGTCTTGGAGAGAGGGGAGACAGCTTGGACGAGGGAGATGGCCCTGGGTTACGAGAAGGGACAGGTTCCAGACACACTGGGGAGGCAGAGTGAAGAGACAGCTGACAGACCGTGGTTCGAGTCTTGAACCTGGTGGCTTGCTTTCTCACTTCCCCTCTTCCTCTCTCTCTCTCTGTCAAAAATGAATGAATGAATGAATGAATGAATAAAAAAAATGTAATAAATAATTATTAAAAAAAAAAGTGCAGGGACAGGACTGCAGAGGCCAGGAATGTGCAGAGGTCCCCACCTGCTTCCATCTCCCTGGAATGCAGCCCCCACAGCACTCCCTCTCCCTCTGGGGCTCCCCTCAGCCCCTCTCCCTCTGTGATCTCTATCCCCACCCTCGGCCACCTCTGCTCTTTGTGACGAAGCTTGGGCACATGTCGGGCCTTTACTCCTATGAAGGGCGTCGGAGCGTCCCCTCTGTGAGTTGTGAGCACCTAGAGGGTGCCTCCACCTGACCCCGTGCCTGGGGAGGAATATAGGCTGGCCCCCACGCTGCCCTGCAGGCGTGAGCACATGCCCATGTGTTAGGCCATCAGCTTCTGCAGCCTCTGGGAGGGACAGGGCTCTGCTCCAGGAAGCTCAGAATGAGTTGATGGTAACCGCCCTCAGATATGAAAGGAACTGGCCGCCTGAGACCCTAGACCTCTGAGAACTCGCTAGGACAACGTGGGGGCACAGAGGAGTGGGCTCCATGCCGTGAGGGAGCGGTGCAGAGCGAGATGCTCCTAAACTCCGTGTAAACCCACGTGGGGTAGGTGACGAGAGATGCTCCACTCAACAGCCTCTCCTGACACGGGACTTTTTCTTATGTATCTCTTCCATAAGAGAGAGAGAGAGACGGCCTGCCCCACCCCGCTGGGTCTCGATGCCGTGATCCACCCCAGCCTCAGCAGCCCCGGATCACGGGCACACGCGTGCTCCATGTCCTCGGGAGTTCTTCGGGCCCAGACGTAGACGCAGCGCCTTCTCGTGCGGCCTGGCCTCCAGAGCTTGCCTTTTACTGCGGCCCCATCTGCCCTCCAGCTCTGAGGACTCATGAAAATCATGGGAAATCATCTTTCCTGTAATGGGGAAAAAAATACCTCTCTATGTGCCAAAAAGAAAAGGATGTGGTCAGAAAGGACGGGGGCGGGGTGGGGGTGGGGTGGGAGGGAGGTATTTACAGGCTTCTCAGAGCCAGACATAAACAATGCGGAGTGAAGGAAGTCCTCCTCCTGAAACGTTGTAATCATGGTCAGACCTCCTGGGAATGGGGCAGCAGCCAGCGCCAGGGCGGGGGATCCGTCCGGAGGGGCTGCGTGTCTCGCCAGGGGCCGCCGGGCCTGGCTCCCTCCCTTCCTCCACCTGAGCCCTGCCTCTGGTCCCGCCTGCTCCAAGCCCTCCTCTCCAACTCTTGTGGAGAAAGGGGTTGCGGGGAAGGGGTTGCTGCAGGGTCAGATGGACAAGAGCACGAGGCTCACATGGACGGGGGCCGTGCTCCACAGCGCTCCACGGAGAAGCCCGAATTCCCAGATCGTGGTGTCCTCTTGAACTTGCCCCATCGCTGGGGTCCTGTACGTGTCGGAAGGTTGACGCAGTGGCCGGCACTCTGAGCAGGCTCGGCCCAGTGTCTGGGCCACAAGCTCTCAGGGTAGTGCTGGCCTCCGGGAGGGTACACATGAGCCGTGTCAGGGCCCTAGGAGTGGAGCCGGCACCCAGCCTGAGACCTGGGCAGGGCCTTAGTGCCCCTCCTGCCCCTGTGTTGACCCTTTAGTCGATGGGATTTGGAGCCATCCAGGAGCCCTGAGGAGGAACCTAGGAGTTATGAAGGCCTGACTACCGTGCTTCTAAATATTTAGAAGGTATAGATTAGGCCAGCCACGGTGGTAAGGCAGGGACGCCGTGCTCCGTGGTGCCAGACCTACCTGTCAGATCCTGAGTTTGAGGCCCACAGCTGGATGAGATGGGTGGGTTGCAGTATGAAGACCCTGTGGGGGTGCCACTCTCTCTTATAG
The DNA here is from genome assembly GCA_026018925.1 of Tupaia tana. NCBI lineage: Eukaryota > Metazoa > Chordata > Mammalia > Scandentia > Tupaiidae > Tupaia > Tupaia tana. Next base: position 109,600,243 of record JAKSZU010000004.1, on the reverse strand, counting down.
AAGAAATAAATAACCTTTTTAAGTATTACCCTTATAAGTCAAATTAACAGAGCTGAATCAAGGAAGTTCTGTCCTCCCACCTGGAAAAGTATGCCTTTCTAACCATCCGAAGGCCGAGTTCAAGTGTAAGATCCATGGCCACCTCTATGTCCCATGCCAGAGTGCAGCAGGCCAACAGCAGCCAGCCCTCAACTCTGGCCTGTCCTCCGCCCACCCAGGCTCCGAGCCGTCTTGAGAGGTAGGTGCCCTCGTGTGTTTGTATGTGGACACCTGGCACACATGTGCACTCCATGCACACGCCGACACACGACACTGCTCACCTGGGCCTAGAAATAGCCCGTGTCGGCCCGGAGACAGGGAGGGCCACCTGGGCTGGGAATGCTAAGTCCCAGCACCCAGAGGGTGGCCTGCAGGGAGGGCACATCCGCAGAGCCGCAGACTCTGCCCGGTGTGGAGGGCGTGGCTGGAAGACACCAGAGCAGGTCCGTTTCCACTGTAGGGGCCAGGCAGGGCTGCTCTCACCCGGCCTGTGGGTAGGACCAGCCAGACCCAAAGCTTGCCCTGCTGCTCTCCAGGCTTCGCTGTCAGTCTGTGCTGCTCTCCTATCTACCCGCCCACACTCCGTCAGCTCAGTGGCAACAGTGTCAGGGGAGCCCCTGAACCCCTGCTTCCAGGAACACTGCCGCCCACACCCACCCACACCAATCTCCTCAGCTACAGGGCCTCGGGGGCCAAAGCGGACCTGTTCTCAGAGAGGTGGCTCTGCCCCTCCTGCAAACCGGGGACTGGCTGGGGCTGGGTGCAGCTTGGACCCTGCCCAGGGATCGCTCATTTGAATGAAATGCTTAACATGAACTTGTTTAGCTGAGGTTTGACTCTCCTAAAAGTGGGACGCAGAAAGCGTGAAGGTTGCAGTAATCGATGTTTTCATTATTAGGCACATTGGCGAGGCCATTAGCCGTGAGCAGCGGGTCAATGTCTGATTGTCTAGAATGAAAACACTGTGTTTATCACAGCGAGAAGGGCTGGAGGAGGAGGAGAGGAATGAGATCATAACTGATATTGACGTGCTGCGTTATGGTTTACAAAGCCTTCGCTCAGACGCCATCACTTCATTTGATGCTCGTAATGGCTCTGAGAGGTTGGGAGGCCTGGGGTTATTGTTCTTCCATTTCACACGTGAGGACCCCGAGGCTCCCCGGGGTGACTCTCCTGAGGTCGACCACCTCTTAACAAGGAGAGGACGCCCACAGCTTCTGTGGGCAGTGTGGGGACTTCCTCCACTCATCGCCCAGGACATCAAGAGTGGCACCCTGCGCAGCTTATAGAACACTGAGAGCTAGGACCAGTGGATAGCTAGATCCCACATGGTCAGCTGTGTGGTTCGAGTCCTGAACCTGGTGGCTTAAAAACACACTAGAGAGACCAGCAGGAGGCATGGTGGTTAAGGATGCTAGACTCCCACATGGCCAACCATGGTTCCAGTCCTGGACCTGGTGGCTTGCTTTCTCACTTTCTCTCTCTCTCTTCCCCTCTCTGGTCAAATTTAAATAAATAGATAAAGTTAAATAATTCTAAAACAAAACAAAACAAAAAAAAACGCCAGATGTGTGTGTGTGTGTGTGTGTGTGTGTGTGTGTGTGCATGCCCAAAATCCCAAGAGGAAAGTGGAAAAGGGATTGCAGCATGTCCACCCCCAAGAGGTTCTCTCTCTCTGGCGAGTGCACATGCCCTATGACAAATATTTAAAAAGAAATTTCAAACTCTGCAGAGCTTCCCGCTCTGGATGCCACTTGTGCTGGCCCCTGCCCGCTCCCCTGGCCCCCTTCCAGCAGGTCAGCCGAGGGCTCAGCTGCCCACCCAGAGCCAGGTCCAGGAACCAATGCAAAGGTGGGTTCTGCAGCTGCTACTGGCCACTGCCGTCCTCTGGGAGGACAAAGGCCTGAGTCTGAGCATGCCACTCACCCTGGACAAGTCACCTCTCTCCTGGGGCTCAGTCTACCCCTTATGAAATAGGGTAGAGTTTAGACTCCCTGCGCCCTCGGAGGGATGAGATTAAAAGGGAAGAGCTGTTCCTGTAATTGTGTTTCAGCAGAAAAGGCAGAGTTTGAGACCGGAGAGACCTGGCTTCAAATTCCAGCACCACCTCTTCCCATGTCGGGGACGCTGGCCGAGTCTCTGAGCGGCTCTCCGGGTGTGCACATAGCACAGGAACCCCTGCCTTGTGCACTGGCACACAGAATGGCTCAGTGGCCCTGTGCTTCCTTCTTCCCCTTACAAGTTCCTAAACTTAGATGACATTCACCTGACACCAATCACCGCGCTCGGGACTTCTGTGCAGCTCTCACACCAGCCCGTCCGGTGCCTGCTGTCACTCCTGTCTTACAGAGGGGAAACTGGTACAGAAAGGACCGGGGAGGGTGGACCGTGGCGCAGCAGTAAAATGCAGTGCTGTCAGAGACTGATCCACGTGGGAGGGTTCGGGTTCACACCCAGAGACCTCCGTGAGCGTGTTGGGTGAGAGCATTCTCATGATCCCGGGTTGGCCACGGCTGGCGGTGGATCATGGCGTCAAGACCCACCCTGTCGGTGGTGCTGTACCTTTCTCCCTTGAAACGTATAAAATAAAATGCTTTTGAAAGGAGGAGTAGGCGAGGCCCGCAGATGACATAGCAGTTATATTGCTGGGCTACCACATGGCTGACCACAGTTTGAGTCCCAGACCCAGTGGCTTGAAACTCTCACTGGTATGTGTGCGTGCGTGCCCAAAATCTTGAGAGGAGAATGGAGAAGGGATTGTAGCGTGGCCATCCTCCCTGGGGGGTGATTTTTCACTTTCCCTCTCACTGTCTCTGTCTCTCTCTCTCTCTCTCTCTGACAAGAGTACGTGCCCTAACGGGGGGAAAAAAAAAAAGAAACTCAGAAAACAACATAGAGTAAAAGGAGGGGGTGGGCAAGGACTTGTCCAGGCTCCCACAGCTGGTAAGAGGTTGCACAGGTCGACCAGCCTCGGCAGCCTGGCCCGGACACCCTGCTTTCACCCGTTCTACTGGGCTGCTCCCGGCTGCTACCTCCCTCCCTGCGTTGCCTAGTCTGTAAAGGAATCACTCGCAGTCCCCGTTTTTCTCAGGCTTGCCCGTCCCCTCCGTCGTCCTCGGCAAATGGACTCTTCTAGCCTAGCTTTACTGCTATCTTAATCAACAAGCCCAATGGCTTTTCCCTCGCCGCACTCCCTTCGTTTCTGGCCTCTGACTTCACTGGCCACTGTGATGCTCGTGGCTAGTTCTCTCCCTTGGCTGGCCACTCCTCTGCCTCACGGGCCCCTCTTTTCTCTGGCCACGTAAACGAGCATGGGATTGCTCTTTCATCCTCCAAGGTCTCCCGTCACCATCACATCAGCTGATCCTGGCCATGCCAGACCTGCGTCGCAGCCCGGCCTTCTCCAGGCTCTCCCCCAACCTTGCAGCCACCGCTCAGGCCCAAGGGTCCACCGTGGAGTCCATGGCAATAAAGCAGCAGCCGCCAACTGACAGGACCTGTCCCTTCTTTCCCTTCAGTTCAACTCGATGCTTACTCAGCAAGAGTTCCCCTTTCACCACACCCCTGCCAGCACTTACCATTGTTTGGGTTTGTTTTTTTTTTTAAATCTTAGTCATTCTGACTGGGGTTAGGTGGTATCTCATTGTTGTTTGATCTGCATTTCCCTTACCATAAGGGATGTTGAGTATTTTTTCATATGCCTTTTGGCTATTCGTATGTCATCCTTAGAGAGTGGTTTTTTCAACTCATTCCTCCATCTTTTAATAGGGGTGATCATCTTTTTTTTTCAGAACAGCTGCTTGGGTTCCTGGTGTATTCTGGTTATCAGCCCCTTATCTGACACACAGTTTACAAAAATATGTTCCCATTCCGAGGGCTGTCGATTCACACTAGTTACTGTGTCTTTTGCCATGCAGAAACTTCTTAGTCTGATGTAATCCCACTTATCTATTTGGGGGGTTATTGACTGTGCTTTGGGGGTCTTATTTAAGAAGTCTTTGCCTACCCCAATGTCTCCCAGAGTTTCCCCAGTGTTTTCCAGGAGCAGTTTTATAGTTTGAGGTCTTAGGTTTAGATCTTTGATCCACCTTCAGTTGCTTTTTGTCAAAGGTGAGAGGTAGGGGTTCAGATTCATCTTTCTGCAGGTGGAAATCCAGTTTTTCCAGCATGATTGCTGAAGAGGTTTTCATTTTCCTACTGGATTGACTGGTACCCCTTGTCAAAAATCAGTTGACTGTGTGTTTGGGAATTTATTTCTGGTGACTATTCTGTTCCATTGGTCCACCTGTCTGTTTCTGTGCCAGCACCATGCTGTTTTGATTACCACAGCTTTGTAATGTATTTTTGGGTCAGGGTGTGAGAGGCCACCCACTCCCCTCTTCTTGTGCAGGATTGCTTTGGCAGTACGGGGTCTTTTATGATTCCAGACAAATTTTATGATTGTCTTTTCTAGATCTGTGAAGAATATGTCTGGTACTTTGATTGGGATTGCATTAAATATGTAGATTAATTTGGGTAGAATTGTCATTTTGATTATATTAATTCTTCCAATCCAGGAACATGGGATGTCCTTCCACTTTTTTGTATCATTTTCTATTTCTTTTTTTAGTTTCTCATAGTTTTCCTTGTGGAGGTCTTTAACTTCTTTGGTTAGATTTATTCCCAAGTATCCTATACTTTTTGTGGCTATGGTAAATGGAATTACTTTTTTTTTTTTTTTTTGGAGAGGATTTTCACTATAGGGCGCGTGCGCTCGCCAGACAGACAGAGACATAGAGACAGAAAGCGAGAAATAACCCCCCAGGGGGGAATGGTCACGCCGCAATCCCTTCTCCTCCATTCTCCTCTTGGGATCTTGGGCACGCACGCACACGCACCCGGCATGAGTTTTAAGCCACCGGGTCCGGGACGCTAACTGCGGTCGACTATGTGGGAGTCCAGCGACATAGCCATTACGCTAACTGCTGGTTCCCACTTTTTTCAGTTCTATCTCAGTTTGCCTGTTGTTCTTATATAGAAATGCTATAGATTTCTGTATATTGATTTTGTATCCTGCAACTTTACTGTATTCATGTATTACTTCCAGGAATTTTTTCATGGAAACCATTGGGTCTTCTATGTATACAATCATGTCATCTGCAAATAGAGTTTCACCTCTTCTTTTCCTATTTGAATGCCTTTTATTTTTTCCTCCTTTCTGATTGTGTTGGCAAGGACTTCCAGTGCTATTTTGAAAAGCAGTGGAAAAAGTGGACATCCTTGTCTTGTACTCATTTTTTATGGAAAAGCTTTCAACTTTTCTCCATTCAGGATGGTGTTCACTATGGATTTTTCATAGATAGCTTTTATTGTGTTGAGAAATGACCCTTCTATGCCGATATTGCTGAGAGTCTTGATCATGAAGGGATGTTGTATCTTACCAAATCCTTTTTCTGCATCAGTTGATATGATCATATGGTTTTTATCTTTTTTTTCCTGTTACTATGGTGTATTACATTTATGGTTTTGCATATGTTGAACCAACCTTGCATTCCTGGGATAAAGCTTACCTGACTATGATGTATAATCGTTTTTATAAATTGTTGGATACAATTTGCTAGTATCTTGTCAAGAATATTTGTGCCTATATTCATCAGAGATATTGCTCTATAGTTTTCCTTCCTTGTCCTGTTGTTATTTGTTTTGTGGATAAGGGTGATAGAGGCTTCATAGAATGAATTAGGGAGAGATTCACCCTTTTGGATCTTTAGAAATAACTTGAGCAGAATGGGGGTTAACTCTTCTTTGAAAGTTTTGTAGAATTCATAGGTGAAGCCATCAGGGCCAGGGCTTTTCTTTGTTGAGAGGTTATTTATTACTGATTCAATCTCCTGGCTTGTTATGGTCCTGTTCAGACTTTCTACATCCTCCTGGCTCATTCTTGGTAGATTATATGTGTCCAGGAATTTGTCCATCTCATCCAGATTGTCTTGTTTCTTGGCATATAGTTGTTCATAGTATCCTCTAATGATGTTTTGTATTTCTACTATGTCTTTTGTTATGTTGCCTGCTTCATCACAGATTTGATTTACCTGGTTCCTTTCTCTCTTCTTCTTAGTAAGTCTCACTAGTGGTATATTGATTTTGTTTATCTTTTCAAAGAACTAGCTTCTACTTTTATTTATTTTCTGTATAGTTGATTCATTTTCTATTTGATTTATTTCTGCTTGCATCTTTATTATTTTCTTTCTCCTGGAGTTTTTTTAATTTTTTTGCTGTTGCTTTTCCAATTCTCTGAGGCACGATGTTAGGTGATCCATTTCCCTTCTTTCCATCTTCTTCTTATGTGCACTAATTGCTATGAACTTCCCTCTTATGACTGCTTTAGCAGGTCCCAAAGATTATGGAAACTCATGTCCTTGTTGTCATTGGCTTCCATGAATCTTTTTATTTCAGCCTTTATGTCTTCAGTAGTTGTGGAGTCATTCAGGAGTAGGTTATTTAGTTTCCATGTATTTGAATATTTTTGAGGATTTCTCTTGAAATTAAACTCAAGTTTAATTTCAGCATGGTAGGAGAAGATGCTGGATATAGTTTCTATGCCTTTGCATCTGTAGAGACTTGTCTTGTGCCCTATGATGTGGTCAATTTTCAAAAAGCTTCCATGTGGGGATGGATAAAAAGTCTATCTCGTGGTTTTTGGATGGAAAGTTCTATAGATGTCTGTTTAGTCCATTTGATTTATGATATCATTTAGATCCTTTATCTCTTTACATATTTTTTGTCTAGATGATCTGTCCAGAGGGGATAGTGGGGTGTTGAGGTCTCCAATAATTAGTGTGTTGCAGCCTATCTCCCCTTTTAGATCTTTTCTTCACATATTTGGGTGCTCCTGTGTTAGGTGCATAGATATTTATAAGCGTTATGTCTTCTTGATCGATTGACCCTTTTACTACAATATAGTACCCTTCTTTGTCTCTTTGAACAGTTTTTGTTTTAAAGTCTGTTTTGTCAGAAATTAGTATCACAACTCCAATTCTTTTTTGGTTCCCATATGCATGGGAAATCTTTTTCCAACCCTTCGCTTTCAGTCTATGTATGTTTTTATCCATGAGGTGGGTTTCCTATAAGCAACAGATAGAGGGTTTCTGTTTTTTATCCATTCAGCCAGTCTGTGCTTCTTGACTGAAGAATTTAATCCATTAACATTTAATGTTATTATCGATATTGGACCTGTCCCAAGGTTTAAGTTGGCCATTGTCGTGGTTGCCTTTTATTCCTTTATTTCTGGCTGTTCATTCTTTAGTTTTCCTGAAACATCACTCTCTTCAGAGTTTCTTAAAGATCTGGCCTGGCATTGGCAAATTCTTTCAGGTTTTGTTTGAGAAGATTTTAATCTTTTTTTTTCCATATGAAGGATTATCTTGCATGATATAATAATATTGATTGAAATTGTTTTTCTCCTAACACTTTCAATATGTCTTCCCATTCTTTCCTTGCTTGCATTGTTTCCATTGAGAATTCTGGTGTTAGCCTGATGGGATGTCCTTTGTAGATCATTTATCGTTTCTCTCTTGTTAGTTTTAGTATCTTGTCTTTATCTGTGGTCTTTGCCAGTCTGGCTAAAATGTGCCTTGGTGAAGATCTTCTGGGGTTGATTCTATTTGGTGTCCTTTGTATTTCTTGGGTCCGGATGTTTGAGTGCCTCTCTGGACTTCGGAAATTTTCTCCAGGATTTCATGGAATAGATTTTCCATGCCCTTATTAGTTTCTTCAGCTTTTGGGATACCAATTATTCGAATGTTAGGGCATCTAATGGAATCTAGTATTTCTCGTATGTTATCTTCTTTTTTGTTGTTGTTGTTATTTTCTCTTTTCTCTAGGTCAGAGGTTTTATCTTCTACATCGCAGATTCAATCTTCAGCATCGTCTAATTGACTTTTTTTTCTTTTTTTGGAGAGGTTTTTGCTATCGGGCGCATGCGCTCTCCAGACAGACAGAGAGAGACAGAGAGATAGAAAGTGAGAAATCAACCCCCAGGGGGGGTGGCCACGCCGCAATCCCTTCTCCTCCATTCTCCTCCCAGGATCTTGGGCATGCACGCACATGCGCCTGGCGTGAGTTTAAGCCACCGGGTCCGGGATTCCAACTGCAGTCGACTATGTGGGAGTCCAGCGACATAGCCATTACGCAACTGCTGGTACCTGTCTAATTGACTTTTTTTTTTTTTTTTTTTTTTTTTTGGAGAGGTTTTTCGCTATAGGGTGCGTGTGCTCGCCAGACAGACAGAGAGAGACATAGAGACAGAAAACGAGAAATCACCCCCCAGGGGGGATGGTCACGCCGCAGTCCCTTCTCCTCCATTCTCCTCTTGGGATCTTGGGCACGCACGCACACGCACCCGGCGTGAGTTGTAAGCCACCGGGTCCGAGACGCGAACCGCGGTCGACTACGTAGGAGTCCAGCGACATAGCCATTACGCTAACTGCTGGTTCCCATCTAATTGACTTTTAATACTTTTGAGAGAGTCCTTGGTTTCCTGTATTACAGACTTTATCTCTAATAGTTCCATCTGATTCTTTCTTAGCATGTCCATTACTTCTTTCATATCATGGGAGGACTTCCTAATCTCTTGTAGTTCGTTGTCTCTTTTCTGTTCCAACTCATAGAATTTGGTCACCATGAATGTTCTAAATTCTTTCTCTGACATTTTGGTAACTTCCTCTGTTTTTTTTCGAGAAATGGAAGGGAGTCACTGTGTTCTTTTGATGGAGACATATTTCCTGGCTTATTCAGACCTAGGCTATTTTTCTACTTCTAGCCTTTGGGAGATATACTCATTTTGGAATACCTTTTAGAAGAATGTTTCTTTGACTAGGAGCAAGTGTGTTTCCCTTTTGCTGTGGACTGGTGAATGCCGAAGTCTCTCTTCTGTTGTGTTCAGCAGTGTGGTTCAAGGAGGAGTATTCTATTCAGGTGTCTGAAGAGCAGTATCTCTTTTTTTGCAGGTGGTTCAGTAAAAGGGAGGACCCCAGGGAGTCTTACAATACTAGAGTATTTCAGAACTTTGATTCTAGGCCTATCTAGTCCATCTGGGAGGGCAGAGGAAGAGGAAGAGAGGACCAAATAAGAGAGAAGGAAGGAAGAAGAATAAAGAAAAAGTCGCCAGGGGTCGGAGATGGAAGTGGGGTTGCTGTAGAGCTGGGGGCAGTCCTATGTGATAAGAAGAAGTGTGAAATTAACAAATAAAAGAAGAGAAGGGGGAAAAAAGCCCACCTGGCTGGCAGAGATAGAGGGTCGCTGGGCTTGGGAGTGCTGGGGCTGGAGCTGGGGCAGGGGGCCCTGCCTCAGTGTCCCTTAGGCCAGGAATCTGAAGATGGAAGTGGGGTCCTGCTGTCAGTTGCCTATTTTTAAACTGTATTTTTAGTATTTGTGTGTGTGAGTGGGCTGTGATATAAAATGAATATATGTAAACTAGAAATCACAATAGAAATTTTTTTTAATTTTTAAAGATTTATAGACAGGTCAGCAGGTGGCATGGTGGTTAAGGCACTGTACTTCCATATAGCTGACTGCAGTTCAAGTCCTAGACCTGGCAACCTGGCAGCTTGCTTTCTCTCTCTCTCTCTGTCTGTCTCTCTCTCTCTCTCTCTCTCTCTCTAGCACACATGGCCTGTGGCAAATTAAAATAATAACAATAATAATAGTAGTAAGTAAAATTAAATAAATTATTATTAAAAATAAAAAGAAGATTGAGAGACAAAGCAGAACCAGCAGAGGATACCGAGAGACCACGGGTCCGAGGAGAAGCAGGGTGCAGACACCGCCTTCTGGGCAAATGATGCAGTGAGGCTCACCTTCCCTTTCTACTGGTGGAGTCGGGGGCTGGGTGTGGGATGTCTGCTCCAGTGCGGCCGCAAGACCCCCTTGTTATCCTGTGGATGATTTTACACGTGTGCACACACAGCCCCAAGCTCAGCTCTTCCGAGTGACCGTTTTTCGTCCCTCCTCTTTCGTCTCTGACAGGCTATCGGTTACCAAACCTGGAGATTCTCCCTTCACAGTAGCACCTTCTCCACGTGGCCCCTCCACGCTGCCCTCAGCCCTGCCCAGATGGAGGCCTCGCTAGGGATCACCCAGGGCATTGCAGATGCACCTGCTCGTGCTCCTCGCTGTCTCTGGCCCTGGGACTCTGCCCATCATTCATCCTGGCCCAGCAGCTCTAGGAGAAGTGCAGTGCCAAGCCAGTTATCAAAGGCATCCGTGGTCTGGCACCACCCTACCCACCAACTTTGTCCCTACTCTTCGGAAGCTCACCCTCCCAGCTGGGCCCTCTGTTCCTGGACACACCGTGTTCATGCGTGGTGTCCCCCGTGGGCACACAGTGGAGCCGCTCACCCAGAATGCCTTCTATCCTCAGCCATGCGTAGCCGTTTCCTTCACCCAGCTCTCCCTGCGCCGGCACCTGCGTCTGAATCCCTTTAGCACGTGGAGTCTGTTCCCCTTGTGTTTTATGAAAGCACCTTGTCCCTTCATATGCGTGAGCGCTGGTTCCAGGACCGCTGGAGACCAAAATCCCAGCATGCTCTAGTCCCTCACGTAGGACATACTCTTTCACGTAACTACACACATCCTGCCAGATACCTCAGATGGCTTCTGGACTACTTAGACCTAATATGGCGGACGTGTACATAGCCGTTTTGCCATATTTTTATTTGCATTTTTTATTGTTATATTGTCTTCTTAAAAATATTTTCAATCCATGGTTGATGAAATCCACAGATGGGGAAGGCGCAGATAGGGAGAACTGACTGGCTGGGTATAACGGCACAAATAGTCACTAAAGCACATTTGTTCTCGCTACTTTGCTCCGTTTTTTCACCCTTAAGCATGAACTACTTTCCATGTAAAGCGTGGTGTTATTTGAATAACCAATTTTAAATGAAAAGTAGGGTTTTTTTTTTTTTTTTTTTGTAATACAGTGAGTGAATAGATAAAGTGTCAAACTGATAAACACTTTGTGGTATACAAGTTCTGCCACACTGTGGATACAGCCATGAAAATGATCCAAGTAAGTTATTTATTCCTTCAGTAAAGAGCTCCTAACTTCTGGTATGTCCCAGCAATGTGTTAGGCACAAATGATTCATATAAAGTCACAATCCCAAGCCTCTAATGGAGAAGGCAGAGGATAAACGAATGGCTGTAATCCTGGCCCCTGCAGGTCATCTATCCAGGCCACATATCCATGGGCACCTGGAAGAGCGTCCCGGAGCAGGGATGCAGGGCAGAGCTCTCAGAGGACTAGCTGTCCAGCTGCAGCACCACTTCCGTAGGAGAGAGGGTGGGACAGCTGGGCGCAGGGCGAGCAGGGGGCAGAGGCAAGCTGCAGTGTGGTGTGTGGGCAGGGAGGCTGGGTCCCGGGGCACACCTCTGTCCTCTTCAGGAACTTTTGTTTTTAACCTCTTATATTGTCTTTATGTTTTAATTGTTATTATTATCCATACATTAAATTGCTATACATCATTTAGATTGTGAAGAGACTTTACCCAGCTTGATATACACCTCAGTCCAGCCCAGTTGAGGCCACCTCACACATCCTTGTCAACAGATGATAAATCTTTGTTTCATCCTGTGGCTGATGCCAGCGTTGCCCATGTAGAGGAGCCTTGGAAAGGTTCCCTGTAGAGAAAGGGCACGGTGAGATTGGCATGTCTGAACACTAACACAGCCGAAGATGATTTGGGAGGGGCCAGGACTGGACCATAACCGTAGACCAGGTGAAGGGTGCTGAGGGCAGTGAGAGCTGGGTGGAGAAAAGGAACGACATTGAAGCGTCACGGATGAAGCAGCCGCAGGGTGCAGTGACGCAGCAGCCGTGGCAGTCTCGGGGCAGGGATGGGAAGAACCAAGAATGTCCTCACTCCTGGCCTGGAAGACTGGCTGAGCAGCGGGCCACCCCCTGCTGCAGGGACAGAAGAGAGCCCTGCGTGGGGTGGGGATGGAGAGCTCAGTGGGGGCATGCAGAGTTTGATGGGCCACCAGCACCCCATCCAAAGGAGGCCCTCACAGGTCATCAGCAGGCTCCAGTGGTACTTCCACCCTTGGAACTTGGCAGGGACTACTGCATGAGCGTTATCCATTTATAGACACAACTGTCCTTTTGGAGAAAGGCTGGGGGCACCAGGCAGTGGCATGGTAGCAATGCAACTAGACCCACATTGGAAAGGTCCTGGTACCTCCTGTGCATACCCATGTGCCTGTGCATGGGCCGCGTTCTGGGCTGGGTATGGGGTGGGTTAGCGTGACGATCATGTTGGGGATATAGGTATAGATAGATGATTGATTGATGGATGGATGGATGGATATAGATAGAAATAGATAGATGATAGATTAATAGATTGATAGATATAGATATAGATGATAGATATAGAGATAGATAGATAGATAGATAGATAGATAGATAGATAGATGATAGATAGATAGATAATAGATATATATATATAGATATAGATAGATAGATAGATAGATAGATAGATGAAGAAACTTTAAAGAGTGAGGGGGTAAGAAGAGGGCAAAGAGAAGAAAAGAGAAGTGGGAGAGCAAGAGAGAAAAAGAGAGAGAAAAAAACCCTGCCTTGGGATCTACATTAGTATCCATCCTTCATAAAAGAAACAAAAATATGGTCCTTTGTAGATAGAAATCCACTCCCTACTCATGAGGCTTAAATCATAAGGAAGGTTGGCTCTGCTAGAAATCAGACCATCCCTGAACAATATGCTGGGATCCCTGGGGCTGTGGAAGAGGACGCGCCCGGAACTGCCGGAGAGTGAACAGTGGGGCTGGTGGCCTGCACCCGGAGCATGCTCGGGGCTGTCTGTGTTCTGACATGGCGATGAAGAAGCCCATCGTACTTCTTCATCCCAGAGGCTCCGCTAGGAAAGGAGTCTCCTGTCTCTTGAGACAGGCAGATGAAGGCTCCCTTATCGTATTCTCTCTGTTTTTCAGAAAACCTAGGACCAGGCTAAATTTTGTGATTTTCCCACAAGACAGACCTCTAGACCCTGGACCCAGGTCCCCACTCACGCGGCACAGGGCAGGAAGATAGGGCAAAAATGCCAACCGTAAAATGTCTACAGATAAAGACCCACAGAGAACCAGTCCAGAAGAGGACAGTGTTAGGACAGCATTGAAAAGTACATCCGACGAAAACCACGCCCAGGCACTGTGCCGCAGCCAGCACGGTGTTTAGGGAGGGGACCGAGACAGCCAGCACTGCTGGGAATGCCCGTCCCCTCACCCCACAGAGGAACCCGAGGGCTAGCAGGGCCTGCCCACCAACCAGGAACGCAGAACATAAATGCCCAGTGGCTGAGTCATCGTCCTAGCCTTTGGCCGAGGGCACAAGGTTGGGCCACTTGTGGGCCCTTCCTGAGCCCAATCCACAACCTTTGACTCTGGCATGATTCCAAGGGGTCCTCAAAAGGTATATGGGAAATAGGGATTAAGAAGACACTATGCATGGATTTCAAAGGTGCTTTTTTTTCCCACCAAAATGAACTCGTGCCTTGATTCCATTTTCCATGAACTTCTGGAAGTCCCCTCCTGTGATTATGTGCCCCTCTACAGCTCACTCCCTTTTGCACAGTAAGTGGCTGCGGAGACTAAATGCCCGGCCCGGCTGACCAGCCTGTGCAGCAAAAGCAGCTCTGACGTTCTGCGTCAGGTCAGTTTGTTACTTCGTGCCTGCCAACCATGGCACACTGCGGTTATTCCCAGCAGTTATCAGAGGCATGGAAGCAGGAGAAGGGCTCTTGCAGCTGTGGGCTCACCTCCTCCCCCTTCCCTAGAGCTGGGGCTGCCAGGCCTAGGAAGCATGTGGGGGGCCAACAGGAAGCAGTGTCTGCAAGTGACAGTAGGAGACACTGAGATGTTATGGCCTCAGCCAACTATGGTGCTCCCTTTTAGAAGGTTTGCGTAAAGATCAGGTCTTCTGTCACTTTGTACAGGGAAGAAGTTTGCCTTGAACAAGGCCACCACCTCTGAGCCGATGAATGAAGCACCCTTGTTTCTTTCTCTAATTATTAAATTCTTAGGTATTGTGACCGAGCCTCATTCCTGGTCCCAGGCTTGGAAATACGGAGAATGCACCGCGGTCTCTGCTAACCAAACCTCCGCGCCTGTTAGGGTTCAGTCTGGGAGCGGCTAGCTCATGAGAGGGCCTGAGTCCCCTCCACTCTGGCTTCCTCCAGCATCATGCAACGGCACCTCGAGAGCAGCACAATACAGTGGTCAGACATGCGGGCTCGGAGTCAGATGCTCACAGTCCGAAGGGCCCTTGATGTGCACCTGAGGGTCTTCAGGCTTCTGTCCTCCCATGCACTAAATGGGAAAAAAAGTTCATTTATCCAGCCAACATATGGTGTGGAGGTTAGGTAGCTGGATCCTACATGGCTGACTTCATGGCTTGAAAATCACACCAGGCCCATGTATGTGCGTGTCCAAGATCCCTAGAGGAGAATGGAGGAGAAGGGATTGTGGTGTGGCCATCCCTCTCAGATGGTAATTTCTCTCTCTCCCTCTCTCCCTCTCTCTCTCTCTCTCCCTCTCCCTCTCCCTCTCCCTCTCTCCTTCCTCTCTCCAGCGAGCACCTGCACCCTTTAGCAAAAACTTAACCAAAAAGGAAAAGGTGGTTCATTTATCCTGCAGGTTATTCTGAATATTAACTCCAGTAACATGAAGTGCTCAGCACACGGTTGGCCTACGCTCAATGGCTGTCAGCTGTTATTACTGTTATGTGCAAGGGTTCCCGGCGGGGAGGGGCGTGGGCTAAGAGCAGGGCACAGATCTTCCCTCCTTCTGTATGATGTGGGGGCAGCCAGGAGGAGTAGCAGGTGCCCAGAACCAAGCACTGAGGCATCCAGCTGGCCCCGAGGTCAGTGGGAAGTGGCCTATCAGAGACAGTGTGCCCAGCCGCACTCCCACATTTACCAGCTGACTTCCGGGGGCCAGCATGAGCTCTTTGTGTTGCCGACTTCTACGTCCGTGTTTTCTTAGTGCCAGGTTGACCGATGGCCAGCACATAAGCAATGCTTTGTTGAGTAGAAAGTCTACCACTGCGATTGCTTAAGAAACGTGTGACCTGTACCTTCGCCTCCTTCGGCCCTCCGTCCCACCTGGTACTTACTTCCACACACATCAATGTCACCGTCACCTCTTCCCGACACACAGCTCCTGCACACAATCACACCTCCCAGCTAGCGGTTCCTGCCGTGGAAGGTGTGTACACTGCCGCCTGCCGCCTGCCCCCACTCACGCTCCTCTGTGGTCTCGCACTGCCTCCTTGAGTTCCCTGCCTTCAGCTGGGCCCGCGAGGGTTTGATTTAACTCGTCTTGGCATTGTTTTTTTATTTTTTGTTTTGACTTGTTCTTGTTTGCTCCTGAAACAGCACAGTATAGAACTTTCTGACCTGAATTTCCCTCTGAACTTCCCACTTGGCCCAAGCTGGCTATGTTCGTAAGTGGTGGGCGCCTTCCAGCTTTTGGAAACTTCACTCAGCCTCTCCTGTTTGTGCATGTCTTCTCCTTTCCCAGGTCAAGCTGGGAGCTGCCCGACCTGAGGGAAGGGAGAGTAAAAGCCATCAGTGACTCCGACGGCGTGAGCTACCCTTGGTACGGGAACACCACCGAAACAGTGACCCTGGTCGGCCCCACCAACAAGATCTCCAGGTTCTCCGTCAGCATGAATGACAACTTCTACCCCAGTGTGACGTGGGCGGTGCCAGTGAGTGACAGCAATGTGCCACTGCTCACGAGAATCAAGAGGGACCAAAGTTTCACCACCTGGCTGGTGGCCATGAACACCACCACGAAGGAGAAGATCATTCTGCAGACCATCAAGTGGAGGATGCGGGTGGACATTGAGGTGGACCCTCTTCAGCTGCTCGGGCAGCGGGCCCGGCTGGTGGGCAGGACTCAGCAGGACCAGCCCCGCATCCTGAGCCGGATGGAGCCCATCCCCCCCAACGCACTAGTGAAGCCCAACGCCAACGATGCCCAAGTCCTCATGTGGAGGCCCAAGCGGGGGCCGCCCCTGGTCGTGATCCCGCCCAAGTAGGAGCGACCGGCCTGACTGCGCGGTGGGGAGCACCTGCCGCTGAGACACGCAGTGAGGTTGCCAGGGGTGGCGGGAGCCAAACTGAGTTTCTGAGCCAAAGCAGACCTCGAGGTTTGCCAGCCTTCGCGGCCACTTCTGGAGGACGGCTGCTCCTCGGGTGGTAGAACCACACCCTTAGGAAAGTCCCTTCCTTTTAGGAATAAAGAGATCTCTGGTTCGACAGACTTGCTGTGATTACCGTGCAAGTAGCCATACTTTGGAGCTGACCAGGGTGATGCTTTTATCTGAACTATTGACCATTTCTTTCCTGTGAGATGCAGGGGATGGAAACGAAATTAAACGGTGCCTGTGGCAAACGCTGCTTCCCAGTTAGAAGTGGAAGTGAAAACATCCACCAGGTGCCTGTAAGATCTCTGCAGTCCTTGCTGTCTGGGTGGAGGGTGCGGGGAGACGGGTGGAGTGGAAGTCGGGTGATGGGGAGGTGAAAGGATAAGTTATTATGACAGATTGATGCCTGCACATTTACTAATTGATCGTCAGGCTCCTCCGCGCACTCCCTGGAATGACAGGAGCGCTTAGAAAGCGGGAGAAACGTTGGTGCTGGCTGCATTCCAGTGGGGGTGGGGACGCGCCCTCGGAGCTGTCCGAGGTGCTGACGCCGGCTGACCGCTGCAGGCGCTCGCTGGCTCCCTTTACCCACCGCCTACCAAAAAGATGACTTAGTCAGCCTACTTTTACTTACAGTATTTGGATACGTGCTTCCTGCATTCTGCAGTAGCTGTGATGTCTGGGGCCCTCACCTGCTTTTAGTGAAGCTCAAATTGTGATTTTTGTTTACAACTGCTTGTTCTGTTCCCATCACCAGCCTTAAGTTTACAAAAAGATTTATAAGCCATGAATCGATGTAGGGTTTCAAGGACATTTCAACAAATAAGAACTACCTTTCTTTATTCTTTTAAAATATATATCTGAATGGTTTTAACACATAGAATACATACACAGACGAGCACACACACGCACGCAGGGTGGAAATGGCGTAATTATAACATGTTTGCCAGTGGTGCCTGCATACGTACCCGTAGCCTTCACGTGTACACAGTACGTACACTGTATGTGCATATGTGTTTATTCTAGCTTTCCTTCACAGAGGTTCATTAACTGCTTGAGTATTTGTGAGAAAGTGCTTCATAGGGCTTAATGCCAGAGCTCTTTAATGAAAATCTGAGCTGCTCACATTAAGCAAACCTGCATTGCTGATATCAACCCATAAAAGTGAGACACCAGGCCTCCTTTCAGAAGGGCAATATAAAACTTTTCAAGGAGTCTCCAGTCTTCATAATGAGAATTTTCCTGGCTTTTCCCCAATGCTAAAAGGAGCTCTTCCCCGTGTTCCCTGTATCGTGATATACGTTTATTGGGTTCCTTGCAAAACCCTATAAATGCAAACTAGTTGTAAAATTCTCACTGTGTCATTGTAGATTTACTGAGAAGACACTGCCAGCCGAATTTCAGAGGTGAAAGGGTTGAGGCTGAAGGCAATTATTACAATTCCATGCTGGCTCCAAAGATCTGTCTTCTACAAGAGTTTGGAGAATGAAGCTGAAAAACAGGAGGACTTTATTTAAAAGGCAATTTTGTCTCATTTCTTTTAGGTTCTAGCCCCAGGGTATGGTACCAATTTACATGAAGGTGCTAACAGATCCACTCCGAATTATGTAGTGTTAACCTCACACCTAGCCGTCAGCTACCATCTTATAGATTAGCTATTGATGGCAAGTTATTTATAACAGCACTGTGACGTGTCAGTGACTCACAGAAGACTTGGGAATAATTCAGCTGTTACGTTTGCATTTCTCTGTCTTTTCCCCTGCTTCCTTATTTTTTATGGGATGGAGTATGGATCCACTTGCTTTCCATGTTGACATCATAAACAGCCATCTCTCCCTTGGACTGAGTTAGATACAACCCTCTTGAGATTCTGGGGAATGGAGACTGATCCTAGAGTCCAATATGTATGGCCCTATTTTTAAAAAAAAACTGACATTGGGGACCAGCAGTTGGCATAATGGCTACATTGCTGGACTCCCATGTAGCTGACTACAGTTCAAGTCCCAGACCCAGTGGCTTAAACTCACACTGGACACATGTGCATGTGTGCTCAAGATCCTGAGAAAAGAGTGGAGGAGAAGGGATTGAGGCGTGACCATCCCCCCTGGGGGGTGATTTCCCGCTTTCTATCTCTCTGGCTCTCTCTGTCTTTCTGGCGAGCGCATGTACCCTACAGCAAAACCTCTCCAAAAAAAAAAAAAAACTGATACTGGGGCCAGCAGCTGGCATGGTGGTTAAGGCTCTGGACTCCCATATGGCCAACTGCGGTTCGAATCCCACACCTGGTGGCTTGTTTTCTCACTTTCCCTCTCTCTCTCTCTCTGTCTCTCTGGGGAGTGCACATGCCCTGTAGGAAATTTTAAAATAATAATAATAAATAAAATTCAATAATTTTAAAAAGAAGACATGATATATAGAAACTCAAAATTGTAACAGAGGATGTTCATTTAAAGAGAGTAATGGAAAGTATCTACATTGCCCAATCTTACGCAGTTTCCTGTTCTGAATTTTCCCTCGCCCATTAGAATTATGCATACATGCAGCACTACTTTCTCAAGGGCATGTCAGTATTTCTAAAGCAAGGTGGTAGCATACTTAGGTAGACTAGTTTCCCCTGGGGGTGGGGGGGAACACATTTCAGAGTTTAAAAACAAGTTACCCTAAGGCAGTTTTCTGGAAAATTATGTAATGATACAATGAGAAAAATGGATGAGAAAGTACTTGTAAACTCCAAAGCACTGCACAAATACACATGACGACAACTGTTATTTATGCTGTTAGGAAACCTACACTCGGGTCTCTGTTCTGAAGTCAGCGGCAGAAAGAGCTATTGCACTGAGGCCAATTATTCTGAAGTTATCGTTGTTTTACAGAGAAATGACCCCTTCTCTTCCTGTGATCTGTGGATCGTTGCTTCTCAGCTTAGTCAGAACATGGCCAAATGAGAGGCTCTCCTGTAAAATGAGAGTTCACCTTGGTATCTCTGATGAGGTCACCTCCGTCCTCCCACCAGCCTTCCTCTTCCAAAAACTCTGGGTCTGACACCAGATGCATTAGCTCAGTCAGTGCCTTGTTTAGCTGTGTGATCTCAGGACTGTGTTTGGATCACACGCACACATACACACACACACACACACACACACACACACTGGCCTGGTTTCCTGGTGGCATGAAAGTTTGGAATTCCTGTGAAGGAGAGAGCACTTTATCAAGTCTTAGATTCTTTTTTTTTTAGGTTTTTGCCACAAGGCTCAGGTGCTCATCACAGAGAGAGAAGTGAGAAGTCACCCCTGGGGGATGATAACACCACAATCAACTCTCCTCTATTCTATTCTCAGGATTTGGGGCACACACACACATGCCCAGCACGATTCTCAAGCCACAGTGTCCTGGACTCCAACCTGATCAACCACATTGGAATCCAGTGCCTTAACCATCATGCCACCTGCTGGCCCAAGTCTTACATTCTTTTTTGTTTATTTGTGTTTTAGACTTTTGCCATAGGGCATGTATGCTTACCAGAGAGAGACAGAGAGGGGAAGTAAGAGGTCAAACTCCCCCCACCACCACCAGGAAAGATGGCCGTGCCATAATCCCTTCTCCTCCATTTTCCTCTCAGGATTCTGGGCACACACACCCAGTGTGATTTTGAAGCCACTGGGTCTGGGACTCAAACTGTGGAGAGCCATGTTGGAATCCAGTGCCTTAACCACCATGCCACTTTCTGGCCTAAGTCTTAGATTCTTAAGTCATCTTTGAGGTCTTTTAGTTTATGATCTCAAAAGAGATGAAAGCCTGGTTAAATTAGATCATCCATTTAGGATCTCATGCCTAATCATTGGAAGAGCCAGAGGCAGCTCCAGACCTCCCAGAATCTCATCATGCAGCCTGGTCACACTACCTGGGACCCACGTCCTCTCCTTGTCTCCAGCCAGGACATTCGTCATCATCCTTGAATCGTTCATTCACAAACCAATTCACCTAAAAATTAGAGATGCTTGGAGCTACCCTTTAAGGACCAGAGGAGAACTCTTGTCACTGTTACGTTGGAAGGCGAATGTTCCAGGCTCCGTTTATCTGTGACAGCTGTTGGGGTGTTGAACTCTTATTAATCTTCGCTGCAGGCCTATTACATGCCTGGGTCCTTGCTGGCCCACAGCCCTGGGGTCAGTCCTCTCTTCACCTTCCATGCCAAGACTCTTGTTACAACCCCCTCTTGTGGTGGTCAGAGTGGCATTTCATAGGTCAACGTCATGTTCTAAGCAGCAGTTATGAGCAGTAAAATAAAAGAACCATGCTGGCCAGCAGGTGGCATGGTGGTTAAAGTGCCAGACTCCCACAGAGCTAACCTCGGTTCAAACCCCAGACCAGGCTTAAAAAATCACGCCAGCCATGCATGCCCAAAATCCTAAGAGGAGAATGGAGGAGGAGGAACTGTGCCATGGCCGTGCCCCCTGGTGGGTGATTTCTCACTTTCCCTCTCTCTGTTTCTCTCTGGCAAGTGCACGCATGCTATGGCAAAAATCTAAATAAATAAATGGAAAAGAAAAGAAAGAAAAGAAAAAAAAAGAAAAGAAAAGAAAAGAACTGTGATGTATAGTGTTTTACAACAGGTCTCCACGTGCCTTTTCCCATCCCCAGACAACCTTACGAGGAGTGTAAACCCTCGTTATTATCACCATCATCCCTATTTTACAGATAGTAAACTGAGACCAAAGAGGGTAAGCGGTGGATCTGTAGGTGCACAGACAGAAACCGCCAGGGGCCAGCGTTCAAACCGGGCCTTGGGGCTCCGTGTCTCGTGCTTGTCCACCGCACAGAGCTGCCTCCCCTCTCTCTCCTGCCGAGAGGACAGAAGAAAAGGAAGGAAGAGAGAAACGCAAGGCTCTTCCACTTACCCAGGCTTCTAGCCCCTAAGTGGACATACGAGCAATAAGAGAACGAATGCTGTTTTCTCATGCAAAGAACCTTGTTATCCCAGGGAGGCCGGCCCAGGAAGATGCCCGTCAGGGCTGCAGTGTGGGCGAGCTGTCATCGGCCGCCCTCGGCACGGCCCTGGTAATTAGTGGAGCAGGAAATCTGCTCTCCCGGCCTCAGAACCCACCAGTACAGAAAGAGGGAGGGAAACACACACCCTGCAGCTGAGGTCCCAGCTGAGTGCGGGCCTGCCACCCGCGGTCCCCCGACACAGCGGGAGCAGCCCGTGGGGCAGAGGCAGCAGAAACAATGGCCTTCCGAGCCCTGGCTGGCACGTGGAACATCCTTGTTAGAGCTCAGGGCACAATTAAACATCAACAGAGCCAGCTCCCAACTGCGTTGCCGAGAAGGCTGTAAACACACACACACACACACACACACACCAGACCTACCACACTCACACATGCTTCAAGCTGAAAAGAAAATTAATCAAAAACCCAATGAACGCCTGAACTCTGTAATTAAGCCTAAAACGATCCTTAGACAGAAAGGGAGAGCGAGCTCGGATATTTTTACAGTCTTAGCTGCCATTAGTTTCCTTTGAGATCTTGAGTACATCTGGTCCCAGTCTCCCTGGCACGACATCTGTCCGGAGAAGGGCCTCGGAGAGCTGCCAGGTCAGTGGCGGGAGGGCGGCCACAGTGACTGATCACCTGCACGCTTCTGTAACAGTCCTAGGGAGCCGAGCGTCATTGTCCTCCCAGGTCGGTGTGCCCCGTGACAGAGCCTGGCACCCAGCTCAGTCTTCCAACAGCTCCTTGATGTGTACGTGCTTCACAGTTCACAAAGGGTCCTTATTTCCCTTTGTGTAGTATCCCAAGCACCTCTCTGCTCACGATGGGGGGTTTTAGAATCCGCCCGCTCTCCCTGTCATTGTTATTACCATCAGCTCCCATTCGATCTGTGCTGTAGTTTATAACAGCTGTGTCTGCTCGGAGCTCAGACCCGAATATCTGATCAGTTTATCCGCCACGAGCCGGTGCGAGTGGCATTCTTTCCCCAGTGGCAGATGAGGACTTTGAAGCAGGAAAGCCAAGGAAGGGTTTAAGATCACACCGATGGCGCTCTCAGGACAGGAGCGGCCCTCTCTGACTCCACGCCTCCGCTCCCTCCTCACAGAATGTTCTGTCCCCATTCAGTGCTAGAGCCCTCTGCTCACTGGCGCACTCCGCTCAGACGGGGCTGACCCGGAGACGCAGTCAGTGAGGACAGAATACGCCCCACAGAGGAGCGTGGTGGCCCGGACCCTGCCCTCGGGTGATCTCCTCTAGCCCACGCTGGGAGAGAGGCCCCGCTGGGTGTTCTGAGGGCCTGGGCTCTGGCCAGCACTCAGCGTGACTGAGATTTTTCTGAGCCCAGGCAGGGCTTGGTTTCCTCCTCGGTTAACTGAGATACTGGTACAGCCTGCCCGACTGCACAGGAAGACACAGTGGGGTGGTGTCTGAAAATACTCCACAATGTCTGAAGCGCTGTTGCCTGCTCGCAGGTGTTGCCACATCAGTAGAATCAGCAGGCCTTGGGACCACAGATGGCGTAATGGCTATGTCGCTGGACTCCCACGTAGTCGACCGCAGTTTGTGTCCCGGACCTGGTGGCTTAAACTCACGCCGGGCACGTGTGCGTGTGTGCCCAAGATCCCGAAAGGAGAATGGAGGAGAAGGGACTGCGGGGCGGCCATCCCCCTGGGGGGTGATTTCTTGCTTTCTCTCTCTGACTTTCTGGTGAGCGCACGAGCCCTAAGAATCAGCAGGCTGGGAGCTGGTTGCTGGCCCTCAGGCCTGTCTACACAGAGACCCAAAACACCTCAGGGAAACTCCCTCTTCCTGCCAAGGGCAGCCTCTGGAGGGCTGTGAGCTCTGAGCTCCTCCCTGTCGCAGCCGCCTTGAAGGGCAGGCCTGAACCCTGGAGACCTCGGAGGAAAGGAGGCTGCCGTGTAGCCCTGCAGAGGGCAGCTCGGGGAGAAAGCCGTCAGTGTAAGAGGCCTTCTGGGAGGAAGGGGGCTGGCCGTCAGGTCTGGCTGGGTCTCGCAGTCCCGACAGGGCCCGCCTGGTTTAAGCCGGCAGGAGAAGCCAGCAGGAGGGGCTGCACTTTTCCTACCGTGGGCCCAGGCAGGAGGGGTGGAGAAACGTATCCCAGCCTCTGTGTGGGTCTCCTGGCCTGTTCTCCCCTCTCCGCTTCCGATGTCCCAGCTCTCTGCTGAGAGCCCACAATCGCAGGTGGCGTTGCAGATTTGATCAAGTGTTGAGTCGCTGGGGAAGGCATGACACATTTTTGTGTAGGAAAACATGTCACGACTTTGCCGATGACCTAAAAAATGCAGGTAAAATGAGGACGTGTTTTTCCCGCCCTGCACCACGCCACCTGGGGCAGATGTGGTGTGGACCTCCTACCCCATCCCCATGGCCCCACTGGCACCAGCCACACAGTTGGCCTCAGAGTTGGCTCCAAGGTCCCCCGACCCCACTCCCCAAAACGGGCCTGGGAGGGGTCTTTAGAGAACCTGACCAGCTCTCCTGAGACAAGCTGAGGTGGGCCTCGGGGCAGCAGGCCACGTGGCCGAGCATAGGAGCCTCTCCCCGGCTTCCAGGCCCGCTTTTTTTTTTCTTTGGAGAGGTTTTTGCTATAGGGCATGTGCGCTTGCCAGACAGAGAGAGACAGAGAGACAGAAAGCGAGAAATCACCCCCCAGGGGTGATGGCCACGCCGCAATCCCTTCTCCTCCATTCTCCTCTCGGAATCTTGGGCACACATGCACACGTGCCCAGCATGAGTTTAAATCACCAGGTCCAGGACTCGAACCGCAGTCAACCACATGGGAGTCCAGCAACATAGCCGTTATGCCAACTGCTGGCCCCAGGCCCACATTTTGATAACCCAGAAAATGGGACTCCTTGGAAGCTGCGTGCTGGGTCAGCATGCCCAGAGGAGAAACTAGATGAAAGAGTTACGGTCGTGAGAGAGGAGGACCGAGACACAGCACACCTCAGCACCACGTGGGCCTCACTGGGGATTGTGCGGGCCACGGACAGTGCTGTGAGGGTGTGAGGGGTGGCCTCGGGCTGGCAGCATTGCTGGGAGCAGGGAGGAGGCAGCAAGGAGGGCAGCATGCTTTGCTTCTTGCCCCGTCTGGAAAGGGTGAGCCAGGCAAGGCACCCAGGCACAGCGTGAGGCACTCACTCCAGGTCTGTGCACACACCGACCCTACCCGTGCAGTGCCCCAGGGAGCGGGCCTCCCTCAGTGCCCGGCTCGCTTCCTCGTCCCTGTGCACCTGCTTCAGGCCCGTCTGACTCACTGCATTCCTCCCAGGGAGCGCAGAGCCGGGGGACTGCGGGGTCCCCCAAATGCCCTTTCTCCGACAAGTCTTCAGACTGAGTGACTGTCCCACGTGAGCTCACCAGTCCCTGCTCAGGGAGATGGTGCTCACAGGAAGCTTTGAGAGCCTCCCCTTCCGCCCGTCAGGGTCACACCACCACGGAACCCCAGAGCCTTGGAAAGTGCCCCCTTAGTCTCTCTCAATCCAGAGCATCAGCTGGTTTGCCTTTGAGGGGACCTCTCCATTCTGGCTGGCCCAGGGCTCCTGAGGATAGGGAAGGTGACAAGGCAGGTCTTCGGGGGGGGCACTTTGGGCTCTCCCAAGGAAAATCACTGGGGAAACCTACAGCCACCTGCATCCAGGCACAGTTATCTCTCCATCCGCTCCTGTCCGTCACCCGCACCCCACAAACCAATTGGAATATTCCACCCAGATGTGATGCAACGAAATGTTAATTGGCAAAATAACAGGAAAGATAACACAGGCACCCCAGGCTGAGAACTATTTCATTAAACTGGGCTTTGAAAGCAAGACAGCCAATTAAATTATTTCCCACTTCACCCCCTCACATACCAGAAAGTATGGAAAGCTATTACTTCTAATTAGGATAGAAAGAACGTGCACGTGTGAATCAGGTGAACGGGGACAGAGGGGCCACCCCACCTGCCTGTCTGTGCATGAGCAGGTGCATGCATGCATGCGCACACACACACACACACACACGCGCACACACACACACACACACACATCGGGGACTAAAGACTCCCCTTTCACCTGGAGAATGTTGTAAGGCTCCCACAGCTGCAAAAAATGTACTTGCTCCCAGGAACCACTCACAAAATCAGACACAAGAAAATGTCGTGGGGCACGTCCGTCACAAGGTGAAAGGGTGTTTCTTGTGAAAGAATAACGAGCTTTAAAGCCCAGTCGGACTTTAGACCTTCTGCAGCCCATAAACGATCTCGTCCTCCCATCCTCAAGCATTTCCAAGCCAGCGCTCTGTATCAGGCGCCATGTTTATTGGTGCAGGGCGGTCTAAGGCCCAGAGAACCCTGAGTCCTGATTGTGAACTGGCTTTATGCTGATCTCGTGTAGGCCACCTTCCGGACGCTCCCTTTGCCATGGAGGTGGGAAGACGGTTTATTCTCAGCTCCACAGTGAGCCCTCAGAGCTTGAGGCTCATGGGAGCACAGCTGACAGGGAGCTCTGGGCTGCTTGTGCCCTGCCTTGGAGAAAACAGAGACAAGTGCAACCATGCAGCTCAGATAGCTTCTGTACAATCACACTGGCCCAGAGGCATGCTCGCTGTTAATAACCATAACAGAATGAGTATGCTATAGAGCATGTGATGAACACAATGGTACGATAAAGCAGTTGGCATAGTGACATGACTTTTGCACACAAGTAGCAGACGCGGGTGGTCTGGAGGCCTCCACACACACGCACCAGTGTTGTATGTCTCTTTCCTGTCCCTGACATACCTGTCATTGTGTGTCACACGAGGTATGAAGGGGTGGCCAAGCCTCACACCATCAGCGCCACCAATCAGCTACCGTGATCAGCCCCCATACCCAATTATTCTGACCAACCTTGTTATCGTATGAAGGGGACTAGCATTTATGGTCACGAAAGAGCGTGGCAGCTCACTGTGAGCTCAGGCATCAAGAGACGTTCTTGGGAATGGCTTCTAGGCTAAGTCCCCATCAGTGCGCATAATGGGGTTGTCTGCTGCCTTCAAATAACTGGAACATGTTTATTTGATATACATGAGAAGTCAGGATTTGTTTTCTTTCTAAAACTGAACCCATGCATAAAACCTGAAAACGCAGTGATGTTTATTAGTTTGTCATCGTAAAAACGTGTGCCGTGACAGCAGTACACTCCTGTAAGCAAATCCAATGACAAACAACAGAAAAATGACCAGAGAAGAATGCCCAGTGCTTGGCTCTACCTTAGAGTGATTCTTCATGCATTCAAAAATATTTTTGTATATATTTTAAAAATTCAGCTGACTCACTTCACTTCTTCAGGGCCACAACTTTTTTTTTTTTTTTGGAGAGGTTTTTGCTATAGGGCACATGTGCTCGCAAGACAGAGAGAGAGAGATAGAAAGCGAGAAATCACCCCCCAGGGGGGATGGCCACGCCGCAATCCCTTCTCCTCCATTCTCCTCTCAGGATCTTGGGCAAGCATGCACACGCGCCCAGCGTGAATTTTAAGCCACCGGGTCCGGGACGCGAACCGCGGTCGACTACGTGGGAGTCCAGCTACATAACCATTACGCTAACTGCTGGTCCCCCAGGGCCACAACTATTAACATAACACAATGTACGGGATAGAAGTGCCCCCAAAAATAGTGGCAACAAGTTTTCTTAAAAAAAAAAAAAAAAAAAAAATCAACAACTTCGAGTTGAGTAATATAGATGCATAGTCAAGACGTCCTTTTTAGCACAGCTGCAATACCAGGAACGGCAGGGGAGCCAGGTAAGGTAGAGGGCTCTGGTCAGTCAGAGATCTCTGCAAATCTCTTTATGCTTCTGATGCTATTAGGTTGTCTGGAAGTCGTGACATATTTCTCTATGCTTTTCTATGCAAAAACGTGTCATGACTTTCCTGACAACACAATATTAATAAAAGACAAGGCTCTAATGGGGCTGCAGTTCCCACCCATTTCTTAGCTCCGTAGGTGCCTTGCTAATGGGTTACACATATACATGATCTAGACTCTTTTAATATCACTTTGGTTTTAATCTTTCTCCTTTCTTTCTTTCTTTCTTTTTTTTTTTTAATTTGCCATAGGACACACAGGCTTGCTGGAGACAGGGAGAGAGAGAGGGGAAAAATGGAAAAGCACCCCCCAGAGGGTATGGCCATACCACAATCTTTTCTCACCCATTCTCCTCTCAGGATTTTGGGCGTGCATGCACCCCGGAGTGTTTTTCAAGCTGCGGTGCCCGGAACTTGAACCTCACAGTCAGCCATGTGGAATCTAGCCTCCTCAACCACCAGGCTACTGGCCGGCCCAGGTTTTTAATCTTTTTTAGAAGAACCACATGAAACTTTCAGACTTTCTTTATAAATACAAAGGAAAACAAATAGCTGAAATTTCAGAGCCATGAGCCCTTCGAAATCTATTTCGGGAGCCCTGATGGTGAAGACCTGCGTTTGGGGAATGGCGTTCTCGGTGGCTGTCTGAATGCCTGGTTCACTCCCATGTATCCATGTCCACCTACAGGTCTCCTGGAGGACAAGGCAAGTCCAGCAAGCAGAGCCACATGGCGGGGACCAAGGAGGAGGGGACGAGCAATGGCTGCGACTCCGGAAGCTGAAGGCCTGGCCAGCTGACTTCCCGCGAAATGAGTGCCCCTGCCTGTCTCCACGCCACCTCTCGTCCCACGGCCAGCTCCGCCTCCTGCCCCACCACGCGCCATGTGGCACTTGCCACGGGCTGGCCGGGCTGGCTGCTGGGCTCCTGGGGAGCTGTATTGAAGAGACTGTGCCTGCTGTGTGTGTGTGTGTGTGGAAGATTGGATTCACCCAGATTTCAAGTCCAGCCCAAGCCCTCAAAGTGAAGGCGCACAGAGCTGTCAGCCTGGACTTCGAACACCTACCATGGCCCAGCCTTGGTTCCCAAGCCCTGCCTTCCCCTACGTGTCTGGCTGGGACAGGGGTGCAAATCCCCCCACCTCCTCCTTGTCCACATGGTCGGCCAGTGTCAATACTCTCTTGAGGTTTCTCAAAGGTCTCGATCTTTGGCGAGCCAGGGCCAAAGCCTCCTGTTTCCCCTGCCATGACAGGTGGGTGCCTCCAGGTGACCAAGGGCAGAGTGCATGTCACCGGGACCCCAAGGGGAAGGGGATAACCATCCTAAGAAGGCAAAATGATGTGTGTGGTTTTATTTATTGGTTTATTTATTGGCTTGCTTACTGATTTATTTATTTACGAAATGTGTATTTATTATACAGCAGAAAATCCACTTCCATCTTGAAAGCATCAGCCCCAGAATTTGTCTTCCGGGCCCCATAGAGCACAGTGAATTATTCTTTGAAGCCACAGAAAAGAGAGGGAGTTCTCTCCTTAAGCCCAAACCCTTCCACCCCAGCTAGATTTTCAGCCAGAAATGGATCGGGACCCCACCACTGGTGAAGCTGTGAAGCCGTAGTCAGCGTAGCTTGACTGTCCAGACGGGAGCCCCAGACACTTCCCCCCCCCACCCACCCGTTGGGCCAGGCCGACCTCCAATCCCTTAAGGCCCCCGGGCAGGACTGGCCAGCAGGCCCCAGCCCGATGGTTCAGCTTAGACTTCCCCTCGGCCCTGGTGCAGCATTCTTAACACCAGACGTTCATTAGAGTCCCCGCAGGAGCTAAAACAAGTACCCATCATGGTCCCTCCCCAAAGCAACTGCACAACGCCAACACCGGGGCATCGGTTCTGATGTGAGGCAGGATGAGGATTGCTAGTGAGACCTTGCCTCCTCGTCCCTCTGTGCCACCCAGACGGCCTCACCCTCCAGTGCCCAAGCTTTCTGGGGGCCCTTTCTCACTCTTGCAGCCCTTGTTCCTCACTCAGCCTTCCCATCAGCTCAACCTGAGCAGACCCCTGGACATGTGGCAGGTCCCACGAGTCACTCGATGCTCCCCTGGTGCAGTGACTGCCAGCTTCCTAGGCACAGAACCTGCCGGGCTCGCCCTCCATTAGCACCTTTCCAAGGCTCCCACAGAGCGAAGGGCACTTTGGGGACATTCCTGATGGTAAGCCCAGGCCAGTCTTTCTAACCCAAGCCCTGGTCATTTCTCCAGCACCACCTGAAGGTCACCGAGGGTCCGTTGGTAATGGGAAGGGGTCATGTCACCCCCAAGCCAGTCCTTCCCCTGGCAAACTGGCAGCAGCCACCGTGCGTCCAAGTCCTGGGTGTGTGAGGAGACACTTGATCCTTCACATTTACGGGCTCTCTAATGCTGAGTGTACGTATCTGTGTGCGTGAGCGTGCACATTCACTGTCTACACACAGACCATCCAGATCTGTGAAGACGCCCGATCTCATTCCACATGCTATGATACTTTCCTGAAAACAGTTACAGATTCTGTTATCTCCAGCTCCAGCGAGTGTCCCTCCATTGTCCATGATGGCCCCATGTGACTGGCACAGCGTGTTCCGATACACAGACACACACCCAGCCCAGGGAAGCCCATGACGGGGACAGTGCATGCTCCATGCCGTCTCCCCGTCGAATCTCCCGGAGACAAGCACTATGTCACATCACCCACCCCGGCTTCCAGTTATGCCCGTCCAGCATCCCAGACACCACGCCTTCCCTCCCTGTCGGTCACCATGTCCCGCACCGTGTCCCATCTCTCAGGGTCTGCTCTCTGTAGGTGACAGCTCAGTCGGTGGGTGCTAATGAGGAGTGTTGCCTTCCCAGGTGACATTACGTTTTAATAGGGGCTACAGATAATGCCTTAATCTGAAGGAGTGGCTCTCCAGGTGAGAAGTCCAGGCACAGAAGTGGGCCAGTAAGGGAGGGCATTTTCATCAGGAGTGCATTTTAAAGCCCCCCCCCCCCCCCCGCCATATCACCCCGTCTCTAAGACCAACCTTTCCTTAGGGCACGACACAGGCAAGCACACTTACTGACATACACGTGTAATTTTGAGACAGCTCCCTTACACTGGCCCTCTCTTTAAAAGTGAAAAGAAAAAAAAAGAGGGGAAAAGGACCAGCTACAGGATTTTCAACCTCACTGGGAAACAGCCTACTACTTCCCCGGCTGCCAGCCCTCTGGCCCACCCTGCCCTGTTCCATTCCTCCTCCTCCCCGTCCTTTCCTCTTCAATAATATCTGGTCAGTTTGTCGGACTTGCCTTGCCCTCTCCCACCCCGTCCCTAGATGTATTTCCTTCCGTTACTGTTCCCTCGGCATCACGCTGGTTTCCATGTCGTCGAGGACAGAAGAGCAGGATAGGAGCGTGAGCATGTGCAGCTCACCTTGAATAAGGAGGAACCAGGTATTCTGCTACAGTTTGGGGAAAGTCCAGCCAAAGGAGAGACGGAAGCTGGCTCTGCAGAGTGCCTTAAAAATGACTTTCATTAGGAAATTCGGAGTCGTCAGTCTTTGGATGTTACATAAACTCAAACAGATGTTGCATTTCACTTCTCTGGGATTACAAAAAAGTTAAATACAGTATGTATTCAACAACAGCAAAGTATGTTTTCTCTTCAATTTAGTACTTCAAGATGCAGTGCCTGGTGTGGTGGTTAAGGTGCTGGACTCCCACATGGCCAACCACGGTTCAAGTCCAGGACCTAGTGAGTTGAAAATCACATTGGGTATGTGCGTGTGTGCCCAAAATCCTAAGAGGAGAATGGAGGGGAAGGGATTGTGGCATGGCCATACCCCCGGGGGGTAATTTCTCACTTTCTCTCGCCCCCTCTCTCTCTCTGTCTCTGTCTCTCTCGCACACAAGTGCATGTTCCATATAGCAAAATCTTACAATGACCAAAAAACAAACAAACAAACAAAAAACCACTCCTGGGGCACCCCGGGAGAAGCAAGCTCCAGAACTGATGGAGGGCAGGTGCGGGGTTTCTCCTCAGCCAGGAAAGTTCAGGCAGGCTGAGGCAGAATGTTGCAATCAGATTTGGTCCAAAGGGCAATTTTAAGATGAGAAAGCAGCATGGACAGACATAGTAAGGAAATGAAAAGGACCCGCTCCCTTCTCCCTCAGCAGACCAGGCTGGCCTGTCCCAGCCACGGTGACACAATGCCATAAACCGGGTGGCTCACAAACCACAGAAACCCGCTGCTCACAGTCGTGGAGGTGGACATCCAAGACCGAGGCTCCAGCACGTTTGGGGTCTGCTGGGGCCCGCTTCCCCTTCCGTGGACAGGCTTCGTGCTGTGTCTCACATGGAAGGGACGAACGCACGCCCTCGGGCCTGTTTTCAGGGCACTCATCCCATTCTAGAGGGCTCTACCCTGTGGCTTACATTTCATGGAAACAGCTAAGGATTCTATTATTTTCCAACTAAAGCGAGTTTCCCCGTTGTTCTCATACCTCACACTACCACAGAGCGAGCCAGGATCTCAACAGATTAACATTGTGGGACACCAACATTAAACCTGGCAAGCCAGAGAGAACGACTATAAAGCAAAAGGTACAAGGGAAAGGGAAGTTTATTGGCTTCACGAAGTTAAAAATGAAATGAGGGTCACCCCTAGGGCATGTGGTCAGACGCACAGGCAGCTGGAGACGGCACGCCCAGCCCTGAACAGGCGAGGGCTTGTATACTATTGCTAGTGAAAGGGGCACATGTGGGCAAGTGGTTCTGAAAGTGCCCGCTTCAGACAAGACAGCAGAGGAGGTCTTACGGAAAGAGAAGGTCTGGGCGAGGGCCCACCCACAGAAGCTCTCCGAGCACCCTACGGGCTGTGGTGCTGTCCATTCAGCGGGAGGTGTGATCAGCCTGGGGCGACCGCAAACCTGGGATTACCTTGGGAGAGATATCTCCTGAGTCAGCCACCTGTCATCAGGGAACAGCCGCCCTCGGTGAGCAGGCTGGCCAGCCACTTCATGGTTCTCGGACGCTTAGTTTTTAAATTTTGTAAGGCAATCCCTTTCCCAGGTAACCTCTCTCTTTACAGACCCCAGCACGACCCCGATCTATGACACAGTGCTATGAAATTGAGAGAAAGAGAACTTTCTAGAAATGCAGACAGGAAACCTTCCCCTTCTGCCCCTTCTTGGAACCGTGTTCGCCAATTTCTGCTTTCCATTTACTAAATGGTTTTCCTCTATCTTAGCATTCACCACAAAACCCGTACCAAAACGGGTTATTTTGAAGAGTCCAAGTTCCCGAAGACGGGTTTTTGGGGTATTGCACTTTTGAGTGGTCAGACCTCATCTAGGCAAGGATGGAAAGTGTTGGGATGGAGGTCTTGGTGCGTGTGAGGGGCCTGCAGACAGGTGAAAGTGTGCGCCTATTTTGGTACAATTTGGATCTGTGCATAGTTTTTTCATAGTGCATATTTTCCATGAGCTTTCCAAAGACCCCTGGGACTTGGATTCTGAAAACTGGAGATGAGCGAAAACAGGTGGTGCCATGGCTCTCCCCAGGCCTGCCCGCCCGAATCCGCCCCCTGCCCCTGCCCACTGCCCGCACCTAATCTGCTTTTCTACCTCAGAAGTCAGTGCCGCTGCTGTGTGTGCCACACCGTCCAGCGGCAGCTGTTAGCCCTGCCGGGCCTTTTATTCACATGACTAGGGTGTGGAAAAGCCGTGTGCATTTCTCTGTGTTCTATGCAAACCGGAGCCATGACTTTTCCGACAACCCAGTATCTATTTTCTACAAGGGGTACAACCATTCTGTGGGGTCAGCAGTTTTAAGAGGGCACAAATTCATAACATGTCCCTCTCGCAAACACATACCCTCACACACACACACACACACACACACACACGTACACACCAGTCAAAAGAGAGAGAGGGAGCTGACAGGTGGCATGGAGGCTAAACTGGATCCACATGGGTGACTATGCAGTTCAAATTTCGGACCCAGTGGTGTGAGAATCATGCCAGGTATGTGTGCACGCATGTGTGTGCATGTGCGTGTGCGTGTGTGTATGCCAATATGCCAAGAGGAAGAATGGAGGAGAAGGATTAAAGCGTGACCCTCCCTGCCAGGAGTGATCTCTCACTTCCTCTCTGTCTGGTGAGGGCACTCACCCTATGGCAAAGCTAGAAGAGAGAGAAGGCAAGAAGGAAAGCCAGGTACTGGAGTAAAGAACAGCATTTTTCCTGCTCCTGGGAAATATTGAAGAGAAAACCTCTATCGTGCATGTCAAACACACACCTCATCCCCCCCCCGCCCCCCGCTTCACCAGTCGGCCCGGCACACGCGCTCAGCTCCGTGGGAAGCAGCTTTGTAGACGCATTCAGAAAGAGCCCCTTTCCTCTCCATCGGAAAGCAGGATCTGAGTTAATCCTGAGAAAGGACAGTTTGCACTTTTTCTTGGTTCATTCACTTTAAGAAATAAACAGTGACCTAGTGATTGCTAAACACTCCCCAGCGTGCATGTGCGTGCGTGTGTGTGTATGTGCGTGCGTGATACGCGGCTCAGAGGTACGAGGGCATGAGGGAGGGCAGTTTGGACTGCTGAGTGGCAGTTGCAGCAAGCTGAAAATGTAAGTGCTGCTTCTGTCCTAACTTTCAACAAAAGCCAGCAAACAAAAGGAAATTGTAGGCCAGCTCCATGGCCCAATGGTTCAGGAAGCTGGACTCCATATGACCAAGTGTGCAGTTTGAATCTCGGACCCAGCACCTCAAAATCACACCAGGCCATGTGCCTTTGTGCCCCAAATCCCGCAAATGGGGGACAAGGGATTGCGGCAGGACCGTGGGGTGCTTCTCTCACTTTCTCTCTCTATATATATATACCTCTCGCTCTCTGTCTCTGTCTCTGTCTCTCTCTCGCTCATCTCATGTACGTTCTGGCAAATATAAAAAATGTAGGTTCCATGTTAAACTCTGTAATGATTTTTTTTTTTTTTTTGGAGAAGTTTTCGCTATAGGGCACGTGCGCTCACCAGACAGACAGAGAGAGACAGAGAGACAGAAAGCGAGAAATCACCTCCCCCCCCCCAGAGGGGATGGCGTCACACCACAATCCCTTCTCCTCCATTCTCCTCTCGGGATCTTGGGCACGCACACACACGTGCCTGGCGTGAGTTTTAAGCCACCAGGTCCAGGACGCGAATTGCAGTCGACTACGTGGGAGTCCAGCAACATAGCCATTACGCTAACTGCTGGTTCCCATGATTTGAAAAAGGAAACAAAGGTATGTTTGATTACAAAAAAAAAATAATAAATAAGTTATATATTTAAAGAAAACACTTTGGGTAAGCAAAGATAGAATATTCAAGAAAAAAAAAAAAAACATATTTATGGAGCCAGCAGGTGGCGTGGTGATTGAGGCTCTGGACTCCCACATAACCAACTGTGGTTCAAGTCCCAGACCTGGCTGCTTGCTTTCTCATTTTCTCTCTCTCTCTCTCTCTCTCTCTCTGTCTGTCTCTCTGGTGAGCACATTTAGCAAATTTAAAACAATAATAATAGTAAATAAAATTAAATAAGTGGGGCCAGCAGATGGTGTGGTGGATAAGGGCACTGGATTCCCACATGGCCAACCGTAGTTCAAGTCCTGGACCTGGTGGCTTGCTTTCTCACTTTCCCTTTCTCTCTCTCTCTCTCTCTCTCTCTCTCTCTCTCTCTCTCGTCAAAGAAAAAAATAACAATAACAAATGGAAATAAATAAATAAATAATTCTTTTTAAAAAATTAAATAAGTAATTCTTTTTTAAAAGTATGTATTTATTGTCACCTACATGAAGAAATATCATAGCCCACCTAATCAAGTTGGATGATAAATATATTTTAAACATTTTTCAAATTATTATTTGAGCCCTCTTACGTCCTATTGAGAGAACATAGTAGTCAGTCTTGATGTTTCCCCTACATTTAAAAAAATAAATAAATAAAACAGGGTTCTGGGGCCAGCAGTTAGCGTAATGGCTGTGTTGCTGGACTCCCACGTAGTTGACTGCGGTTCGAGTCCCGGACCCGGTGGCTTAAACTCACACCAGGCACGTGTGCATGCATGCCCAAGATCCTGAGAGGAGAATGGAGGAGAAGGGATTGCACCATGGCCATCCCCTCTGGGGGGTGATTTCTCACTTTCTGTCTCTCTGTCTCTCTCTGTCTCTCTCTGTCTTTCTGGCAAGCGCACGTGCCCTATAGCAAAAACCTCTCCAAAAAAAGAGGAAAACAGAAAACAAAAAAAATAAATAAACAAAAAAATCCAGGGTCCTGAATTCAGATCAAAGGGAATCAAAACAGCAAGCAGAAAAAGTAATGTGACCCTCCTTTGACTTGCCTGAGGGAAGGGGCCGTCCCCATGTCAGAGATGCCCAGGATGCGAGGTGTCGCTGGTGCAGCTTCAGCATGGCCCTCTGCCCTGCCACGGCACGGTGCGAGGGCACTGGGGCTGGAGACCTGCCCGAGCTGGACTGAAACCGCTTTCCTGACAGATCTCTAAGACCTCTTTATCACACCCAGGTCAACAACCTAGACCCTTTCCTCCCCCAGCCAGGGACCCCCGCACTTTTCCTCGGCTCTGAGCCCAGGTCTGGGACCCCTTGGGGATCCAACTGTCATCCCAACTTCAGACCTCTGGGAAGAAGAGCGGAGTCATTCCTTGCCCTGTGGGAAGTCCCAGGGTCCCTCTGTAAGTGAATCCAATTCTTCCCACCCCTCCCAGAAACCCTGTGGGTCCATAACAAAAGGAGACCACTGCCAAGCAAAAGCGTTTATTATTTCAGTAAATGCACATGAGACCCACACGTGACTCGTACATGTCAGACTGTTCTAGACACCAGGATGCCTCCCTAAGCTAGATAAAAGTTCATTCCTTGGGACCAGCAGTTAGCGTAATGGCTGTGTTGCTGGACTCCCATGTAGCCAACCATAGTTCGAGTCCTGGTGGACCCGGTGGCTTAAACTCACACCAGGCGCGTGTGTGCGTGCGTGCCCAAGATCCCGAGAGGAGAATGGAGGAGAAGGGATTGCAGCGTGGAGAATGGAGGAGAAGGGATTGCGGCGTGGCCATCCCCCCGGGGGTGATTTCTATCTCTCTGTCTCTCTCTGTCTTTCTGGTGAGCAGACGCGCCCTTTAGCAAAAATCTCTGCAAATAAAAAATAAAAAATAAATTTAAAAAGTTCATTCCTCCTGGAACTTCCACGTTAGCGAGAGGAGAGCAGACAACAGACATAAGCAAGGACATTGTACACTCAGCCATGGTGGCATGGGACACGGGGTGCCACTGCCTGATGCCAGAGCCACACGGAGGCCCAGGTTCAGATCCCAGTCCACCTGAACACAGTCCTGAGACCCTGCCAGGGGTACCCATTTCTCTCTCTTTCTCTCTTCATTTTTTTCTCTGCCTCTTTTCTCTCTCCCTGTCCCAGAAAATAAATTCAATCATTCTTTTTAAAAATAAGGAAATTTTATAATACATCAAACATAGATGTACTATGGGAGGGACGGAAAATGACAGAGAAGGGAGCCGGGAGGGCTGGGAGAGTTGCCTCCGGGTAGTTTTCTGTCTGGGCTATGCCGAGAGGTAGCTGGCGATCACATCTGCTGAAATGGTCATCGCAGCTCTGGCTTTGCCGGCACCGAGCACCTCTGTGTGAACCGGCACCCTGCCCCGCGGAGGGTCTCAGGCTCCACCTCACACGTCCCAGGGCAGACGCAGGCTCGCCATCTCCCACCTTCTCAGCCGCGTGGAGACTCCACGCACGCAGCGGCAAGGGGCAGGGGCTCTCCCGAGGTCAGAGGTCACGCGGCTGAGGGAGGACCCGGCGGTCCTTCCACCCCACCGTAGGGTTTCTCAGTGCAGTGGTGAACACAGCCATGACGCAGGAGACTTAACATCGAGACGCAGCGTTGCCTCTCGGCAGGCGTGGAAGCTCCAGCTGCTTCCTGCCGACAGAAAATGTGAATTCATGGCAAAGCAGGAGGCGCGAAACAAGTGCGAGGGTTTGGGCACCTCTGCAGGCTGTCCCCAAGCCCCACTTACCTACGATCGGTGGAAGTCCTTCAGTAAATAAATATAATTAAAAGAAGTTACTTTTGTAAGACGCTGCACACAACTCCCAAAGCAGTCCTCATTCAAGTTGGAAAAATTAAAACAGTATATATTTTCTGTCTATAAACTAATTATCTGGTTCAAATGGATTCAAAGCCAGCTCCCCATAAGGTGTTCTCCAAAGGTATGTGCGTCATTACAGGGAATCCGTGGAAGGAGCCCCCCTGAGAGCCCGGAGCGCACTGCACTGCACACGTGGAGAGGGGACATCAGGATCCCAGGGCGTGGGCACGGCTGTGCATGGCCTGGCAGATTTACGGTCCTCTTCCAGGCCTCTGCTCCTGTTGCCTCTCTCCCTGGAGCACACCCACCAGAGCAGAGAAGGAGAGACTCGGCCCAGGAGGCAGTGAGCGGCTGAGTCCCTCCATCCAGGGTGTGAATCATAATGACCGAATTCCACTTCTGGGAGCGCTTAGAAGTCGCAAAGCGTTAGAGGAGAGACAGGCTCTACTCCCTGAAGGTTCTACATCTACTGACTAATCTCCTTTTTTCTTTAAAAAAAAAAAAACAAACTATAAAATCAAAAGTAAACCATATCTTCATAGAGTACCAAACGTCGTCTGCTTTATTCTCCTCACGGTCAGGGTGGGGACACAGCCGCCCAGCTGAGGGGACATGAGAAAGGGTGTCTTCCCCGCCTCGCCGCTCCTCAACATCGGATTCCAAAGAAAGCGGGTAAAACTACCCGAAGACGAAGATACCCTCTCGGGTTCCAGTTCAAAGGAAGGAAGTGGCGAGTCTCACTTGCAGGGGGAAGGACAGCGAACGAGCCAAGACAGATGAAAGAACTCTGGGGAAACCAAAAGGAGAGGGACACGCTAAACCCCAGATGACCAGAGCTTCTAAACCAAGAGATCCTTTCCCTCGCCTGACAGAGGCACAATCTGCCCCCACATTCCAGAACTTGTCTGTGTCGCCAACTAACAGCTAGTCTGCAGTGCCACCTCACTCTAGTGAGGTCATTGACACTGAGGACAACAGGGTCACGGCCTCCCCTCTCCGAGCAGAGGCAGGGCGACGCGGGCTCCAGCTGGAGCCGTTCCTCGGGTGTGGGGCAACGGCCTCTAGTAAAGAACTTGGAGTTTTTCCACTGTTTTTTTAAAGGTTTTTGCCATTGGGCCTGAGTTGAGTGTTCTTCAGAGAGAGAGAGAGTGAGAGGGAAAGTGAGAAATCACCCCCCAGCAGGGATGGCCCTGTCTCAATCCCTTCTCCCCCATTCTCCTCCTGGCCTCCGGGCACAAGTGCCCGGCGTGAGTTTCAAACTGCCGGGTCCGGAACTCTAACCGCAGTCAGCCATGTGGGAGTCCAATGCTTTATCCGCTATGCCACCTGCTGGCCCTAGTTTCTCCTCTTTCTAACAACCTTCACCCACCTTTAAGGGACGGCGGCCGCCAACATAGCAAGCTGGAGAATCTTCCACCAGGCAATTCTGAATGTCTCTGGTTCTTTCCCTGAATTCCAAGAAATTAAACCGATGGCTAAAAGGATCCACAAAATCACACTTCCAGAGCGCCCTTCCCCTGAGGGAGTGGGACGCAGAACTTGGGGTGCCATGGCAGGCTCCATTTTGAGGGTGTCAAGAGGTGGCCTGGAATCGGTGCACGAACATCGGGACCAGCAGATGGCGTAACGGTTACATCGCTAGATTCCCACGTGGTCATGGACCCAGTGGCTTAAAACACATGCCAGGCACATGTGCATGTGTGCCCAGAAGCCCAAGAGGAGAATGGAGGAGAAGGATTGCAGTGTGGCCATCCCCCCCGGGGGGGGAATTTCTCTCTTCCTATCTCCCTGTCTCTGTCCCTCTGGCAAGCACACAGACCCTATAACAAAAAATTTCCCTCTAAAAAACAGAAAAGCACAACCATCTCCTCAAAGTCAAATAAACGCCTCCCGCCAGCCTGCTCTCGCTGTGGTGCTAAGTGATTTGGTACGAGGAGAAGAGTGTGCCCAGACTACGGAAAGGTCCCATCTCCCCTGACTCCCTCGCCACCCTCTTCCTCCCAGACTTTGCAGCAGGAGCCTAGCGGCTTACAGAGTCATCACACAAGCACCGCTTCGTCCTGCAGCAGCCTGTGCTGGCCTGGTCTGCATGTGAAGGGAGCAGCCTGGAGATGGCGGACCACAGCTGGCGAAGGTCGGCGCGGGGGCTTTCACTGGAGCCTGCCCTTCCCCGGTCTGCCTGGCTCGCTCTGCAGGGCTCTGCCGAGGAAGCAAGGGCTGGGGGAGAGCCTACCTGTCACACTGCCATGCCATGCAGAGTTGAGAGCGCCGAGGTCCAGGATGCAGTCCCAAGGCTGCCCTGAGCTAAGCCGGGGACCTGCCCTCCGCCCTCCAGACTCAGCTGGCCCGTGCACTGGTCTCGGAAGGAGAGGCTGCGGCCGAGGACAGCCTGGCAGGCTCTGACCTCGCAGTAGGTGGGCGGCAGGCGGGAAAGCCCCACCCTGTTTCCTGCGGGCTTCGTGCCTTCTCCTGCTCTGCTTCCTGCAGGGACAGACCCTCAGGCTCTGTCAGCCCCATAAGGAGTGCTAGCCCCAGAGCCGGACTCCTCGCTCCTGAGCAGTGGAGAATCGAGGGGCCTGCTGGGGGTTACGGCGAGTCATCTCGTTAACACGTGGCTTCGGTCTGATGCCCACAACTTCCTGCACATGGTAGTGCCCCAGGAATCCACTCTGGGATGTGAGACCCCCACTTCTCCCCTCCTCAAGAACAGCTAAGACTCACCAGTCACCAACCTGCTCCCCCAAAGACTGACCCCCACCCCGCCCCCGAGCTCCTGTCTAGCTGAAGGCTCCAGGGGATGCTCCCTCTGCCATGGGGCAGGGCCCCACAAGGCTGAGACAGAGACCTGCCCAAACTCAAGGAACCCCCTCCCCTCACTTGGGCCGAGGCCACAAAGGCTGGTCTTAAGGGACTTCTAGACTGACGTACACTCCCTATAACAGGACACATTTTAGGGAAGGGGCCCAATCTCTGACGTAGCCCTGTCTGGGCCCTCTGGCATTTTCCTCCCCGTCTTCTCTCCTTTTCTTTTCTTCTTTTTTTTTTTTTTTTCAGAGACTTTTGCTATAGGATGTGTGCAGTCACCGGAGAGACAGAGACAGACAGAGGGAGAGAATGTGAGAAATCATCCCCCAGGGGGATAGCTATGCCACAATCCCTTCTCCATCCTCCTCTAGGGATTTTGGGCACACACGCACACACACACACACACGCACACACACACACATGCCTGGTATGAGTTTGAAGCTCCTGGGTCCAGGACTCAAACCATGGTCAACCATGTGGGAGTCCAGTGACATAATCATGATGCCGCCTGCTGGCCCCCATCTTCCCCTTTTTATTTGCTCCTGTGTCACCCTGCTATCACACTGCCCCATTTCCTCAATGACGGGAGGGGTACTGGGAGATCTCAGGGTAGAAGAATGAAGACCAGATCCTCCCAAAGTGACTGTGCACACACACCAGTCCAGGTGCAGGGTTATTCAGAAACTGGGCAGCCCGGGACCCCAGGGCAGGGAGGCTCCTGCAAAGGCAGCTGGGAAAGCAGCAGCAAAGCTGGTGGAGGGCTGGCCCTCTGCCACCTCCTTCCCTCCCAGTGACAGGTCCTTCTGCTGGGCATTCAGGTAGGCGGGAGCCAGAGGACACGCTCATGTCTGGTCAACACCTTCGGTGCCAAGTCACGCTA
Source organism: Tupaia tana (assembly GCA_026018925.1). Classification (NCBI taxonomy): domain Eukaryota; kingdom Metazoa; phylum Chordata; class Mammalia; order Scandentia; family Tupaiidae; genus Tupaia; species Tupaia tana. The sequence goes on along the minus strand of JAKSZU010000004.1, from coordinate 109,559,319 downwards.
GGAAAACCCAGTCTGTGGTAAGGCAGCCCCTCGGGGGCAGCGAGGGGTGGCCCATTCAGTGTAACAAGCTCCCACGGTTACCTACACAGGGGACGCAGGGGTGGGACGCCACTGGCCTAGTCCCCGGGCCGTGAATGGGCCCGTGAGGATGCCTGGTATCTAGATCAGCTGGAGGGACGTGAAAGACCTAGGCTTATTATCAAGGAAGCAGGGCCCTGGAGGCCAGGCAGAGGGGTTCTCTTGGTCCACAACCTCCATGCGGCACCTCTGAGCAGACATCCAGGTGGACTCCGGGACCTGCCTCCGTTCCCATTATTCAGTCCTCGAAATCACTTCCTTATCACTCCTTCGGCGAGTGTGCAGGGTGCCCTGCATGTGCCAGGCCCTGTCCCAGGTGCAGAGGACACAGGAGGGAACAGCAGATCAAGCTCCCAACCCTCAGGGGCTCACGCTCCAGGTGAGAGCTGGGGAGGGAGAGAGTGAAGAAAACCAGAAGTACGACGCCTGCTCTCTGTCAGAGGGAGGCACCGTAGGACTAAGGATGTCTGCCGACAAGGGCAGACGCCCACGAGGGGCACTGAAACGGGCTTGGGGCGGGGGTGTATGCAGGTGCCTACGGAAGGACCTCACCAGGCAGAGGCAAGCCAAGGGGCAGACCTGAGGTTGGATTGGGCCTGATGCGACTGAAAAACTGCAGAGGCCCAGCACAGCCGGAGTGCAACGGGCCTTGCCCTTGACGTGAGCACGCCCGGGTCAGAACGGGTCCTGCCTGCTGGCTTTCATCATGAGGGAGGACGTTCCACCTCGGGGTGGAGGTGAGCACAGAGCTCTGCTGGACAAAGGACAGATGGGAAGATACGGAGAAGGGAGTGCAGGACCTCAGAGGGTGAGAAGACCTGGCAGAACCACGTGCAGTGAACTGTTGTGTGTCTACACCCATGCGACTTGTTCCGCCACTGGTTTTTGTGAGTTCCTTGAGGGCAGGAGCAATGCCGTGTCCCAGGCTCTCAGGATAGACAGTCGTCGAGTGTGTGAACATGAGCCTCCAGGATCACTGAGCCTGGACGTGCCCTGAGGGCAATCCTGGAAGCCACGTGGAGGAAGCATCCCCCTGTTCCCCACTGCCCGGTCGTAAGGCTGCTTGAGGCTTTGAGCCTATTGGAATGCACTTGCCCCTGGACGGGCAGTCTGGTGCAACGTGGCGAGAGCCCCCCGTCTCCTCTGCTTGGGCTGCTGCGTGGCTGCACACTGCACGGCTCCCAGGGTGCCATTCCCATCATCACCATCAGTGACGTGAACATTTTTGTGACAATTTTCTGGCAGATGGCAGTCAAGGTCCAATAGAGGCACTGCCTGTGCCCTGCAGGAGAGAATCCGCTTTATCCCGGCCTGCCGCTTCGACTCCTGGAGCGGGTGCCGGCAGTGAACGCCGTCTGCCCCGTATTCTTCCCCCCAGGGCTTCTGCTCCCTGGTGGGGTGCACCTGCCTCCACACCCGCAACCTGGTTCTGCTGTGTGGGATTCTCTGTCGGAGACCTTGCCTGGGCAGTCCGGCCAGGACTTTCCGTCAGTGAGTGGGGAGAACGAGTGGACGGAGCACGGAGCGGATCAGAAGCACAGGAGTGGGAGGAGGAGGAGCTTTCAAAACAGTCTCCCTTTGTACCCACAGGGAATGGGTTCCAGGACCCCTCGCGGATAGACTGGGGTTGCTCTAGTCCCCTGCAGGAAATGGCATCGTGTTTGCATATAACCCATGCACATCCTCCTGTAGAGTTAAGTCACCTCTAGATTATTTGTAATACTTAACGCGATGTAAATACCACGCAACTGACTTTTATACTGTGTTATTTAAGGGCAGATGGCAAGAAACAAACATCGGACGTGTGTAGTGCGGCCAGCACAGCCAGGTGGATAGTGCACACCAGCAACGACGACATACTTTCTATCCTCAGGTGGGTGAATACTTTCTACCCATGGGTGTGCAGGTGCAGAGGGCCGACTGCTCGTACGTGGGTCCCCTCACCTGAACTCCTTACTGGCTCATAAGAGAAAAGGAACCAGGCCCAGTAATGTTTAAAAGCTCCCTGGACAACAGCGCCCCCTGTCGGAAAGCGTCTGGCCTGTGCAGGCGTGGTAGTCCCAAGCCCAGTGACTCCTAGGCTGCGGACATCTCAGCCCGCCAACCCCCAAGCCTGCAGTTCCCACGTTCATGCCTTGGGGTTAAGGCATCGAATGTAAACTAAGGCAGTTTTACTAACTGGCTTTTATCTCATTTTTGTGAACACTTGCCAGCTCTGAGCAGAACATCGACGTGCCATCTCATTCTGGCTTCGCGGCACTTGCTCACCTACCCCCCATCTTACATCGGGGCACACAGTCATGCCCGCCTAGAACGGCTGTGCCTTCTGATTGGACAGCCCAAATCCTAGCATGGCTCACCCTCTGACCTCCAAGTCTTGGGTCAGATGTTACCGTCCCCTGAGACCCGCCCTGACCCCTCTCACTAAAATTACGCCTCCCCTTTTTCATCCCCAGCAGAACCCTGCCCTGCCACGTGCCACAGGGCTCGTGCCTCTCACACTGACGGCCCCACTGCGTCCGTGATTGTTACCCCGTATCTCACCCGGCCCCGCCCAGCAGAATGGGACTCCACAGGGCATCCTGTGTCGTACTCACTGAGAATCCCAGCAACCTAGAGCCATGCCTGAGGTCTAAAAATGGCAGTGGGGTGAAGGAGGAGATGAGGACAGATCTCCGACTACTCTTCCGAGACTGAGGTGCTTTCCGAGGGCCCTGAAAGAGGCACGCCTGCCAACGCTTGCTGTCACAGACACTTTTGTGTAGTGACTGTGGGCTGCTCCTATGTCCTGATCCAGCACAGCATGGCCAAACACACAGCAAGGCCTTACTGTCCACGGTAAATGCCGACAGTCGTTTCTACTGACTCCAAGTTTCTTTGAGACAGACTTACATATTTAACTAATTACTAATGTAAGAATTTTTTTTTAATTATTTAATTTATTTCTTTTCAATTTGACCAGAGACAGTGGGAGGTGGGAGTGAGAAAGCAAACCACCAGGCCCCGGACTTGAACCATGATCGACCATGTGGGGGTCCAGCACTTCAACCACTCCGCCACCTGCTGGTCCCACCTAATCATCTCTAAACCCACCTGTAAGCTACAAGCCCCAGTCCCAGGTGTCCTGCCTTCCTGGGCCAGGCCAGTGAAAAGACCCCTTACACTGATTCACAGCTTCGCCTGAGTCCCCTACGTCAGAGCGGGATAACAGAACCACTGCTTCCGAGCTCCTGGGCAGGATGCCTGTGCTCCTCCTGGCCTGGTCGAAAGTTGGCGTAGGACAGACCATGTTAATGCTTACTCTGCAGAGTGGGGTTATTCCCATCGTCAGAGGCTAAGGGCAGGATGATGCTGCTGTACGCAGTGGACAAAGGCCACACCCCCGCCCAGGTCCGCGGAGACCAGCCCACGTACCCGCAGGAAGGACGAGCCATGTGAATGGGAACCGAGCCGAGCTGGGACTTTCTCAGGGACCTCGGGCCTGCGGGGGGCTGCCTGCTCCACCTCCCCGGCCCTTGGTATTTCTCTGCCACAGCATCTCTTCTTCCCTTTGCGGGTCTGCTCCATGTTCGCTCCTGCCCACTGGGCTCTTCTCTCCAGCTTCCATCTGCCTGATGATTCCGGGGCCCCTCTGCTTCCTTCCTTTTGTCTCCTCAGGACCCTCTGCATCAGCTCCCACTTTCGTTTTTCATTTTGTTTGGTTTTGGGCTTTGTGGGTTCATTGTCATAGGGAAAATGTACTTGCCAGAGAGAAACAGAGAGAGAATGAGAAATCACTCCCCAGCAGGCATGACCACACCACAGTCCCTTCTCCTCCAGACTCCTCCTGGAATTTTGAGGATGGACATTCACACACCTGGCGTGATTTTCAAGGCACTGGGTCTGGGACTCGAACCACAGTTTGCCATGAGGGAGTCCAGCACTTTACCACTATGCCACCTGCTGGCCCCCAGCTCTCACTTTGGTCTGCCACCTGTTTCTGTGCTTCCCCCTTCACTGTCTGGGAGAAGGCCATCTGACCAGCCAATCCATGTTGGTGGTGGTGGGTCAGCCGACAGACTGTCCTTGGTCAGGTGCTCCCCCTGCCCCAGAGAAGCTGGGGACCTGGGGTCACACAGCGCAAAGCCCAGGCCAGAAGTAGCAGGTGTGACTAGGTCAACAGCCTCTTCAGTAGAACTTCTCGCCAGACTAGTTCTTGCGGGGATGCAGGTCAGGAGGGAAGGGACAGGTAAGTGTTGGTGGAGAAGGAGGGTAGGTGAGAGGGCATGTAATTGAGGTCACGGGGGTGTGGGCAGCTTGGGGTCCACGGGTACCCAGACACTAAGGCATGACGGGAAATGGGCAGATCATGCTCTAACGAAGAATGAGCTAAGCATCCTCAACTCCTTTAGTCTCACCTTAAACTAAGCGTGTCCTACCACTAACCCCTTGTCTTGTCCTGGCCACCTCGATTGCGAGGATTTCTTTTTGAAGAAGTTTTTGCTATGGGGTGTGTGCGCTCGCCAGAAAGACAGAGAGAACAGAGAGACAGAAAGCGAGAAATCACCCCCGCCCCCGCAGTGGGGATGGCCACGCCGCAATCCCTTCTCTTCCATTCTCCTCTCGTGATCTTGTGCATGCATGCACACATGCCTGGCATGAGTTTAAGTCATCAGGTCTAGGACTGGAACTGCAGTCGGCTACGAGGGAGTCCAGTGACGTGGCCATTACGCCAACTGCTGGTCCTGATGGCGAGGATTTCTAAGGAACCTTGGGGGAAGCACAGCTTCCAGGTGAGCCGACGGAGTGCAGACTCTGAAGGGGAAGCGAGTGTCCAACAGCCTGTCTCTTGGTCCCCACCTCCTCTCCAGGGCCCTCTTCCCTCAGGGATTTCTGACTGAAAGACCAGGATCAAGTTCTGGAGCAGCCCCAGGCCTGTGGTGCTGAAAGCCTCTTCCTTTTGCTTTAAATTCCTCCCCATTAAGGAAGCCTGGCCGGGGGACTGTCCCTGTACACACACCTACGTGTGCAGAGGGTGTTTGACTGGAAGGTGGCCCCAGGGCACTGGGATTAAGGCACTCTCTGGAGGGTGCTCTCCGAATGCCCTGATGGGCAGAGAGCCTGGCCTGAGGGCATGGAGACACCTATGTGTGTGTGTGGGGGAGGGGGGGGACAGCAGGGACCGTACCCTGTCTGAGCCTCCTTTCGGGGGGCAACACAAGCCCTGGGGACCCTCGAGGGGCTGCAGGACCCCCGGGCCTCGTCCCTCCCCAGCAGGGCCCTGGAGGCCTCCCACAGTTTCCTTTCAACACTGCAGTCCGGTAGCTGTCCCCAGCCTGAATGCTGTCCCCGCCATGCCCTGGCGCTCCTGGCTTGCCTCGCTGCCGCAGGGTTCGCTGTGTTTGTTTTCAGAACCACAGTGAAGACCGAGGAGGCGAAGGTCCTCAAGGGCCGTCTGCTCCAGGTGCGGGATTTCAAAATGCTGGCCTCGCACTCCCACGTGCTCGCCCATCCACTCTCGTCCTCTCCCTCTCTCTCTCCTGGGTGCTCCCTTTCTCAACAAACTTGAGGCGTGCCCTAACACCCAAGGCAAAGCCGTCTGCAGAGCCTCCGGGGATCCCACCCCTAAACCACCCACTTCCCAACAATACTTGGGGTCCCGGGACAGACTCAAAGCACCTCAATTCCCTGTCTTCTCGGGGTGAGCTCCCAGACCGCCGAGGTTATCTCTGGGAAGTCAGGGTCACCTCTTAGTCAAGATGTACACAAGACTTCAGAAATTTGTAGAAAGTGGAATTAAAGTATGTTTATTCTTGTGAAAACAATTTTGAAATCCATGCATAGCTTCCTGAGCTTTTCCAGGACTTCTTGTATATCTGGGGCCTTGGGGCATTTCACTCTCAATGTCTGTTTTTAATCCATGGAATTTTTTTCCTGTCATAAGGCTTATTTAAATTTTATTTTTGGGACCAGTTACGTTGCGGGATTCCCATGTAGTCGACCATGGTTCAAATCCCGGACCCAGTGGCTTAAACTCACATCAGGTGCGTGTGCATGCGTGCACAAGATCCCGAGAGGAGAATGGAGGAGAAGGGACTGTGGCGTGGCCATCCCCCCTGGGGGCTGATTTCTCACTTTCTGTCTCTCTGTCTCTCTCTTTCCGGCAAGCACACACGCCCTATAGCAGAAACCTCTCAAAAAAAAAAAATTCAATTTTATTTTTGATAAAGGGCGTGAAGTCACCCCCACCCCCAGTCACTTTCCCCTACATCCCAGGCTGCCCTGTGAGCCCTGCCTATTGACACGGGTCACTGGCAACTGTCCAGGCTGCCCAGGGACACCCAGCCCCAGGCCCCTCCCCAGCCCCAGCCTTAGGGACCCTCTTAGCGACCCTCCTTGGAACGTCTGGTCTGCCTTTGCTCCACACGGAGCCCCGGGGCAGGCAGAGCCCTGGGTAGACGGGGCCTGCCTGCGTCCTCTGCCCAGGCTCTGGGAGATTATTATTTACAGCCTCTTAATGTGTGCTTCCCAGGCCTGGCTTCTCCAGAAGCTATGAAGTGGGAGAGAGCTTGCAGCTGCTCCAGACTCACCTGGCTGCAAACAATGGCTTCTGGGGACCTGAGGGACCGCCCTGTTGGTGGGCCAGGGCAACAGGGGTTCCTACCTCCCTGTAATTACGCTTCCTGTTCCAGAGCGATCTGAGGCGCCCTTCGATCTGATCCGTCTAAACAGGGCAGCGTGTTTATGTGTAAGCAAGCAGCGAGCCAGCTGGGGCCAGCCCACCGACCCGGGAGGGTCAGAGGGCCAGAGTGCGAATTAATCCCTGAGTGGCTGGCTCACAGGGCAGGAACTCCATCAATAAAACATCAAAGGCCAGCGCCATTAGAGGAGGCAGAGCGGGATCTTTTATTCATGACTGTATTTTGAAGGGGCTTGCTGATGACTCACAAATTATTCATGAGCTTCTTTCTATTTTTAAGTGTAAATTACAAGGGTGTTGAAAGGGGCGGAAGTCCTACCCCTCCCCGTCCCACTCTGCTATTTTGGGGAGGACTGTCCCTTTTCACTAGGGATCCTGCCCAGCACTGGCACCACTGCTTCTTCCGAGGGCCGCCCTTGACCACTGGAAGGCTGGCCAGACGCCGCCTCCCAGCCCCACCCCTGCCACCCCTTGTGCCCACAGTTCCTGGCCAGCCAGAGCCAGAGGCCAGCGTTGTGACCAGGACCTCAGCGAGCATCCCCAACGCTGTTGACAAGGGGGCCATCTGTAAACCTGCTCCTTTTTCTTCTTTTTAAAAAAATCTGTTTCTTCCAGTAAGAGACAGAGAGAGAGAGCACCCAAAAGGGTCCTAACTGCAGTCCACCACCCCCAGCTTCGAGCGTCCCCAGAACATGGTACATGCCTGCCTGACTTTCTCAAGGAGGTACGGGGACCCAAACCCAGAGCCTTTCCGTGTGGGCCAGCCCCACAAAGCATTGCATTTCACCACTGTGCCACCATGCAGCCCCGAGACCTGCTTCTGAGTCCACAGGCTGCCCGGCCTGGACACCTGGAGAAGGGAGGAGTCCCCAGGAGTCAGGTCCCCCAGCACCAGGCCTGTGGGAACTGCTCACCACTCCCTCACATCGCACCCCGAGGCCGTCCCTCTATCTTCCTTCAGTTTATTTCTTATGAGAGTGAGAGGCAGAGAGAGAAAAGCACCCTCAAAGGGGTCTCACTCTGTATCTACCCCCTCCCCAGCCTCTCAGTCAGTCAGAACCCTACGTCCATGGCCGGCATGAACAGGTCAGCTGGGGGACTGAACCTGTGAGCTTCTGTCTGGACCCAGCATGTTCCTGCCGAACTGAGCGGCCTGCCTTTCCCACTTTGGACCAGTCCCCGGGGTCGTCTAGCCTGCTCGAACATGTCAGAGCAGTGACATCATTAAGGACCGTGACAGCTTGGGGAAAGATCTGCAGAGCCTTCTGTCTGGCTCGCATCCCGGCATCCCCACGTGTGTGCAGAGGCCCCGCCCCACCCAGGGCCCCGCTGCACTGCCTGTCCACCAGGAATGCGGCCACGGTCCCTGCCCTCCAGAGCTGGCAAGTCCAAGCAGATCGCGGAACATCACGGGAACGTGTCGCCATCTGGGCGGTGAGGGTGGCACGTACCCAGCCTGGGTTGGAGAGGGGTCCCTAGGAGTGGCCACACTAGAGCAGAGGCTAGGAGGAGGCAAGGAGGCGGCGTGTGGAAGGAGTGAGGCCGAGGGAGGGTCAGCGCGGCCACGCAGGAGCGAGAGAGGACCAGCCCCGGAGAGTGACGCTCTGCAGGTGCTCAGTCTGTGGTCAGCATCCGGGGTCCCAGGGTGACCCGTCCAGCCTTGGGGAGGGCGTGGTGAGAAGTGTCTGGGAGTTGGACATGGAACGCTTCCTCGGCGCTTGTGACTTGGACCAGAAGAAGAGAAAGTGAAGCCAGGAGCCTTGAACTTGAACTGGAGCATCAGTTTCTGGAAAAGTGCTGCCCCTGTCGGGAGGGAGTGAGGACCGGGGCAGGGGCCACGTGGGAGATTGGCGAGGCTTTCTGGGGAGACCCCGCACCTGGCCCAAGGAGGCTGGGACCCGTGGCCTTCCGCCTATACGTTGGCACAGTGGGCTTCCTCCGCCCCTGCCTTCTGTCCATTAAACTCAGTCTTCAGGCCAGCTTAAAAGGGTCTTTTTCCAAGAAGACTTCCCTGCTCCCTCATGTAAAAGCAAATTCTCCAGGGCCAGCAGATGACATAGTGATTAAGGCACTGGATTCCCAATGGCCAACCAAGGTTCAAGTCCTAGACCTGGTGGCTTGAAAATTACGCTGGGAGTGTGTGTGTGTGTGTGTGTGTGTGTGTGTGCATGCACGCACATGCATGCCCAAGATCCCAGGAGAGTGGAGGAGAGGGGATTACAGCATTGCCAATCCCCCCAGGGAGGTGATTTCTCACTTTCTCTCTCACTGTCTCTGTCTCTCTTCTCTCTGACACATGCACACACCTTAGGGTAAAAACCTTTTTTTTTTTTTAAGTAAATAAATCAGTAAGTAAAGCAGATTCCCTGCCATCCCATGAGCGCCACCAGCATTCGACCTGTGCCTCCCTTCCTGCGTATACGATTTCCTGAGCATGTACGTGGACCAAGGTCCCTGCGGACAGAGGGCTGGGCCGTTCCTTTCTGTATCAGGCGCACGTAGTAGGGGCTCGAAAGGAATGAGTTGCACGTGTAATTGAATGAAGTTATTTCCCGTCATGGCCTCTCCCCGGCGAGCAGACGAGCCGCCCGTGCCTGGGATAAGTACCCGAGCAGAGCTTACTCCCGGTCACTGGGTGTTACTTGGACAGCCAGCCTCACTGAGCCTCCCCCATGCTGAAGCCTGATGAGTGACCGAAAGCTATCCGTCCAGAGCCCCTGGTACCCAACGCACAGACGAGGGCCTGCAGAACCCGATCCGTCAGGAGCTGACAGAGCCCTCGTTCACGCTCTGCAGATAATTAGCTCGTGCGCGCTGGGGACTGCAGGCACTTTGGGAAATAATTAAACCAGGTCAAGGGCTCAGCCAAAGCAAAAGCAAATGAAATCAGATGGACTGCAGAGGTCAGGAGAGAGGTGCCCTGGACTTTGAAATCCCTTCAAAGTAATTAGGGAAGGAAGGTGGGGTGAGGGGGAAGGATGTGAGCTCTTCTCTCAGCAAAAGTCAGATTCCCGTCCCTGACTAAGCTGGGGGGTTCTGGGTAATGCAGGCCCAGCCTGCTGCGCGATCTTTCACCCCTGCCATCCCACCTGCTACGGGCAATCAGGGCAGTGGGTGTGCAAGCTTTGCCCGGGCGCATCGCTCTTCTCTTTCCACTACACGCACATACACGCATGCACACGCACACAGATGCTCACAGTAATCCTGCTCCTCCTTGAAGCCGGTTTGAAAGGCTGATTGCAAAGAAAATGACCCCGCGCTGGTGTGGAATGGCTGGGAATGGAGGGCCTCTCCAAACATCCCCTCGCAGCGTCAGGTAAGGATGGGTAGCAGTGACTGCGCAGCCGGGTTAGCCAGGTGCAGAGGAAGTGGGGAAATACCTAAGCGTGGCCTCAGCCATCAGTGGTTGGCCCCTCCACAGACAGGAAGACTAAGGCGCACTTTCAGAGACCACGTGCTGGGTGTGGTCACTGCTCGGCAGAGGCCTCGAGGGGGTGGGCGTGCTGGGCACGCATCCGTCCCCACGCCAGCCGTCAGGGTGTGTGCTCAGGTGTAGGAATGAGAGGCTGCCCCCAGTAGGTCTGCTTTTGCTGGTCCCCACTGTCACCACTCTAAGCAATGTCTGTGATGAAATGTCCCTCCTCCCAGGGACAGGTGGCCCCACAGCACCCTCCCCACAGAGGCCACTGCTGTTGAGATCACGACTGCAAAAGCGGGGGGGGGGGGGGTGCTAACACAGATTCCGGTGGTTGGGGATGACTTCTCAAGGGCATGGGGGGAGGATCTGACGGCAAAGGATGGAGTGGGGATTCCAGCGAAGATTCCTCCAAGCCAAGGACACTCCTTACTGGTCCCCGTTGTTGAGCTGATGGTGGAAGAGCCAGCTACCTGGCACTCTGTCCTCTGCGGGGTTCTGCTAGAGAAGGGATAAGCCTGTCTCTTCCAAGCAGGTCTCGGGTACAGGCAAGAGTCTTAGAAGAGAAGCGAGTGCAGTGGGGAGCTCTGATCGGGGTGCCCGGCACTCAAAGTAAAGTGGAACTCACAGAGCCCCTGTCCTGCAGACTGCTCGGCTCGGCTCGCTCTCTCCTCCCTCCTCTCTTCCTCTCTCCTTTCTCTCTCCCTCCCTCCCCCCCTCCCCTTGGAAGCAGTGGCACTTCTCAGCAGGGGCCCTGAGAGATGCTCCTGATAACTGAAAGGCTGTCAGGAAGGAGAGGGAAGTGTCTCCCAGATTGCTCCAGGGGCAGAATTAGGCTCCGTGGGTAGAAATTGCAGGGCGGCAGCTTTCAGCACATTACCCTGAGGTTTTCTTGCCGTGAGAGCTGTCCCACAGCGGGGTGCACTGTTCCGGGGTGGCGAGCACCCAGCCACTGTGTGTGATCAGAAGGAGGCTGGACGACCAGGGCTGGAGGACTGGTGGAGACGTCCCAGCCAGGGGCCTGGTCCTTGGGGGCCGCCGGAGATTCCACCTGAAGTCTCAGATTCTGTGATTGCAAGCCCAACCTTGGCCAAGCTCTTGAACTCAAGTCATGCTCCCTGGAGCCAGTCGTGGGAAATAAAGCGGGGTCCTCAGGGACGCGCCCTCCCCGCTAGCCCAGGGGACCCAGCCAAGGTCACTAGAGAGGCCGGAGAACCAGGTACCTCCGCTCCTCGCTCCAGCAGCCAGGGCCAGGGAAGGGGACACCAGCTGGGCTCTGCTCTAACTGCTGCCCAGCATGGGAACCCGGCAAACCCCTCCGGCTCTCCCTTCTCATCTAGCAAACGGAGAGGATGGTTCAGAGGCGTTCTCAGCCTCTCCCCAGCCCAGAGCAAATCTCTCCTCCACAACTTCACTGGGAAAACAGAAGTGATCGATTGCCTCACGTCCCCATCCGTCTGCCTCTAAGGCCACATGCCTGCCTCCCTTTGCTAAGGTGGAAGAGTATCCGCACACCTGCCCGAAGTCAGCCTGTGCTCTGGGCCCTGCATGCACTAGAGCGCTGGGTCCTAAAATCATCTTGTCACTCCCCTGCATCAACAGCGCCCCACCCTGCTCCAGCCCTGTCAGCGCACGCATGCATGCACACACACATACACACGCTAAAATAGCAAATTGTGGTGTGTGGACCGTAGGAGGATCCTGACTAAGAAATCGACCCCCTGGCAGCAGGTGGTGTGGTGATTAAGGCACTGGACTTCCACATGGTCAGCTGTGGTTCGAGTCCCAGACCTGGCGGCTTACTTTCTCTCTTTCCTTCTCTCTCTCTCTATCTGGTCGAATTAAAAAATTAATTAATTAATTCAATGAATTAAAATAAATGATTATTAAAAAAAGAAAGAAAGAAATCTACCCCAGAGAAACATTTATGAGACAATAAGGGAAAAGAGAACTAAGACCAAATGTTAATCATATTCCAGATATTTGAAAAATGTAGGTACAATAATAATACGTGATCTTTTTTCTTTGAATGCTTTCCTTTAGAATAATCCAGCAGGCAGTGAGGAGCACGTGGAGCTAGAGGAAACGAGACTGGGTATGTATTGATGGTAGCTGGCAAACTCGTGAGGGGTCTGGTGGGGGTTAGGGTACTATTTTTCTATTTTTGTGTATATTTCAGGTTTTCCAGAATAAAAGTTATAATTAAGAAACAAGTCAGGGGATCCCAGAAGAGTTCACACCACGTCTCGGTGGGGCCCTCCTGCATTCCCGATGCCCTGGCAGAGAGGAGAGGTAGGTGAACTCTCCAGGTAAGAGGAGTCATCCCCCAAAGGCCAGTCCTACGACAGACAAGCACAGGGGTGCATCCTGCCCTTCAGCAGGGGGGTAGCCAGGTCTGACACGAGTAACGTCCAAACCAGTGACCCCAGTCGGACCGTCCAGCTCTCAGCCAGCTGGTGTCCTAGGACACCTCCGGTGCAACCAGCGTCTCCCAGGCCTGGTGGCATTTCACCCACCACCCCTTCCAGCTTCTCACGTTCCCCTCCGTTTGGATTACAGACGTGGAGGCTGAGAGTGGAAGAGTCACTGGCCCAAGGTTTTTCACCTGCCCAGGGTGGAGCTGGAACCTGAATCGAGTCTTTTCTCTACAAACGCTGCAATGCGTCCCTGTCTCCTCGCTGACTGATAATTCCTTGAGTGTAGAGACCACGTTTTCGTCTTTGCACGCCAAGTGCAGAAACCACCCTGGGAACGTGACGAGGGCCCAGTGAACATCCGCGGAATGGAGGGGCAGGTCTGAGCTCTGCCTGTGTTCACCGTGGGCACTTCTCTCTTTTGTGTAAATATCATTTTATTATTATTACTATTATTTACACATTCGATCATTATACAACATTTCGTTTGTAAAGAGGTTTTACCCGGGACCAGCAGTTGGCGTAATGGCTATGTCTCTGGACTCCCATGTAGTCGACCGTGGTTCAAGTCCTGGACCCAGTGGTTTAAACTCATGCCGGGCACATGTGCATGCGTGCCTAAGATCCTGAGAGGAGAATGGAGGAGAAGGGATTGTGGCGTGGCCATCCCCCCTGGGGGGTGATTTCTCTCTTTCTATCTCTCTGTCTTTCTGTCTGTCTGGCGAGTGCACGCGCCCTATAGCAAAAACCTCTCCAAAAAAAAAAAAAAAAAGAGGTTTTACCCAACAGATACACGCCACACACCAGGCCAGTCGAGCGTACTGTACACGACATCACCAACAGGCGACAAGCCGTCTCCGGGTCCCACAGATGTCTTACTTCTCCGCTTTCCCCCAAATGTCCCTTAGTAAGTGCTTATCACGCTCGTGTGACAGGAGCACTGGACACGCCTCCGCCTCCCCTCGTGGGTCACACATTCGCCAGCAGCCAGGAGGGCCTTTCCGATTCCTACGGCTCCTCTCGGACCAGGGCCAAGAGGCAGCCTGGAGAAAAGAGGGACGCGGACCCCTCGGCACGGCCCTGGGGGTGTCTCCAGGAGAGGACACTGTACGTGTGCTGTTTTCTCTCTGAGGGAAGATTCGGGTTTCACCGCCATAGGAATACACGGAACCACGGATGGTTCGTCGCATGCTCGTTTCCTAACTGTTGGCATCTATCACTTCTCTGACTTTCATAATCATTTTCTTGTCATCACTGAAAACTCCGACTGGGATGCTGGCAGCCGTCCCCCGTCTCCAGCTCTCCACGACCCCACTCGCGTCGGGGTGAGACCGGCAGGCGAGGGCCCTGTCTCCGCAGCACAGCGTTAGAGTTCTCAGCTCCGTCACGGGTCGGTTGGTGGAGGCTCCCCGGGCATCGCTGAGACCCCGGGTGCCGCGGCCCTGGCCAACAGCACGCCTTAGCAGTCTCGGAACAGAACCGATCCGTTTACAGGCGGTGGGGAGGGCCAGGGGAAATGCAAACTTAATTTCCTCCTCTGGCTCCTTGCCCGCTGGCCGTGGCAGCAGCTGCTAATGTATTTCAAACAGCCAGTTCCGCACGATGCTTGTAGCGTAGAAGCTGGATTTTTGTCGAGCCCTGGGCAGCTAAAATGGTGAATTGTGAAAGCCTAGGGCTGGCGTGGTTGGGTGGGCTTCTTCCCGGGCCCTGGCCCCTGGGCGACAGCTGGCAGCAGCTCTTCGCCAGCCCTGACCTGCTGTGAGATGTCCGAGTGTCTGCGGGAAGCAGCGTGTCCCTGACGTCACCATGCGCTTGAGTCCGGCTGGCAAACATCTAGGGGGTTCTGGAACAGCAGACATTGGGAGGGCTCAGACGCAAACCAGGCACAGACGGTCAGGGTTTGTCGTAAACGACATGTCTGTGCCTCTGACGCAGTGACTGTCCGGGATGAGGGCGGGCCGGCCAGGACCAGGACCAAACAAGGTGGGCTGATGCAATTCCAAGACACACCTGCTCCGTCCCGGGACCAGGACACGTCACTCTGCTGAGGGAGGGACCTCTGGCAGACAGAGTCAGGGTTGATGGGGAATCCCTCAAATTAGCATTGATGCAACCCTTGAAGAAACTGCACCAGGTTCCTGGAGACACAAGGCAGTGATTGAAAGGGATATGGATGTGGGACCAGCAGGTGGCATGGTAATCAAGGCACTGGACTCCCACATGATTGACAGCAGTTCGAGTCCCAGACCCAGTGGCTTGAAAAACGCACCAGGCATGTGTGCATGTGTGCCCAAGATCCCAAGAGAAGAATGAAGGAGAAGGGATTGTGGTGTGGCCATCCCCCTCGGGGGGTGTGTGTCTTCTCAATTTCCTTCCCTCTGCCCTTCCCTGTCTCTCTCCATCCCTCTCTGTCTCTCTCCAACAAGAACACATGCTCTATGGGAACAAGGGGAGGAGAATGCAGACGGAGATGAGAGAGTGGTGGCTTTGATGGAGGATGATGTTGTCCTGCCCCCCACTCACCCTGGTCTCAGGAGAGGCCATCGAGAAAAACGCAGCTGCAGCCATAGCTTTCGGCCTCAGCCCTCCCAGCCCCAACCCCGGCCTCTCCTCCCGTGGAGCCAGGGGTCCTAGCTGCGATCCAGAGGTGCTCATGGCTGACTCTGGCAGGACTGAGCAGGTGACACTCCAAGGCCGACCACGGGATCCGCTCCGTTTACTTCTGGGTCTCTGTTCCTGTAAGCAACGTCCAGCTACCACGTAACGAGCATGTAGGAAACGGTTTTCTATTGGTGGAGCATCCCTGACATGCTCCAGGAACGCCACCGGGCAGATGCTCAAGGGCACCCTGGGCCCTCCACCCCTTCCAGCGCCACTGTGGTGAGCAAACACACGGAAGTCATTGTTTTGGACTGCACTCCTGCCCTGGGCCCCCCAGACCACACCAAGGAGGAGTTGCTACAGGTAGATATTACGAGCAAGAGTCCCAGTGGGCTGGCAGAGGGACCTCTGACACATCAATCGCTGCCACCAGGAGCCGCAGCTAGAACCCTGCTGCCAAGACGGGAACACGGTCTACTTTTAGTCTCCCCTCCCCCGTTCTGCAATGCACACAGGAGTTCTCCTTCTTCCCACCCGGGCCATGCGCACGCTCACCCTTCGAAGTCCTCACTGGGCACGTCAGCCAGGGAATCGAATTCCCTTCCTAAGGAGCAACGTGCACGCCAGGTAAGAGCCCTGAGTTCCACGAGGTCCTACGGTGACAGGAGCAGCTGACCTCGTCCCCAGCAATGTCCTCAGACAGCTGCCCACTCACGCCTTTCTTACATGAAGTATGTTCTTCTGTTAATAATCTTCACTTTATATTTTACACCTCTCTTTTCCTACTTTACCCGTGTTTGCGGCTTCGTTCTGCATCTCAGGCAGGTCGTTCTTCTTAGAGCCCTGGACCCGAAGAACTGAGTATTTCACACAGTGCGGTTCCCCCGATCCCGCCATAACAAAATTGATTGTTTTAAAGTGTCGTATCATTGGGCCAGCAGGTGGCGCAGAGGTTAAGGAGCTGGACTCCACATGGCCAGCATCACGGTTTGAGCCCCAGGCCCAGTGGCTTGGGAATCACACGGGGCTTGTGTACTTGCATGTTCAGGATTCTGAGAGGAGAGAGGGAGAGGAGGAATTGCAGCGTGGGCGCCCCCCATGTGGGATAAACTCTCTCTCTCTCTCTCTCTCTCTCTCTCTCTCTCTCTCAAGAGCACATGCCCCAATAGCAAAAACTTTTAATTTTTTTTTTTCAAAAGTCACACCACCATATTTAAGGGAGCTGCTAGGTCCCCAAGTAGAACAGTTTTTCCTGAAAGCAGAAGATTCCAGTCCACCCGAGTCAATGCTATAAGGAAACCAAACTGATGCACATCTGTGACTTTCTTAGGAATGCACGTCTGAAATAGCTGTTGTTTCACGCACATCCTTATTGCCCAAGTTCGTCCTTTACCTCCCAGACTTACTGCACGCCTTGCTGGGGAGTGAGACTAAGCCTGGTGCCTCCAAGTGACCGCGAGATGGTCCTGCTCCCTCACAGAACCAAGCCCACCGCTGCGCGGGCTCCTTCCTCCCCTCCTATGTACGACTCTCACCTCCGAAATCGTCCTGACTGTAACACGTTGGCACACGTGATCCAGGGTAACTCGGATGTCGTGGTGTCTGAGAAATCGCCTAACCCTGGCCCAGATCAAGTATTTTGCTTTCCATACTCGGCGTGAGTCTTCCTGTTTAAGGCTGACACTCACACACACCAGTTCTGTTTCCAAAATGGAAAATGCAATTTTGGAGGACCGCTTTTCAAATCAGACATGTTGCTCGATGCCGGAATTCTTACCCTGCCTCTGGGCTGCTGAGGGAATCATTCCTAAACACACATGCAAGGTGTGCTGGACTGCATGCTCCTGGGGCCAGGGCTCATTGCTCTAGGCAGATTCTTCGGAGGGAATGAATTTCCCGAAAGATTAAAGATGGTCTATCGGCGAGGCCAGCAGTGTGCAAACAGGCCCCGTGGCCTGGCAGCCCTGCCACTGCAGATTGATGCTGTGACCTTCCACACGGGAGACAATGTGGAAGGAGTCTCCAGACTGTCACCGCCTGTACAGTTCATCAGAACGACTCAACGCCACCTTCTTCCTAGAAGCTCCCGGGGTTTGCTTCTCAGCCTGCTTATTACAAAAGCTGGTGACTTTACATTTGCATTGCAAATAGCTCTTCTGTGTTGACATTTCATTTAGTCTTGAAAAGCCCCTAAGATTTTCCATGGTTTTGGGGGGGTGGGGTGGGGAACAGTTAACAGCTCTTGTCAGAAACCAGTAGATATTAATGTACTCAAGCATAACAGATGCCCGTGACTATCATTGGAATGAATGAATAAATGAATGAATGCATTCGAAGACAGGTTTCCAACTGTGCACAGCAGATGCGTTCAGTGGTCTCGACACAATCACGAAGTTAAAAGCTCCACTTGCTTTTAAGATTCGATACTCACACTCATGATTTATACATTCATTCAACAAAGGCTTGCTCAATACCTCACTTAATTCCTGACTCAAAACACCACAAGGGGCCAGCAGAAGGTGTGGTGGTTAAGGCACTGAACTCCCATGTGGTGGACCATGGTTAGAGTCCCAGACCTGGCAGCTTGCTCTCTCACTTTCCTTCTCTCTTTCTCTGTCTGCCTCTCTCTGGTGAATGCAAGTGTACTATAACAAAGAAAAATAATTATAATTATAATAATAATAAATGAAATTAAATAATTTTAAAATTCTAAATACCATGACAATGAAAAGCCTGGGTCTATCATATACCACTTCCATGTTCAATATCTCCTGATGCATTGAAATGCTCAATAACTATTTGCTGGGTGAAGGCTGACCCCATAGTGCAGTGGTTAGGCACTGTCGTAGAGGCTGGCTCCCACATAGCCAACCATGGTTCAAATCCCAGTCCTGACAGTTTAAAAACCACACCAGGCACATATGCATGTATGCCCCAAATCATGACAGGATGGATAAATGAAAGAAAAAGGATTCCAGCTTAGCCACGCCCCTTTGGAGGATTTTCTCTCTCTGACAAGTGCATGTATCCTCTGGAAATTAATGGGAAAAAAATTTTCTGGGTGAAAAGTAAGAATTCTGGATGTCACCTTTTTTAAGGAAGGGCCAAACATGTGCAAGCTAAGGATTTGGCTTACAGACTCTTTTCTGAAATGAAAGTAAAATATTAGCAAAAAGCCATGGTGACCTTTTGGATATTCAAAGCATACAGGCCTGACCCTGCCTCCTCACAACCCGTTCATATATTACTTCAACACATACTCACATTTGTTAAGGACCGGTCACTATGCAGGCACCGAAGACACGGAGGCCTACCGGCTGGAAGACGAGTCATTTATCTTTTTTTTTTTTTTTAAGAATAATTTATTTAATTAAATTTGTTATTATTACTATTTTTTTATTTGCTATAGGGCACATGCACTCACCAAAGAGAGACAGAGAGAGAGGGAAGGTGAGAAAGCTAGCAGCTAGGTCAGGACTCGAACCACCGTCAGCCATGTGGGAATCCACACCTTAACCACCATGCCACCTGCCGGCCCAAAGAGGACCAGTCATTTAAACAAAGCCTTACTGGTCAAGGGAGGAGGAGAGGGGGCCCTGGCCAAGTATAGCAGTCAAGAGCCAATTTCTCAATGGGGACATGTTTCCTGAGATACAGACCAAGAGGACGGAGAGCCAGGCAAGGCCGGTAGGGCAAACGTGTCACAGATATGCCCAGGAAAACCCAAGACAGGGCCTGAAAATCCCCACCCACGACTGTCCAGGCAAGTAAGAACCTGCGAGTCCAACTTCACCTCCCATCCTCAGGGCTGTGGAGGCCAAGGCTGGCTTGAAAGAGGAGATGCAACGTCTTCACTTAATTCCTCCTTGGCTTGCCTCTCCCTGCTTTCTCAGCAGGAAGACTGTAGTGAACCCAGGGCAGGGGCTTCACCATTGGGGGTGTTTCTTTGAAAAGAATAAAGCACAAGAGAGGCTCGAAGGTGGGAAGGGGCTGTGCACTTCATGGTGGTAGCTGGAAAAGGCTCAGTGAGGGAAGGGAGAGGAGACATGACAGGCAAGGAAGCAGGGCAGACCTGCAGAGCCTAGAGGGTCACGGCAAGAATTCGCTCCAGCGCTCAGAACAGGGGGTCATGGGGAGGCAGGTACATATGTCACTGACATCGGTGCCCTTGGGCGCGCTCTGGCTGTGCCTCAGACATCCTCAGCAGGAAACGTGCACAGTTGCGCAGCAATGCTACCCCGGCTGGAGGGGGGCAAGTGCCAGGAAGTGGAGGCACTCAGAAAACACTTAGGAGATAGGAACTACACAGCAAGTGATCCTCCAAGCACTTACTGAGCTCTTACTGTATACCAAGCATGGATTATTTTGCTTAATTCTCCTAACCACTTTCTTAAATTATTTTATTCATTTTTTTTAATTTTTACATTCAATCACTGCATATCATTATAGCATGCAAAGTGAATTTTCCCAGCATGAATACACTGTGTACTAGTCCAGTCAAAGATATTACCATACATATTATCAGCAGATAATTTCCAGTTTGTGTCCCTTAAATGCTTTGCTTCTTTCTTTTCCCCTAGATTCCTTCCCTCTTGCCCTCCCCCATATCCCACTCTCCCCCCACACTCCCGTATCATCATTGTTCTCCATGCTCTAATATCTTCTAATCATTCAGTTTCTGCCGTAGAGTACAGACGTTCATATATATTAAGTGGGGACATACAATGCCTCTCTTTCACAGTCTGGCTTGTTTCACTTGGCAGTAAATCTTCTATATTCATCCACTTTCTATCAAATGCCAGGTTCTCATTGTTTTTTGGTTTGTTTTTTGTTTGTTTTTTGTTTTTGTTTTTGTTTTTATGGCTGAGTAGTATTCTGTACTATATATATGTCACATTTTTTCAATCCATTCATCTGTTCATGGACACTTGAGTTAGTTCCACGTCTTAGTGATTGTGAATAATGAGAGATGTGCAAGTGTTTTTCCAACTAAGTGTATTCCTATCTTTTGAGTAGATACCTAGGAGTGGAATTGCTGGATCATATGGTGATTTCTATTATTATCTCCACTTTTACAGAAGAAGAAACACGGACATTACACAGAGGAACTTCCAAAAACTACCCAGAGTGTAAAGGGCAGAGGTGAAATTCAGGCCAGGCATCCCAGCTTCAATGCTCTTATCCTTCCCTCACCCCCTTTTCACCAGAAGGTGCATGTCCTTGCCAAAGAGAGACAGAGAGAAAGAGAGGAGAGAGAGAGAGAGGAAGAAAGCATCCCCCAGTGGGGTGTGGTCACACTGCAATCTCTTCTCCTCCATTTCTCTATCCTGTAGGGATGTGGGACATGCACACACACATGCCTGTCCCATTTCTCAAGTCCCTGGGGCCAGAATTCAAACTGCAGTTGGCCCTGTGGGAGCCAGTTCCCTCAACTACTGCAGTACAGGGCCAGCTCCTCTTACCCTCCCTCTTGATCATTGTGTCTTCACTTGGGCAATGGGGAAAACAGTGTACCATTTACTGAGGTGGAGACAGGAAGGTTTGTGAATTTGGGTGGTCAGACAATTGTTAAGTTCAGTTTTGTTCATGCTTGTGGGACATCCAGACGAAGATGAGCTGCTGAACAGTGGTGCAGAGCAACACGACACTCTGCAAGGCTGACCCTCATGGGAAGGTTCCAGGTTCACATCCAGAGACCTCCTGAACCTACCAGGCATGTGTGTGCCCCCATCCAGGGTGGGCTGAAGCTGGGGTTGGATCATGGCATGAAGACCCTTTTGGGGGTGCAGCTCTCTCTTTCTGTTTCTCTCACTCATGGAAGAAACAAATGAACTTTTAAAATATGAGCAGCAAGTTGTCAGGAGTTCAGGAGGCTGGCTTTGTGGCAGATGAGGTGACACACAGGCTTTGAGAGTTGTCGTAATCACCGATCACACTTGCCAGACCTCCTCCTTCAGAATGGCGCTGAGTTTGGAGGCAGACTCTATGCTTTCGAAGTGAAGAGGGAGGGGACTGCGTCCGTGGTTCTGAGCCCAGCCCGTGCCATGCCTGGGCCCTAGGAGCTGCTTTAATACTGATGAACCCTCCTTTAAAAAGCCACGTTTCCACGTCGGCTGCCAAGACGGTAACAGACAGATAACGCGCTGTGTCATTAACACACCCCGTCTATTTACAAACCCCCAGAGAGGCCAGCAGATGAGCCTTGGCGGTAGCGCAGTGGGGGATTATTGCTTGGCTGAGTATACCCAGGGTGCCCAGAGCTCCGGAAGACACTCAGCGGGGAGCGCAGAGAGCCTGCCCTGTCTTCACTGAGTGAAGATTGCCAACGCAATACTTAAGACACAGGGACGAGACATCCTGGTGTGAACACGAGCCTAGGAAGAGAGGCTCATCGTGGACGGAATCCCAGCCAGTCCCGGCGACGTCCGGTCTCTGTGCCCTTGTGCAGTCCCTTCACCTGTGACTCAGGGGTGGCCCTGTGTGTCCAAAAGCACAGGGCAGAAGTGTATGAATTTCAAGAATAGATCAAAAATGGCATTGCAGACTCTACCTTGATTTCTGGATCACTCTCTCTGGGAATCCAGGTGCCATGTTGTGAGGAAGCCCAAGCAATCCTGCGGAGGGAACTGTGTGGCTGGGGACTAAGATGCCCGGCCGACAGCCAGCCCGTTTGCTAGTCACGTGAGTGAGACCCTGGAAGGTGAACCTTCCCACCCCAAGTCAAGCCACAGATGACATCTGACTGTGGTCTGATGAGAGACCCCCTAAACCGGGATCCCAAACCAAGCTGATCTGAAGTTCCCTGACCGGTAGTAACTGTGAGAGCTAAGAAACCATTGTTGTTTCAAGCCGCTGAGTCATGGCGTGATTTCCTACATTAACAACACAGGTAATAGAAGGACCGGGCCCTGGGCAGGAAGAGGAATAATCCTGAGTGGCTACTAAACCCCAGGAACGTGCATACAACATCACACTTCATCCTCGCAGCATCTCCAGGCTCTTTCACAGAGGAAACGCTGAGGCACCCGATATCGATATCCAGGACTGCAAAGCCGGCCCAGACCTGCAGCGAGGGACTGCGGAAGCAGTCTGACCCCTGACCTGCCTGCAAAGCTGGAGCTGTCTCCACCACCATGCTCTGCCTGCCTGGGAATCAGCGGGCTGGGGTCTGCTCCCAGCTCTGCAGACAGCTCAGTTCATTCCGCCTGGGCTCACTGTCTGCCTGGAAGGCGGGGGAGGTAGCGTGTGTGGCCTCTCAGGTCCCAGTTGGCACCAGTGTCCACTGCCCCCGTGTGGCACCAACCACTGCCTTTCTTCCCAGACAGGCTGTTCTCAAAGCCTTCGCTTTGCCGCTGGTTGCTCCCCACCTCTCACGAGGCTTCAATTGCAGGAGGGTCTTAGGTTAGCCTTGTAATAACCCTGGAAGTGCTGAGAAACGTGTTCCTAGGAAAATGCTGAGGCACCCTATGTCCAAGACCGAGGAAACTTCTGGAGAAGATCCCTGGAGGCTCTTCAAAATAGCGTTTCTGTTAAGGAGCTTTTAGGCTAGCTGAGCAAATTAGAACAAAGTGAAACTAAGTTTGAAAGAAACGGGTGGTGAGTTTTCAGTGTTTGCTGTCTTGTACAGAGTAAGCCTCTCAAGAATTTGAGTAAGTGAATAATGGGCCTTCTTCCTCCAGGCAGAGGAAGTAGGCAATAAGCATGCTCTGAGAGGCCGAGTCACGTGGGAAGGGGCCCAACCTTGCATCCAGTCCCCTGGCGTGCACGCGTGTGCCTGTGACCTGGGGCTGGCTGGCGCTCAGAGGAGATTGTGATATGAAGACCCAGCCAGGGCACCAGCAGGTACAGCAGTCTCACGCTGTCTCTCTCACTCATGGAAGAAAAGAGAGGATTAAACTGAAAAAAAAGGGGGGGTGGGGAGCTGTGTGGCAGTGGGAAAAAAAAAATCAAAACCCACCTGCACTCCAACTCCCGCTGACCCTGATGAGGTGTCCCCGTCCCCATTGAATCAAAGCAGTCATTCTTCTTCAACAAAATAACGACGCACTTGTACTAAGCACATTCTACGTTCCAGACATTCTGCTAAAGGTTCTATGTGCATTATTGTGTGTGCCTTTTTTTTTTATTATATATGTATTTTTTTATTATCATCATATTCTTCTTTATATTACATTGAATTACATATAACTTTACAGTGTATTACATTGCTTTTTCAAAAGGGAATGCCATGCATGTCAGTCAGTACAGAGACATTAATCTCCCCACTTTAACATTCAATATCTTTTCTATGTTTTCCCCAATCATTATTATTATTATTCTAATTATTTTTTAAAACAGTCAATTGCTATTTCTCATTTTGCTTGTACAAATACTTTGCCTATCATGAAATACTTCTCAGACAAATCCAGTTGAGAATACTATACATGTCAACATCAACAGTTAATAAGCCATATCTGTTTCTCACTAATGTCCTGCCTCTCTATTGTTCACTTGTTATCTTTCTCTATTCTCTTCTCTTCACTTCCCCCATTCCACACTGTCCTATTCTCGTTAAGTACCTTCACTGCTTTTATGTCCTCCAATTTTTTGCTCTCTATTATAGAGTGCTGATAGTCGGTATATATTGAGTGGATACATACAATATCTTTCTTTCATAGCCTGGCTTACTTCACTCAGCAATAGATCCTCCATATCTGACCACTTTCTATCAAATTCCAGGGTCTTGTTATTTTTTATGGCTGAGTAGTATTCCATAGAGTATATATACCACACTTTTCCAATCCATTCATCAGTTTGTGGACATTTAGGTTGGTTCCATGTCTTGGCAATTGTGAATAATGCTGCAACAAACATTGATGTGCAAGCACTTTTCTGACTGAGCGTTCTCCTGTCTTTTGGGTAAATACCCAGAAGTGGGATTGCTGGATCAAATGGTAGTTCTATTTGTAGATCTTTGAGGAACCTCCATATTGTTCTCCACAGTGGTTGAACTAGTTTACATTCCCACCAACAGTGTAGGAGGGTTCCCTTTTCACCACATCCCCGCCAACACTTATCACTTTTTATATTCTTAATCTTTGCCATTCTGACAGGGGTTAGGTGGTATCTCATTGTAGTTTTTATCTGCATCTCCCTAATGATGAGGGATGTTGAGCATTTTCTCATATGCTTTTTGGCTGTTCGTATGTCTTCCTTAGAGAGACTTTTGTTCAGCTCATTTTCCCATCTTTTAATTGGGTTCATCATTTTTTTTCGCATAAGGCACTTGAGTTCCCTATGTATTCTGGTTATCAGTCCCTTGTCTGAGGCATATTTAACAAAAATATTTTCCCATTCTGAGGGTTGTCGGTTCACACTTGTTACTGTGTCCTTTGCTGTGCAGAAACTTCTTAGTCTAATATAGTCCCACTTGTCTATTTTAGGGATTATTGCCTGTGCTTTGGGAGTCTTATTTAAGAAGTCTTTGCCTACTCCAATGTCCCCCAGAGTTTCCCCAGCATTTTCCACCAGTAGTTTTATTGTTTGAGGTCTTAGGTTCAGATCTTTGATCCATTTTGAGTTGACTGTTGTTAATGGTGAAAGATGGGGGTTCAGTTTCATCTTTCTGCAGGTGGATACCCAGTTTTTCCAGCACCATTTACTAAAGATGTTTTCCTTTTCCCAATGGATTGACTGATATCCTTTGTCAAAGATCAGTTGGCTGTAAGCTTTGGGGATTATTTCTGGGTCTCTATTCTCTTCCATTGGTCCACTTGTCTGTTTTTATGCCAATACCATGCTGTTTTGATGACCACAGCTTTATAGTATATCTTGGGATCAGGGAGTGATATGCCTCCTACTCCATTCTTCTTGCGCAGGATTGCTTTTGCAATACGAGGTCTTTTATGGTTCCAGACAAATTCTATGATTGCCTTTTCTAGATCTCTGAAGAATATCTCTGGTATTTTGATTGGAATTGCATTAAACATGTAGATTAATTTGGGTAGAATTGCCATTTTGATTATGTTAATTCTTCCAATCCAGGAGCATGGGATGTCCTTCCACATTTTTATGTCACTTTCAATGTCTCTTTTAAGATTTTCGTAGTTTTCTTTATAAAGGTCTTTGACTTTCTTAGTTAGGTTTATCCCTAGGTATCTTATACACCTTGTGGCTACAGTGAAAGGGATTCCTTTCTTCAGCTCTGCTTCGTTCAACTTGTTGTTCATAAATAGAAATGCTATAGATTTTTGGATATTAATTTTGTATCCTGCCACCTTACTGTATTCACTTATTACTTCAAGCAGTTTTTTCATGGATACCTTTGGGTCTTCTAAGTATACCATCATGTCATCTGCAAATAAAGATATTTTCAGTTCTTCTTTGCCTATTCGAATGCCTTTAATATTATTCTCTTCTCTGATTGCAATACTTAAGACTTCCAGTACTATGTTAAAGAGCAGTGGAGAAAGTGGGCAGCCTTGCCTAGTACCTGTTTTCAGAGGAAAAGCTTTCAGCTTTTCCCCATTCAGTATAATGTTAGCTGTAGGTTTTTCATAGATTGCTTTTATTGTGTTCAGAAATGACCCTTCTATACCAATCTTACTGAGAGTCTTAATCATAAAAGGATGTTGTATTTTATCAAATGCTTTCTCCGCATCAATTGAAATGATCATATGGTTTTTATCTTTCTTTCTGTTAATGTGGTGTATTACATTTATGGTCTTGCGTATATTAAACCATCCTTGCATCCCTGGTATAAAGCCTACCTGATCGTGATGAATGATCTTTGTTATATGTTGTTGGATACGATTTGCGAGTATCTTGTTGAGAATTTTCGCATCTATATTCATCAATGATATCGGTCTGTAGTTTTCCTTTTTTGTCATATCTTTATCTGTTTTGGGGATGAGGATGATGGAGGCTTCATAAAATGAATTTGGAAGGTTTCCTTCCTTTTGAATCTTTAGAAATAATTTTAGTAGGATAGGGGTTAACTCTTCCTTAAAAGTTTTGTAGAATTCACAAGTGAAGCCATCTGGGCCTGGGCTTTTCTTTGTTGGGAGATTATTTATTACTGATTCAATCTCCTGGCTTGTTATGGGTCTATCCAGGTCCTCTATGTCTTCCTGATCCAATCTTGGTAGATTATATGCATCCAGGAATTTGTCCATCTCCTCCAGGTTATCTTGTTTGTTGGCGTAAAGTTGCTCATAGTATCCTCTAATGATATTTTGTATTTCTGCTATGTCTGTGGTAATATTGCCTGTTTCATCACATATTTGATTAATCTGGTTTCTTTCTTTCTTCTTCTTAATCAGTCTAGCCAATGGTGTGTCAATCTTGTTAATCTTTTCAAAGAACCAGCTTTTGTTTTCATTTATTTTCTGTATGGTTCGTTTATTTTCTATTTCATTTATTTCTGCTCGAACCTTTATTATTTCTTTTTGCCTGGCATTTTGGGGGTTTGTTTGTTGTTGTTTTTCCAATTCTCTGAGGCATGATGATAAGTTATCTACTTGCCATCTTTCTATCCTTTTCTTATGTGCACTAATTGCTATGAATTTCCCTCTTATGACTGCTTTTGCTGTGTCCCATAGATTCTGGACACTTGTGTACTCATTATCATTAGTTTCCATAAATTTTTTTATTTCAGCCTTAATTTCTTCAGTAGTGAAGAAGTCATTCAGAAGTAGGTTGTTCAGTCTCCATGTGTTCGTGTATCTTCGGGGTTGTGTCTTGAAATTAATCTTGAGTTTAATTCCATCATGGTCAGAGAAGATGCTGGGTACAGTTTCTATGCCTTTGAATCTATAAAGGCTTGATTTGTGTCCTAATATATGATCTATCTTTGAAAAGGTCCCATGTCGGGGTGAGAAAAATGTATATGTTGTGGATGTAGGGTGGAAAGTTCTATAGATATCTGTCAAGCCCATTCCATTTATAGTATCATTTAAGTCCTGTATCTCTCTATTTATTTTCTGTCTAGAAGATCTGTCTATAGGAGATAATGGGGTGTTGAGATCTCCAACAATTATAGTATTTCTCCCTATTTCTCCTTTTAGCTCCAGCAGTCTTTCCTTCACATATTTAGGTGCACCTGAGTTTGTTGCATAGATACTTATAAGGGTTATGTCTTCTTGCTGGATTACCCCATTTACTATTATATAATGCCCTTCTTTGTCTCTTCTTACAGTCTTTGTCTTGAAATCTATTTTGTCTGAGATCAATATCGCTACTCCAGCCTTTTTTTGATTACCATTTGCATGGAGTATCTTTTTCCAGCCTTTGACTGTTAGTCTATGTATGTCTTTATCCATAAGGTGAGTTTCTTGTAGGCAACAGATAGAGGGTTTCTGTTTTCTTATCCATTCAGCCAGTCTATGTCTCTTAACTGGAGAATTTAATCCATTGACATTCAATGTAATTATTGATATTTCCATACCTGATCCTATCATTAAGTGAGCCATTATCTTGATTGCTTTTTGTTCTCATATAACTGTCTCTGATTTTTAGCTTTCCTGGTATAATACTCCCTTCAGAACTTCTTGAAGAGCTGGTCTGGAGTTGGTAAATTCCTTCAAATTTTGTTTATTCGAGAATGTTTTTATCTTTTTTTCCCATATGAAAGATAATTTTGCCGGGTATAGTATTCTTGGTTGAAATTGTTTTTCACTCAACACTTTTACTATGCTTCCCCATTCTTTCCTTTCCTGCATTGTTTCGGCCGAGAGATCCGATGTTAGCCTGATGGGGTGACCTTTGTAAGTAACCTGGCGTTTCCCTCTTGCCAAGTTTAGTATCTTGTCTTTATTTGTTGTTTTTGCCAGTCTGGCTATAATGTGCCTTGGAGAAGATCTTCTTGGGTTGATTCTACCCGGGGTCCTATGTATTTCCTGGGTCTGGATACTTGAATGCCTTTCTAGATTTGGAAAGTTTTCTTCCAGGATTTCGTGGAATAAATTATCTAGGCCCTTATTATTTTCTTCCTCTTCTGGAATACCAATTATCCGGATATTGGGGCGCTTAATAGTATCCAGTATTCCTCGTATATTATCCTCATTTTTCATGGTTGTTTTCTCAATCTTCTTGATACTTTTTTCTAGGTCAGATGTTTTGTCTTCTACGTTGGAGATTCGATCTTCTGCCTGGTCTAACCTACTTTTAATACTTTCAAGGGAGGTTTTGATTTCCTGTATCACATTCTTCAATCCTAAAAGTTCCATCTGGTTCTTGTTTAAGGTATCCATTTCTTCTTTCAAGTCATTGAAGGACTTCCTCATCTCCTGGAGCTCCTTGTCTCTTTTCTCTTCCATCTCAGCTAGTTTGGTCACTACAAATAATCTGAATTCCTTATCAGACATGTCCACGACGTCCATTGTATTGACTGTGGGTGGTGTAGCTTTGATGATTTCCCTTGGGGGAGAGGCCTTTTCTTGGTTGCTCATATTTCTTGAGCCTCTGCGATTGTTCCTAGTCATCAGGTAATCTATATGTTTCTTCCTAACTGATTGTTAAAAGTTGTACAGGCTTAGAAAATTGATGATTTCCCTTATGGTTGGCCTACCTGTTGCTCACAATTACTATTAACTGTTGCCACTACCCTGGATGGCCCAAAGTCCTCACTGTCTCTAAGGAGAGGTGAGCCTTCAATTGACTGAATAAGCAACACCCCAAAAGCAAAGAAAAACAGAATGAAAAAAGGAAATCGTGCGGTGCGCGTGCGCGCCGCGCGCTATTCAAATCACTACAATTCAAAGAGTCCAAAGACTAGTGGGAAAGGGTCAGAAGATGAGTGACAAGACCAGGTTGGTCGGGCCTGCAGCCTGAGTCGGCCTGGAGCCCGGAACTGCTGGCCGGCTTGATCCGGGTTGCAGGTGGGGTGGGGTGGGAGTTCGCCTTAAAGTCCCAGACAACCAACCTGGGGTCCAAGGAGGAGAAACGGTGGGGATGCGTGGAGATTCAGAAGGGTTGGGCCTGCAGCCTGAGTCGGCCTGGAGCCCGGAACTGCTGGCCGGCTTGATCCGGGTTGCGGGTGGGGTGGGGTGGGAGTTCGCCTTAAAGTCCCAGACAACCAACCTGGGGTCCAAGGAGGAGAAACGGTGGGGATGCGTGGAGATTCAGAAGGGTTGGGCCTGCAGCCTGAGTCGGCCTGGAGCCCGGAACTGCTGGCCAGCTTGATCCGGGTTGCGGGTGGGGTGGGGTGGAAGTTCGCCTTAAAGTCCCAGACAACCAACCTGGGGTCCAAGGAGGAGAAACAGTGGGGATGCGTGGAGATTCAGAAGGGTTGGGCCTGTAGCCTGAGTCGGCCTGGAGCCCGGAACTGCTGGCCGGCTTGATCCGGGTTGCGGGTGGGGTGGGGTGGAAGTTCGCCTTAAAGTCCCAGACAACCAACCTGGGGTCCAAGGAGGAGAAACAGTGGGGATGCGTGGAGATTCAGAAGGGTTGGGCCTGTAGCCTGAGTCGGCCTGGAGCCCGGAACTGCTGGCCGGCTTGATCCGGGTTGCGGGTGGGGTGGGGTGGGAGTTCGCCTTAAAGTCCTGCCTTTTTTTTTTTTTTTCTTTTTTTTTTTTTTTTTTTGGAGAGGTTTTTGCTATAGGGCGCGTGCACTCGCCAGACAGACAGAGAGATACAGAGAGATAGAAAGCGAGAAATCACCCCCCAGTGGGGATGGCCACGCCGCAATCCCTTCTCCTCCATTCTCCTCCTAGGATCTTGGGCACGCACGCACACGCGCCCGGCGTGAGTTTAAGCCACCGGGTCCGGGACTCGAACCGCGATCAACTACGTGGGAGTCCAGCCCTGTGCCTTTTTTATTTTAAGGTTTTTGCCATAGGATGTGTGTGCTTGTCAGAGACAGAGATGGAGAGAGAGGGGAATCTGAATCTTTTTCCTTATCTATAAGCAGTAATTAACTCAAGGGAATTGGAATAAATATAAAACACAATAATGCAGGGCCAGCAAATGGCACAGTGTTTAAGGCACTAGATTCCCACCTTGCTGACTGCAGTTCAAGTCCCAGACCCAGCAGCTTGAAAATCTTAGAGACCTGGACCCAAAGAACTGAATATTTCACACAACGCACCTCAGCTCCTGCATCCAATAATAGTCACCCGTGTTAAAATGTCACATCACTGGGCCAACAGGTGGCATAGAGGTGAAGGCACTGGATCCCACATGGCCAGCTTTGTGGTTTGTGTCCTGGACCCAGTGACTTGAGAATCAAATCGACGTGTGTGCATGCTTGCCCAAAATCGTGAGAGGAGACTGGAGGAAGGATTGCAGCATGACCAATCCCCGTGGGGGATGAGTTCTCACTTCTCCTCTCTCTCTATCTCTGTCTCTGACGAGCACACACATCCTATGGCAAAAAAAGTTTTTAAAAAAGGCACACACAATAATGCACATAGAACCTTTAGCAGAATGTCTGGAGCGTAGAATGTGCTTAGTACAAGCGTGTCATTATTTTGTTGAAGAAGAATGACTGCTTTGATTCGATGGGGATGGGGACACTTCATCAGGGTCGCGGCAGTTGGAGTGCAGGTGGGTTTTGATTTTTGTTTTTTGTTGTTTTTTTGTTTTTTGTTTATTTTATTTAACTTTATTTTTTATTTAATTTTATTTCAAGTTATTTGATACATTCAATCACATTATTTAGCTTGCAAAGTGAATCGTACAACCTGTGTGCATTTCTCCCCAGTCCAGTTGATAATACTGTAAAGTTATCTTCAACAGATAATACCCCACTTCTTTGTCCCATTAATGTTATGCCTCTCTATTTCTCTCCTTAATGTCCTCCCTCAGACTCTATTCCTTTACCCACCCTCTTCCTACCCTATATCTGGTATTCACAACCATTTACTATGTTTCTATATCCTTTAGTCATTCAGTTTCAGTCATAGCGTGGGGACACTCAGTGTATATTAAATAAAGACATACAATGTTTCTCCTTCATAACCTAGCTTGCTTCACTCAGCAGTAAATCTTCCATATACATCCACTTTCTGTCAAAAGCCAGGGTCTTATTTTTTTATGACTGAGTAGTAGTCCATAGCGTATATGTGCCACAGTTTTTCAATCCATTCACCTGTTCATGGGCATTTGGGTTGGTTCCATGTCCTAGCCATTGTGAATAATGCTACAATAAATATTGATGTGCAAGCACTTTTCTAATTAAGAATTCTTCTGTCCTTCAGGTAGATACCAAGGAGTGGGATTGCTGGATCATATGAAAGTTCTATTTGTAGATTTTTGAGGAATCTCCAAATTATTCTCCATAGTGGCTGGACCAATTTACATTCCCACCAGCAATGTAAGAGAGTTCCCTTTTCACCACACCCCCACCAGCACATACCATTTTTGTTTTTTTAATCTTAGTCATTCCACAAAGAAAACTACGAGAAGCTAAAAAAAGAAATTAAAAATGACAGAAAAAAAAGTGGAAGGACATCCCATGTTCCTGGATTGGAAGAATTAATATAATAAAAATGGCAATTCTACCCAAATTAACCTACATATTTAATGCAATCCCAATCAAAGTACCAGACACATTCTTCACAGATCTAGAAAAGACAATCAAACAATTTGATTGGAATCATAAAAGATCTTGTATTGCCAAAGTAATCCTGCACAAGAGTGGAGTGGGCAGCATCTCACTCCCAGACCCAAAAATATACTACAAAGCTGTAGTAATCAAAACAGCATGGTACTGGCACAGAAACAGACAGGTGGACCAATGGAACAGAATAGAGTCCCCAGAAATAAATTCCCAAACATATAGTCAACTGATTTTTGACAAGCGGTACCAGTCAATCCAGTGAGAAAAAGAAAACTTCTTCAGCAAATGGTGCTGGAAAAACTGGATTTCCACCTGCAGAAAGATGAATCTGAACCCCTACCTCTCACCTTTGACAAAAAGCAACTCAAGGTGGATCAAAGATCTGAACCTAAGCCCTCAAACTATAAAACTGCTCCTGGAAAACACTGGGGAAACTCTGGGAGACACTGGGGTAGGCAAAGACTTCTTAAATAAGACTCCCAAAGCACAGTCAATAATCCCCAAAATAGACAAGTGGGATTACATCAGACTAAGAAGTTTCTGCATGGCAAAAGACACAGTAATTAGTATGAATCGACAGCCCTCAGAATGGGAAAATATTTTTGTAAACTATGCATCAGATAAGGGGCTGATAACCAGAATTCACAAGGAACTCAAGCAGCTGTCCCCGTAAAAAGATGATCAACCGTATTAAAAGATGGGAGAATGAGGGGAACCAGCAGTTAGCGTAATGGCTATGTCGCTGGACTCCCACGTAGTCGACCGCGGTTCGAGTCTCGGACCCAGTGGCTTACAACTCACGCCGGGCGCGTGTGCGTTCGTGCCCAAGATCCCGAGAGGAGAATGGAGGAGAAGGGATTGCAGCATGACCATCCCCCCAGGGGGTGATTTCTCGCTTTCTGTCTCTATGTCTCTCTTTGTCTGTCTGGCGAGCGCACGCGCCCTATAGCAATAAAACCTCTCCAAAAAAAAAAAAAAAAAAGATGGGAGAATGAGTTGGAAAAACCACTCTCTAAGATGACATACGAATAACCAAAAGGCATATGAAAAAATACTCAACATCCTTCATTGTAAGGGAAATGCAGATCAAACAACAATGAGAGACCTCCTAACCCCAGTCAGGTGGGTTTTGTTTTATGAACGCTTGGACAGCGCTGTGATCTGCGGAGAGCATGTGAACTTCAGCAGGAGAAGGTCAGAGGTGAACGCTGTAACCCCTTCCCCACTGCAGACACCGTGGTGGCACCTCCCACAGGGCCCCTCCAGCACCAGCTCCACTTTTGCCATGTCCACCCCCAGAATCCATGTTGGACCCCATCACCCAGGGCCGCCTACCCAGTTTGCCCTCTCCTGGGCCAAGATGAAGAACCTATCCATTTTACCAACCTCATCAGGGACCCAACTCTAAAGTGACCACTTCTGTGAGGACTCCAGTCGGTGACCACATTTAGGGCCCTCCTTTCACAATGCACGGTCGTCTCTCCCAGTTACATAGGGCAACGGCCACCTGCAAACATCTCCCAGGGGAGCCCCAAGGAAGACTGCGGGGCCACTGCCCTCCTCTGACTGCAGGCAGACCCCCTGCACCTTCCCACTCAGAAGACCCCTTCCTGTGGCTAGTTTGCACAGGAATTCCTGAGAGTTAGACCCCACATGGCTTTCTATCAGGCAGCTCCATACGTGGCACTAGTTCCATTCTGCCTCTGAGGATATCACTAATGCTTTCACTCTTTGTTTTTTTCACTCTTTGTTTTTTCAGTTGCTGGAGTGTACGTGCCCTTGCCAGACAGAGACAAAAAGACAGAAAGAGAGAGAGGGAGAGGAAGAAAGCACCCTCCTCCGCCATGGCACAGTCCCTTCTCCATTCCTCCATCCTGCAGGGATTTGGGGCACATGAGCACACGTGCCTGGTATGTTTCCCAAGCCACTGAGGCACAGATTTGAATTACTATCAACCATGTAGAGACTCCACCTCCCCCTAACCATCAGGCTACAAGGCCAACCAACCCCTTACATGCTTTTTTTCTTTTCTTTTCTTTTCTCCCTCTGTCTCTCTCTGTTTTGTTTTGTTTTGTTTTGTTTTGTTTTTTGAGAGTCTTTTGCTTTATGCATGTGCCCTCACTAGAGAAACAGAAAAACAGAAAGTGAGAAATCACACCCCTTCCCCAGGATGGATGGCCACACCACAATCCCTTCTCCTCCATTCTCCTCTCGGGATTTGGGGCATGCACACATGCAAAGCATGAGTTTCAAGCCACGGGGTCCAGGACTCGAACTGCAGTCAGTCAAGTGGGAGTCCAGCACCTTAACCACCATGCCACCTGCAGGCCCCCATAAATGCCTTCTTACCATTCATCTAGCCTAGGGAACTGAGTGTGGAGAAATAAGTGGGCCCTGGTTACTACGGCTGTCAGGTCCGTGTAGTCTGAGAGACCTGTTAGGTTTCATCAGGGACTGCTGACAGGCTAACTCAGTTAAACCCTCTCATTTCATTAGGGGGGAGAGACCATAATGACGTCTTGAAGCCCGTGAGTAAAGGCTCATAATAGTTAAATAAGTGAGATAGACTCCAGAACATTCAATAACATAATTAGGTTAGGCGCAGGGAGAAAATAGCATCATTGGACCGAAGCTGGCCCTTGCTCACTAGTCCCCACTGACCTTGCTGGTGGGAATGATTTGTTTTCCATTTCTCCCACGGGGCTCTAAAGAATATCTATTTCCTTCAATATCTACCACCAAAAACAGGGACCAGCAATTAGCGTAATGGCTATGTCGCTGAACTCCCATGTAGTCGACCGTGGTTCGCGTCCCGGACCCGGCGGCTTAAACTCACGCCGGGCGCGTGTGCGTGCGTGCCCAAGATCCCGAGAGGAGAATGGAGGAGAAGGGACTGCGGCGTGACCATCCCCCCTGGGGGGTGATTTCTCGCTTTCTGTCTCTCTGTCTCTCTCTGTCTTTCTGGTGAGCGCACACGCCCTATAGCAAAAACCTCTGCAAAAAAAAAAAAAAAAATCATGAACCTCTCACCAAGATGAACCCCACTGCCAAAAAAGCAAACAAAAACAGCTTCACTTTCACCATGAATGTCTTACCCAATTTAGGGATGACAAAACCTGCTCTGGGTTGTCACTACCAATACTTGAAGTCTTCAAAGAATTTGTGCAGGGCCAGCGGTGGCGTAATGGTGAAGGCACTGGACTTCAGGCACTCCCCCGTGGCTGACCTCAGTTTAAGTCCTGGACTCAGTGGGTGTGTGCGTGCCCCGAATTCCAGGAGGAAGGCGGAGGAGAAGGGATGGTGACGTGGCCATGCCCTCCAGGACCTGCTTTCTCATTACCCCTCTCTTCGTCTCTCTCTGGTGAGCGTATATGCCCTGTAACGAACTAAGCTAAGTAAACGAAATATGATATTTATCTTCTTTTTTTGCTCATAAGAAAGATGAGGCACCTTGGGAGCGGGACGGTGGCACAGTGGTGGAACATGAGGTTTACACTCGTGGAAAGGTTCTGGGTTCACGTCCAGAGACCTCCCTGAGCATGCCAGGTACTCACATGCCCGAGATCCGGGGCCGGCTGAGGCTTAGGTGGGCCACACCTGGGAGTAGTGCCTGTCCATCTCTTTATTCATCTCTCTTGCTCATGGAAGAAATAAGTAATTTTTTTTTTTTTTAAGAGTGAGGAGCCTAGAAAGATGAGTGGGACTGTTCTGGGCTTCTGCTGTGTTCTGCATAACACCATCTACCTCCCTTAGATCGACAAATGGTTTCCAGTGCCTGCACATTTCTGTTCCAGGGACGGATACTTCTCTATAACGAATAATTCAATACAACAAAATCTAGGTGTTGTCAACAGTCACCCCGTTACACATCTATGCAATCATCTCTGCAGGTTCTTCTTACTTGTTAAACCGTAAGTTCCTCAGGGCAGCAATTGTGCTTAGCACAGTGCCTGACAAACATTGGGAGTTTAATCAATGTTCATTAAGCTGAAATGATCTCTGCAAAAACATCTGTGTGTTTTAGGTGTGCTTCAATTACAGAACGCTCTTGGGAAATTAGATTTTCTACCTGTGAGAGAATTTCTCAATTAAGTTGGAAATACTCCTGTCTTAGCCCATTACTGTGTGAACAGAAATACCTGAGACTGGGTGAACTGACAGAGTGGAGGTCCGAGTCACTCTGGGGCCTGCAGCATGGCCAGCATCGGCACGGGGGTGGCAGCTGCAGGCCTCTGTCAGCCGGCTCTCGAGAAAACGAACCCCTTCTCCTGAGACCTAGAACTCCCGGGGCCTCCAGAGACATCACTGATCTAGTCACGAGTGTGGCCTCCATGACACAGTCACCATGAGCCAACCCCACTCATAGGGCTCAGCAGCGCCCAGCATCCAGTTCCCGAACGGGACGTGTTGGTGCAGACCATCGCCCAGCCCCGACGCTCCTTTGTGCACCACGACGTTGTACGTGACACTTTCCCCACTTCCGGTGAGATGGCAGCCTTTCCTCTCTACCCCTCGCTTGATCATATTTTTGTTTTACTCTAATTATAACTACGTTGCCAAGATTGGCCCACCCTGGGGGTGACCCGGAGACAGGTTTAACCTGTGCGCTGACAGAAGTCACGATACCAAGCTGTGAGCCTCCTGTGTCCCCCGGAGCTAGCTCCTTACGATGGGGCAGGTGTAGGGTATCTAAGAGGAGAAGGCGGGGAGGGAGGAAGGGAGGGGCAGGAAGAGGATGAAGACTACGGCAGCTGACGACACTACGGAGCTAACGAGATGTGAAGCATCAGGACCAGCATATGGCGTAGCAGTTACATCGCTGGACTCCTATGGTGGCCACGGTTCAAGTTCCAGACCTGGTGACTTGAGAATCACTCTGGGCATGTGTGCGTGTGTGCCCAAGATCCCAGAGGAGAATGGAGGAGAAGCGATTACGGTGTGGCCATCCCCCCTGGGGGTGGCGATTTCTCACTTTCCTTCTCGCTCTCTCTGTCTCTCTCTCTCTGGCGAGAACAAGTGCCCTGAGGCAAAAACTTCTCAAAAAAAAAAAAAAAAATCTCCAGACTAAGAGCTAGAAGACTGGAAATACATAGAAGGGAAACTAATATCTTTTACTCGGGGATATTTGCTAACTTCAGAATTTTTCGAAAGCCTCTAGGCTGTAGGAGACTATAGCACCCCTCATGCATTTTTTTTTGATTTGCTAGCAGGCACGTACGCTCACCAGAGAGAGAGAGAGAGAGAGCAAGAAAGCACCCCCAGGGGGATAACCAGGATGCAATCCCTTCTCCTCCATTCTTCTCTCAGGGTTTTAGGCAAGAAGGCACCTGAGCCCAACATGTTTTTCAAGCCACCAGGCCTGGGACTCAAACCACATAGTCATCCATGCGGGAAACCGCCATCTTGACCACCAGGCCACCAGCTGGCCTGCTTTCATGCTTTCGTTTGGACTCTGAAGTACCGGGAGGATGAACCAAGTTCCAACAGCCTGGAGTGACCGGCTCGACTGCCCATCTTCTCAACCCCCGTCACTGGATGAAGGTGGTCTTTGCCTGCTCAGGACGCTGGTGCCTGGGAGAACTGAACGAAATCTTCAGGAGACAAACACAAAGGCAGAAAAAAAGCCATTGTTTTTGGGCAAAACCAATAGTTTGCCACAAGCAGAGCACATAATGAGAACCTTAAAGTGACCCCAGATGGTTTGGCGTAGATGTAGAAAGAGGAAGAGGAACGAAGAGTGAACATACGTATGAGGTTGGCTTATGCGCCCATAACCAGCATGGCGTATGGAGTTTCAAATACACGTGAGTTGCAGCACACTGCGGTGGCACAGCAGGCAGAAGGGGTGGATGGAGTTTCCCTAGATCTTGGCGTTTCCTGGGAAGAGGGTGAAAGTGCCAATGGTGAGCTACGAGAAGCCAACGTGGTCATCGCGTAGGTGACCTCTACGGGGTGATAAATGAGAGAGGCTCGGGTGTGGCTGGCTGGTCACCACCGGACCCACGTGGGGGTGGTCTTGGGCTTGTCACACAGAGTGGGCTCACGCGTGCCCATGACCTGCCCCCATGCGGCTTGACGGAGGATCAGCATGAAGACTCTGTTTATGGTGTCTCTCTCCCTTTCTCTGAAGACACAAAATTAACTTAAAAAAAAAAAGAGAGAATGTTTAACTTCCAAGCTAACAGAGGAGGGAACTTAATTTAAGGAAAAATCCATCTAAAAGAAGAGAAGGAAAAAAGGAGCATGAAGCAGATGGAGTAAAGAAAGCAGGGTAAGATGAGAGACTGAAACCCAAATGAATCTCTGTTCCTGTTACATGTAAGTGATTTAAAGACAGCATCAAGGTGCCAGCAGGTGGTGTGGTAGTTACGGTGCTGGATCCCACATGGTCGACCATGGTTTGAGTCCTGGACCTGGCAGCTGGCTTCCACACTTTCTGTTTCTCTGTCGATAGAAAATTAAACAACAATAATAAAATTAAATAAATAATTAAAAAAGAAAATCATGTCAGGTGTGTGGGGGTGTGTACACAAAGTCCTGAGAGGAGAATGGAGGAGAAGGGATTGCAGTGTGGCATTTCCCTTGGGGAGTGATTTCTCACTTTCCTTCTCTCTGCCTCTCTCTGATGAGTGCACCCTCACTATAGCAAAAAATCTTAAAAACAAGAAAGCAAAAAATAGTGTCGGGGCCGGATGGTGGCGCAGTAGTAAAACATGACACTCTGCAAGGCTGACCCACATAGGAAGGCTCTGGGTTCACCACCAGCGACCTCCCTGAGTACACCAAGCACGTGCCTGCCCATGATTGGGACTGGCTGAAGCAGAGGTTGGATTGTGGCATAAAGACCTGTTGGGAGTGCTATCTCTCTGTCTCTGTCCCTGTCTCTCTCACTGATAGACGATATAAATAAATACACTTCATTTAACAAAAAACAAGGCCACCTACCTGGATATAAAACAAAACACTGTCATGTGCTCTTTATAGGAAATCCATGTAGAACATAAGAAAACAGAGTGGCTGACAGAAAAACAATGAGAAAAGATCCACCATAAAACACCAGCGTGACGGAAGCTGGTGAGCGCCATGACAGAGCTGAAGGCAAAACGCTTTGCTGGAGATTAAGGGGATACTTCATTATGATAAAAGGCTTAATTTACCAGAAAGACATAACACTTTTTAAAATTGTTATGTACTTAATAATTTAGGCTGAAAAATAAATGAAGCAAATTCCGACTGAACTCCTCCAAGAATAAACAAATCTATAAAGACAGTGGGAGCGGTAAGTGCCTCTCTCCGACGCTGGGAGAACAGGCAGGCAGAGGGCAGGAGGGGCGGAGGGAAGCTGGACCACCCTGGAGCACGCCTCCCCTGCCTGACACACTTAGAGCCCCGCACCGACGACTGCAGAGCGCAGGCTCTCCCAGCGCTCAGAGCAGCCCTCGAGAGTCACCATATGCCGCACCATATAGCAAGTCTCAACTAATCGCAGACGCTGGAAATCAAACCGAGAATCTTTAACCACAACGCAATTAAGCCAGAAATCAATAGCAAAAAGAGAACTAGAAGGCCCGTATGTTTAGAAATTAAGAAGTGCACCATCTAAATGCCTAATGAAGACGTCACAGTGAAAGTTAGAATGAAAGTTTAAATGATAGAAAAAATACTGCCTAGCAAAACTAACTTCTGGGGTGCAGTTAAACCACTAACGTATTAGAAAAGGAGGTAAAAACCATGACTTCTCAAGCATACCGTGCTGTTGTAAATTTGCGCTCCTGAAGGCCTAGCCCAGGCCAGCCGGTGGTGCAGCAGAACCTAGACGCTCCACAATGCTGAGACCACACACCAGGGGCCCAGGCTCACGTCCGAGGCCGCCTTGTGCACACAGGCATGCACGTGCTTGTGACCCTGGCTGCCTGAGGCTGCAGGTGGATTGCAGCTAAAGACCCTACGGGAGTCCCCAGACTCTCACGGAGTGAAAAAGTGAATGAATGAATGAACTTCAAAAAAAAAAAAAAAAAAGGCCTGTCCTCATCCAGCGTCCTGAGCCGGGCCCAGCTGCTCAGTGAAAAGGCCGCTCTGTAATGGACGCACCCACCCGCGGCCCACGTCCTTCTCTGCCCAGTCCAGCCCCCCGTTTAGAGGAGGTGTATTCTTGAGCAGCGTCCTGAGGAAAGGTGCAGGGGAGACCCAACGCCCCAGTCTCTACACGTCCAATAGCAACCCTGCCCTCACAGTGACTGCTGGCTTTTCTGGGTGTACAACTTTAGGTTAAAAGTCTTTTCCCCTCAGAAGCTTGAAGACATTTCTTCATGGGCCACCGACATCGGTGCCATGACTGCCACCTCCGGAGCCAGACTGCTTCCTGTTTCCTTGTGGACATTCTCTCTGGGCTTGGAAAAAAAACAGTCATGGGAAATGCACACCAGGGAAAAACTACATGGCTTTTACGACTTTTTAAAAATTTTAAAGTTATTTGTTTTATTTTTTATTACCATTATTATTATTTTATTTAATCAGAAAGAGAGAGGAAAGAGAGAAGGAAAGTGAGAAAGCAAGCCATTGGATCTGGGGCTCTAACTACAGTCAGCCATATGGGAATCCAGCACCTTAATCATCACATATGCACCTGCCAGCCCATGATTTTATTTATTTATTTATTTAGCAGCACAATGAATAAACTTTCCACCAAATTCTAGTGCACTAATAAACATGAGTGGACCTGTTAAACGTGGGCGATCCTGAGAAAGCAGACTTACCCTGTACGACCTTGAACCTCCTGCACCAAATGCAGCGTGCTTTGCACACAGGACACCCCGGTGGTACTGCTTTTTAGACAGTAAGTGAAACTAGGAGAAATGTCACTTATCTTCATCCTGAGAATGTCAGGCATTTTCTGGGTTAAAAGCTGAGCAGTGTCCAGGGTGTTTCCTGCTTTTATCTTAGCTGAGTTGATAAGCTCTCAAGATGATCAATGAATTGGGGGGTTTTCCCTATCAATGACTTGGAGTCCAGCTAAGAGCCGAAGAAAGA
Organism: Tupaia tana; assembly: GCA_026018925.1. Classification (NCBI taxonomy): domain Eukaryota; kingdom Metazoa; phylum Chordata; class Mammalia; order Scandentia; family Tupaiidae; genus Tupaia; species Tupaia tana. Next base: position 109,518,565 of record JAKSZU010000004.1, on the reverse strand, counting down.
TTTAATTCACAGAAGAAGGATTTTCTGGGAAGTTTCAAGGAAGCAGACATCTGACCCCCAGAAAGGAACGGCTCATTTTTCTCCCTTTTCTCGAGCTGGCTGATGACCTGGGAGAAGCAGAGAGCAGCCCGGACTGAAATGTCAGACTGGCAGTGTGCACTCGCATCTGCAAGAAGAGGCGGTGTAAATCTCTGAATGTCGGAGACACCAAACCCAGTGGGGATGTGAATAAAGCCATGTGGGTCAGAATCTGACTCTGCTGGCTCCGATCCACTCTGCCCAGCACGGTGGGTAAAGGAAGGGCTTTGCAGAGGCATAAATTCACCCTACTCTGCTGCTTTCCAGCTGTGTGATCTTAGGGAAGTGTCTTGACCCCTCTGATTTTCTCTTTCTTCACGTATAAGATTGACGAAGGCAGGGACCGGCAGTTAGCGTAATGGCTATGTTGCTGGACTCCCACGTAGTCGACCACGGTTCACGTCCCGGACCTGGTGGTTTAAAACTCACACCGGGCACGTGTGGGTGCGTGCCCAAGATCCCGAGAGGAGAATGGAGGAGAAGGGATTGTGGCATGGCCATCCCCCCTGGGGGGTGATTTCTCGTTTACTATCTCTGTGTCTTTCTCTGTGTGTCTGGCGAGCGCACGTGCCCTACAGCAAAAAAAAAAAAAAAAAAAAAAAAAAAAAACCTCTCAAAAAAAAAAAAAAATAGATTGACGAAGGCACTCTGATGGGAGAACGGGTATTACAGAGCATGCGAATAGCTCCTCAGGAAACGCCAGCTCTCCCTCTCCCTCTCTGTCTCAGGACAGAGAACTGTGGTGCTTCACCGCGAAGCCTCTCCATAGATAGCGCATCTTCACGGCTCACCTTCTGCTCTGGCAATCGGGGGGAGCAGCTCTATTTTTTGTTGTTGTTGTTGAGATATTTGCCAGAGGGCATATGCACTTGCCAGAGAGAGACAGAAACAGAAAGAGAGGGAAAGTGAAAGATTCCCCCGGGGGGGACATTCTTCTCTCGGGATTTTGGGCACGCACGCACACAAGCCCAGCATGAGTTTCAAGTGACCAGCACCGAGACTCAAACCATGGTTGCCCATGTGGAAGTCCAGCGCCTTAACCACCTCACCACCCGCCGGCCCCCTCTCCTTAACTGTTAAGCTTACAGCGTTGGGCGGTCGTTCGGTGTGTGAGGGTTCCAGGAGGTCTTTGCACTATGCTGCACGATTCTCCTTAGGGGTTGTCTGGTTTAATAAGGTCAGTGTCTGCCTCCGCTACCAGTTCTGTTCAAAGCACTTAGGTCTCTGGGCGTTCTCTCTTCACACATGTAGGTTTTTCAGGTCTTCTTATCTGTTTTGTATTTTATACCGGTGGGGAGAGGCTGCACTCCCACGTGGTCTTCACACTGCATCTACCCAGCTTCGGCCAGCCCAGATCACATGTAAACGGGTGCACACCCGTGTGCACAGGGAGGCCGTAGGCCACGGACCCGGGACCATCCCAGGCGGGTCCTGTATCACAGTGTCGTGTGGCCTCTGCGCCACAATCGGGCCCCTGGGTGGTTTTATTGTTGTTCGGTTTGGGTTTGGGTTTTTAGTTTTTTGCTATAGCGTGCATGTACTTACCAGAGAGAGAGAGGGAAAGTGAGAAATTACCCCCTAGGAGGGATGGCTGACTGCAATCCCTTCCCCTTCATTCTCCTCTCAGGATTTTAGGCACACACACACCTACCTGGCACGTTGTTGTTTTTTGTGTTTTTTTTTTATTTTTTGTATATTAATTATTTATTTTGCATTCATCACAGCATACAAGATGCAGTTTCCCATCCAGAATATACTGTATGGTGGCTTAGTCAGATATGTTATCATCACAAATAATTTTCTATTTCTTGTTCTTTATATATGTATCCTCCCCCTTTTCTCACATTCTGCCTGGCACATTTTTTTTTTTTTTTTTTTTGGAGAGGTTTTCGCTATAGGGCGCGTGCACTTACCAGACAGACAGAGAGAGACATAGAGACAGAAAGTGAGAAATCACCCCCCAGGGGGGATGGTCACGCCGCAATCCCTTCTCTTCCATTCTCCTCTCGGGATCTTGGGCACGCACGCACACGCACCCAGCGTGAGTTTTAAGCCACCGGGTCCAGGACGCGAACCGCAGTTGACTACGTGGGAGTCCAGCGACATAGCCATTACACTAACTGCTGGTTCCCCCGGCACATTTTTCAAGCTGCTAAGTCCAGGACGCAAACTGCACAGTCAGCCATGTGAGATCCAGCCTCCTTAACCACTACGCCACCACTGCCCCAACCCTAGGTGTTCTTGTTACTGCTCTCTGTGGCTGTTGAGCCCCCAGGGTACACCGAATCTTCCCATTTAGCTCTGGGCTCTGCTCTACCAAGGTCAAGCTATTGATAATGGCAACAAACTTGGAAGGCGCGGAAGAACGCCGGCCTCGCCTACCATCTCTTACCTGGACTACCGCAGTAACCTCCTAAATTGGCCTACCGTAACCCCTCCTGCCCGCCCTGCAGTCCCTGATGTTGGCCTACAGCAACCCCTCCTGCCCGCCCTGCAGTCCCTGATGTTGGCCTACCGCGACCCCTCCTGCCCGCCCTGCAGTCCCTGATGTTGGCCTACCGCGACCCCTCCTGCCCGCCCTGCAGTCCCTGATGTTGGCCTACCGCGACCCCTCCTGCCCTCCCTGCAGTCCCTGATGTTGGCCTACCGCGACCCCTCCTGCCCTCCCTGCAGTCCCTGATGTTGGCCTACCGCGACCCCTCCTGCCCTCCCTGCAGTCCCTGATGTTGGCCTACCGCGACCCCTCCTGCCCTCCCTGCAGTCCCTGATGTTGGCCTACCGTGACCCCTCCTGCCCGCCCTGCAGTCCGTGATGTTGGCCTACCGCAACCCCTCCTGCCCGCCCTGCAGTCCCTGATGTTGGCCTACCGCAACCCCTCCTGCCCGCCCTGCAGTCCCTGATGTTGGCCTACCGCGACCCCTCCTGCCCGCCCTGCAGTCCCTGATGTTGGCCTACCGCAACCCCTCCTGCCCGCCCTGCAGTCCCTGATGTTGGCCTACCGCAACCCCTCCTGCCCGCCCTGCAGTCCCTGATGTTGGCCTACCGCAACCCCTCCTGCCCGCCCTGCAGTCCCTGATGTTGGCCTACCGCAACCCCTCCTACCCGCCCTGCAGTCCCTGATGTTGGCCTACCGCAACCCCTCCTGCCCGCCCTGCAGTCCCTGATGTTGGCCTACCGCAACCCCTCCTGCCCGCCCTGCAGTCTGTGCTCTCTGCACCCAGACAGTTCTCACACAAACTTCTACTCATCTTATTCTCGTCCTTAAAATCTTTCAGTGACAAGACAGCAACTAGTATGGTGGCTGAGGGGCTGGATTGCCACATGGCAGATGTTCAAGTCCTAGGCCCCGGGGCTTGAAAATCACAACAACTAAATAAATAAATGTTAAAAAAAAAAAAAAAAAAAAAGTCTTTCAGGGACTTCCCAGGGTCTTTGGAGTAAAGACTATTATCTCTAACGTAGTCTACCTTTCCCTGAATAATCTGGCCTTCTTCAAAGCTGTCAGCCTAGAAAGGAGGCTGACACAAGGCAAGAAAAGCAGGACTTCGGGTCTGGGAGGTGGACTGCTTGGACGCCATGAGGTCTGCGTGACCTGGATAATGTGTGCTGAGACCTTGTAGAGTTCGGGATAATTTTAAAGGCAAAAGTTATGAATGGGGGGCCAGCAGGTGATGTGGTGGCTAAGGTGCTGGACTGCTACATGGCAGACTGTGGTTCAAGTCCCTAACCTGGTGACTTAAAATTCACACCAGGCTCGTGTGCATGCATGCTCAAAATCCGGAGAGGAAATGGAAGGGAATGGATTGTGGCTTGGCCATGCCCCCTGGACATGATTTATCACTTTTTCTTTCTCCGTCTATCTCTCTGTCTCTCTCAGCAAGCATGCACACCCCATGGCAAAAACTTAAAAAAATAAAATAAAATAAAATAAAATACATTTGGGCATGGTTATCTCCCCAAGGGGGTATTTCTCACTTTCTCTCTCTCTGTCTCTCTGGCAAGCACACACACCCTCTAACAAAAAACTCTCTAAAAAAAAATAAAATAAAATAGGGCCAGCAGGTGGCATAGTGGTTAAGACACTGGACTCCCACATGGCCAACCATGGTTCAAGTCCCAGACCCAGCGGCTTGAAGCTCATGCCAGGCACATGTACATGTGTGCCCAAGATCCCAAGAGGAGAATGGAGGAGAAGGGATTGCAGTGTGGCCATCCCCCCTGGGGGGTGGTTTCTCACTTTCTGTCTCTCTATCCCTCCAGTGAGCACACATGCCCTATAGCAAAAATCTCTCAACAAATATAATAAAATGAAATAAATAAAGGTAAAAAGTACTCGGGAGAGTAGTCACAAATGGGAGGGAGGAGTAGTAGGGATTCTCATAGAGCATAAGGGCTGAGTTCGGCGACAGGCAGAGCAGGCCTCCCGTGGTCACCTGGAATCACTTTGCTTACTCCTCAGCAGAGGGTGGCTGCAGTTCACGTTGTTGTAACTGAGGCGGTGGAAAGGGGGCAGCTGTTTCATAGTAAGTGGGGCTGGCGGAAGGTGAGGGAGACGTACACTGGGGCGGTACGGATGTTCATGAAGCGAAGAGCCCAGTGAGTCTAGGGAGCAGGTATTCTCCAGCTACTTCAGACACGCATTCCTGGGAAAGCCTCAGGTATGCGTCAGCTTGATTTCCTACAGCGCCGACTCAGGCAGGCTGGAACCTCCTTCCGTAAAGTTTTAGTCTGGGGACGTGAGGTCTGGTGGGCCTGGAGCGAGAGCGTAGTCCAAAACAACAGCTCCCTCTCATTTGTTTTCAACCAAGCCCATCCAGTTACCGGCGAGGGGGAAAGCCGAGGAGGGGCTCGCTCTCCTAGAAACAGGACCAACAGCTCCAGAATCAGGACACCTGGATATTTGTCCTACTTCCTGCACCAACCAGCTGGGCATCCTGACCCTCTCAGTCCATCTGGATGTCTTCTTCCTCATCTGAAAAGTCATGGTAGAGTCTGCCTGCCCTAGGGGCCAGCAGGCGGCATGGTGGTTAGGGCACTGGACACTCACATGGTCGACTGCGGTTTGAGTCCTGGGCCTGGCAGCTTGCTTTGTCACTTTCTCTCTCTCTCTCATGAGCTCATTTGCCCTATAGCAAAATTGAAAATAATATTAAATAAAATTAAATAATTCTTAAAAAAAAAAATGAAAAGTCTGCCTGGCCTACTTCACAGGACTTTGTAAGCCTTCAATAAGAAGCCCTTCTGCGTGGTGTGATTTGCGGGTTCTCCCTTGGATGGAGGCATTAGGACTCTGGTCAGTCACTGTTGAAATGCATGGTGTCATTGGGAGTCACTGCCCTGGAGAAGTTGGACTCAGACTGGCTAATTCTTTTTTTTTTCCTTTTTTTTTGGGGGGGGGGTTCGCTACAGGGCACGTGCGCTAACCAGAAAGACAGAGAGAGACAGAGAGATAGAAAGCGAGAAATCACCCCCCAGGGGGGATGGTCACGCCACAATCCCTTCTCCTCCATTCTCCTCTTGGGATCTTGGGCGCGCACGCACACACGCTGGGCCTGAGTTTAAGCCGCCGGGTCCAGGACTTGAACCACGGTCGACTACGTGGGAGTCCAGCAACATAGCCATTACGCTAACTGCTGCTCCCAGACTGGCTAATTCTAAGGGGCTAAGTAAGAGGAGAGGTTGTCTTCTATAAGGGAGAGAGGGAGGGAAAGGCCCAAGGGAGACCCAGAGAGGGAGACCCAGAGGTGCGGTATTGGCAGCCCCAGGCCAGCAGACAAGCAGCCAGAAGGCCAGTGCCCTGTGACCTTGAGCTGTGCTGGCTTCCTCTTAGCTTCATGTTGGGAGGTGTTTCTTCCTCTCAGACAATCACCTTCCTCCCCACAGGGCAAAATTCGAATTCGTTGCTTTCCCTCAACCAAGAATGTTGTATAATATTTTACTCTCCATGGAATACTACTTAGCCATAAAAAACAAGGCCCTGGGGAACCAGCAGTTAGCGTAATGGCTATGTCGCTGGATTCCCATGTAGCCGACCATGGTTCGCGTCCCGGAACCGGTGACTTAAAACTCACGCCGGGCGCGTGTGCGTGCGTGCCCAAGATCCCGAGAAGAGAATGGAGGAGAAGGGATTGTGGCGTGGCCATCCCCCCTGGGGGGTGATTTCTCGCTTTCTGTCTCTATGTCTCTCTCTGTCTGGCGAGCACACGTGCCCTATAGCAAAAATCTCTCCAAAAAAAAAAAAAAAAAGGCCCTGGAATTTGATAGAAAGTGGACGAATATGGAAGATCTGTTGCTGAGTGAAGAAGTCAGGCTATGAAAGAGAGACATTGTATGTCTCCACTTAACATATACCGACTGCACTCTATGGTAGAGACTGAGAGACTGGAGGACATACAAGCATTAAAAATTGTTATGGACACGAGAGACAAAGTGGAAAGAGAGTGTGGGAGGGGAAGAGCGTAGGGAAGGGAATTTGGGGAAAAAATAGAGAGATAAGACATTCGTGGGACACAGTTATGGTTTAATACCTGTTGATGAGGATGTGTATAGTATTCTCAACTGAGCTGGACTGAGGTGTATATCATGCTGGGTAAAGTCTCTTTACAATCTAAATGATGGACAGTGATGAAATGTATAAGTAATAATAATAATAAATAAATAATATTTAAATTTTCAAAGACAAAGGCAAAAAAAAAAAAAAAAAATGACCGAAGGCTCCAGACCTCTCAACGAACCAGCAGCACCGCGGATAGGAGAACAGGCTGAGGGTGGGTCAAGTATGGAAGGCAGACACTGCGGCAAATGCTCCTTCTACCCCCAGCACTCGGCAGCTTCCCTGTAAATTGCATTATGAATGAATTGAGAAAGAAAAGCAATTTATAGAATATGAAGTCCCTTAAAATCCCTAGAGAGGCATGAGCCCTGGTTACACCCCACAACTCTGTCTAGGGTAATTGCTTAGAGGCATGTTTTAGTTTACAGTAAACAAAGGTAGGTTTAAGGTGCAACCCCACCCTCTTCGTCACTGCGATTTTTCAGAATTCACCATGTAAGGAATAATGTGCAGCTAATCAGTTGCATATATTATTTTTAATGTATCCACGTGAGTTTTTTTCCTTTCTTTCTTTCTTTCTTTCTTTCTTTCTTTCTTTCTTTCTTTCTTTCTCTCTCTCTCTCTCTCTCTCTTACTCTCTTTCTTTCTTTCTTTCTTTCTTTCTTTCTTTCTTTCTTTCTTTCTTTCTTTTTGGTTTCTGTCTTTCTTCCATGAATGAGAAAGACAGAGAGAGTTAGAAAGACAGAACGCCCTTCAGGGTCTAGATGCTGCCATCCAGTCCCAACCTAGCTAGCCCCGGCCCCTGGGCACGCAGGTGCTTGGTGTACTCAGGGCGTTTTCTGGCTGCAAACCAATGGCCTTCCCAAGTGGGTCTGCCTCACAGGGCATCCACCACCTTCTGGGCCCCAGCGCGGATCCTTGACACGCAACTGTAACCACCTTCCTCCTGTCCTCCCTGCTGCATAAACCAGGCCTCTCGCTGCCACTTAGGCTGCACTTTCTAGGCAACTCGAATCTGTACCACTGGGTCAAATTGTCTTAAGCTCTTTACTCAAGTACACCTCTTTTTGCTTTAAAATTTTTTTTTTTACTCTGAGTACTAGCAAATGGCATTATGGTGATGTCACTGGACTCCCATGTGGTCGACCGCAGTTAGAGTCCCAGACTCGGGGACTTAAAACTCACACGGGCGTGTGTGTGTGTGTGTGTGTGTGCCCAAGATCCCCAGAAGAGAATGAAGAAGGGATTGCAGTGCGGCCATCCCCTCGGGGTGATTTCTTGCTTTGTGTTTCTCTCAGACGAGCGCCTGCACCCTATAACAAAAATCTCTCCCCAAAAAAAGAAATTTCACCCTCATATTTTATCTCATCTGAGACACCGCCAGCACTAAACATCACAATCTTAGGTAATACTTATTTCCAGTTTAAACTATGACATGGTATTGATTATGCGATGTATCTGAATTTGAGAGATGGTAAGTGGGGTGAAGTACCTTTTACAGTTCATGAAACGTAACAGCAATATGTCCAATCTGCTCTCATTGTCGGACATGACGCTGCCCATCCGCAAAGGCGGGGATTGTGATGTGGGACTCTTCCTGTGCCCAGGGCAGAAAACAGTTACTAAGACTTACTACAAGGACTTTTGGATAATGGTCAGGGTGATAGGAATACGAACCTTCAGTTTCTCCTGGAGTAAAATCAGGGAAATCCTGTACACATGACAGATATAAGATCTTTAGAAATGATACAAATAGCTTTATTCCAGGTCATAAGAAACAAACTTTAGGGCCAGCAGGTTGTGTGGTAGTTAAAGTGCTAGACTCCCACATGGCCAACCACGGTTCAAGTCCCAGACCTGGCGGTTTGCTTTCTCGCTCTCTCTCTCTCTCTCTCTCTCGCGCATACATGCCCTGTAGCAAATGGAAAAAGTAATAATAATGACAAATAAAATTAAATAAATATGTCTTTAAAATGAAATACATTTTATTGTGACCACTCTTTCTCAAATTGTGGTTCAGGGCCCACTATGGTTTGTGTTCTCTCTGCCCAAACCCATATGTGGAGGCTTGCTTATTAAGGTATTAAGCAGGAAACTTGATCTGCTAAGGGTGTTGAAAGGCGAGGTCTTTGAGGGTGAGTAGGTGACCAGGGTGGGCCCCATGACTGACTCCTTGTGGGTTTGTCGGAGAGGAAATGAGACGGGCCGCGGCACACTGAGAGGAACACAGGCATCCGACTGTTCTCACGGTGTGACGCCCTCCCTGTAGGCCTCAGATTTCCACCAACGGGAAACCCTCACCAGACACAGCCCACGGACCTCGGACCTCCATCCCATGAACTGAATAAACTTTATTCTCCTAAATTACCCAGGCTGAGCTATTCCCGTCGTGAGCAGTAGATGAACCAGAACAGAGCCCACCTACAGACTCGAGAGCCCTGCAGGGGTAGCTGAGTGCAGCAGTGTCCCAGACCCCACGTGAGACCTGGAGGAGCCACTCAGCCACAGTCCTCATGGGTCACCCGGGGAAGGAGCTGCTGTGTTCCAAGGGTCCTCGCGTGTCACAGTGAAGCCCATCTCTCTTCACTGAGTAATGACTGTGTGCCCAGCCCCAGGTGACAAGGCCACTCAGTCCTTGCCTTATTCCCAGTCCTTCACGGAATCTCAAAACAGAGCGCAGGTTCTCAGCACACGCTGATGTCAGGAGTGTCACAGAAAGAGGCCGATTGGAGCCCCACGGCTACCACGGGCGGGGCGGGGGCGGATATACCACTCCGCCGAGCTCACCCACAGTCCAGGGTCCGGCCTGGGTCTCCCGCAGTCTGAGCCATGACTTCTCAGCACCGCGAGTCAGGTCCCTCTCTCCAGGCCAGGCTCACTCCCAGGACGCCTGTGCCACAGCAGAGTGACATTAACTCACTTTCCGAAGGACACTGTCACTGTTCCACCGGCCGGAATGCCCGGTGCCCCGACGTCAGACCCAGGCGGTGAACCACACCCTGGCTGGTGCTATCCAATGAGCCTGGATGCAGGACTAGGGGAGGATGGCGGGTGGATCCACAATGTCCCAGGGCAGCAGGGTCAGGTCACCTCTGCTCCAACCTCCACAGCAAGGTCTTGCCGTGGGATAGGAATGCTGCAAAGCCATGGCTACGACTGGCCTGAGAGCCTTTCTGTCTCTACGTCACATTCACTCACCATTCATGCAACGATCGCTAGGAGCATGGATCAGCTGCTGTGTGCTGGGCTCTGGGTCTACGCTGGCCACTAGGGGCAGAAGACAGCATAACCCTGCTGACCGGCGCCACCACAGAGGGAGGACGAACGGCCCGGGAGCCCGTCCTAGTCTGCTCGGGTGAACACAACAAATGCCGCAGACCGGGTGTCTGAAACCACAGAAGCTTCTTTCCCCACCATTCGGCAGCTAGAAGTTCAAGCTCGAGGTGCCAGCAGAGCCGGTTCCGGTAAGGCCCTCTTCCTCACTTGCTCTCTCTGTCCTCCCACGGCCTTTCGTCTGCATGCACAGAGACAGCACAAGCTCTTGTGACTTATTCTAAGTCACAAGTCTGACAGGCCTGGGCCACACCTTACTGAACCCCCTTGACCTTTGCTCCCTCTGGGAAGGCCTTACCTCCCAGTGGAAGCACGCTGGGAGTCAGGGCTTCAGGACACGAACTGGAGTGAGGACTCAGTGGATTCGAGGAAGGACACAGGAAGGTCTCTGAAAACAGACTCTGAGGAGAGAGCTGCAGTCGGAAGTTGAGGGTGGGGCCAGCAGGTGGCGTGGTGGTTAAGGCACTGGACTCCCACGTGGCCAACCACAGCTTGAGTCCCGGACCCAGCGTCTTGAAAATCACACCAGGCGCAAGTACATGTGTGCCAAAATTCCAAGAGGAGAATGAAGGAGAAGGGACTGTGGCATGGCCACCTCCCACCTCCAGGGGTAATTTCTCACTTTCCCTCTCACAGTTTCTCTCTGGTGAGCGCCCACGGCCTATGGCAAAGACCTTTTAAAAAAGAAAGAAAGAGGAAAAGGAAGCTGAGGGTAAGTTACCTAGAGAGGACTGCGGACTAGAAGGGAGCCCAGGACGCTCCCAGCAGACGGGCAAAGGCAGAAGCTTGAGTGCGACGTGTTACTGACGGCGGCCTCGCCGGCCCTGCTGGGGCTCTACGTGGAGCCGGTCCTTCGGAGAGCCCCCACATCCACACGAAAGCTCCTTTATCCACTCCTCAGGGCAGCGGCCCACACGTGGGCTCCTTGTTCCCGTGGGTGCGTTCAAGCCAGCTCTCAGCTCCCAGCCTCCCCTCCTGAGCAGGCCCAGACGTCCTGCCTGACTCTGCTAAGATTTAACCCTTGCCCCTGTTCTGACGGACAGGACGCCGCACAGAGGCAGCCCGAGCTGTGAGACCCACCTCAGTGGGAGCCTCCACGTGACCCTCAGAACCTTCTAACAAGGAGGAGCAATTTCAGGGGAATCTGTAAATCCGGGGTGCTCTTCTTCATCTGTGTCCACCCTGCGTCTTCGGGCCGCACTCCTCTGTGAGGGCCTGAACTTTGGCACGGGTGGCCCGCCAGGGCTGGAATTCAACTTTCTCAGAAGCAGCTCTTCCTCCAATTTAGTCCTAAGTCTAATTCTTCCTGGCTTTACTGCAAGAAATTAGGTTTCCTTAAACACCACCAAGGAGGCCCTCTGCCTTTCACATTTTGCTTAGAATCAGTGATCAGTCCCATTCCAGTCCTGTCGTAGTCTCTCTCGATGAATCGATGGCATCCAGTTACCACCACGAGTTCCACAGTTCCGGTTACCTCCCATGAGCCAGCGTAGCCCCACCCGCTGGCACCGACTGGGTCTGAGCAGTCGCAGTGTGCACACCCCAGGACTGTCCTTACTCCGCCCCCACCCAGAGAGGTCCTCATGCCAGAACTAGCGGAGCTCTCCAAAACTGCATTTGATGTCCTCCCCAAGACGACCTCTGGTAACAACGGTCTTAGCTGGGGTGTCTGGGAAGCAGACTGAGCGGGAGAGCCCTGTGCAGAAAGGAACGGGGCTGTCCAGGAGACACACACCAAGGGAGGGAGGAAGGCAGGATGGGCACAGGGGCCCGGTGAGCCTTGTAACTCCACGTCAGCCAGCCGAGGACTGAAGGCCTTCCCCCGGGAAAGGACCGGGCCTGGAGGCAGCTCCCTGTGGCCCAGATCAAATCCCAGTGAGGGCGCAGCAGCTATCGACACTCCCGGAAGCTGCCCAGGGCTTTGGGCAGAGCAGCAGTGCCCGTCACAGGGAGACATGGGTCCCCGCCAGGAGAAGGCAGGCGCGCTGCAGTGGGGGACACTGGCAGAGGGAGGAACATGTGCCAGATGGGAGCAGCTAGGGGAGAGACTTCTGGCCAGGCTGGAGTGATGCTAAGTGAGGCGAGGGGAAGCAGCAGAGGGTCCTGGGGCTTCACCCCACGAGGGACGGGGCGTGCATGGTGGAGGGGGTGCCGCTTCCACCGTGAACCTTTCAGAAGACAAACTGGTTTCTCTCCTTTCTACGTCTTGGTGGCAGTGAGTCACTATGTCCCCAAGCATTGATGAAAAAGTCTCTTAAGAGGACTGAAGGCTTACAGACAAGAAATCAAAAAGAGCTGTCCTCTGGCAGCGTCGGGACGCAGTGCCTAGCCCCTAAGAACGTGCCACATGACACACTCGTCCACGAGGTGCTACTTTCTGCCATTACTTCTCTGTCTCAGCCACAGCCGGAGACCTGCAGGAAAATTACCCTCAAGCCACACGGGGCTGGAGAGCAGCGTGCTCCGTGAGGACAGCTGAGGACAGACAGGCTGCCAGGCAAGGGCGAGGGGGACGTGACAGCAGGTGGCCACGGACCCAGGGTGTGGCTCTGGGGACTTGGGAAAATCCCGGTATCCCTCTGGACTCTGGAAAGTAGAACTAGACCCAGTGGCCCGAGTCCCACAGAGCCTGCATTCTGCACGCCCCGCACGTTCTCCCCCACATTGAATGAAGTGGGAGATCGCCCTTTAATACCAGAATCAGAGCTGGCTCTTCCTCTCTCTCAGGAGAGGTTTGTGGTGGAGAAAGAGGAGAGAGCGGGGACCCTCCAGCCCACAATGGCTCCCTTCCGCGGCCTGCACCCCGTGAAGAGAATTAAAATCACCTACCCACCCTTGCCTTCCACCCTCACAGAAGCAAGCCAACTTTCCTTTTTGTTCTTAATTGTCAGAAGGTGTGTGTGCTCCGTAGAGAGGAGGAGAAAACACCCACAATGGGAAGTGGTCACACCGCAATCCCTTCCATTTCTCCATCCTCTCAGGACCTTGGACATGCACGCACACGTGCAGGTCTGTCTCCTGGCAGCCGTATGGGATCTGATGCATAGCACGTCTAACCGCTGGCGAGCTGCCCTGACTCACCCCCGACGTCTGCCGTGGTGCTTCCCCTCCACAGCCCTCCACTCCGGCTCTGCCCGCGGTGCACACGCTGGCTTCACTAAAAGCATGGCATGCTGAGCCCAGGCAAACGTGTGGCAGGCCTAGACAAAGGCTGAATTCTAGATTTCAGAGACTAGCACTGAATTACAGATTTCGCTCTGTAAAGCAAAGACCAATCTATTATTCGTAACTAAGAAGGAACCTATTAATTCCCTGTCCTCCGTGTGCCAGAGTATTCATGCCTTAAATGAGTTGATTCTCTTAACAGATGTTAGTTTAAGATTGGTGTAGTGCACTGGGTACCAATGCACTTTAGCGGATTACACATATTATTTATTTAACTAATGTATTTCCTGAGTGGCTTCGACCAATGACACACTAACACACATCTGCTTAGCAGGGGTGCACCTGCATCAATCGTTATTCCCAGTAGGAAATCTGCTTTCTGCAGAGCCAGCTGTCTCCCAAAGTGGCCATGTCTTTCTGGACAGTCTGCAGCAGCGTGGCAGCTGGCTGTGTCTTCTGGTCAGGCCACCCAAGGGGCTCCCTGATGGAGGAGGTCCCATAGGCTGTTAGCAGTCACCCTCCCTCCCAGTGACAAGCACGTGGTGGGCATCTGCTCTGTGCCCAGGCTGTGCAATGGGAGGAGGTGCAACAGGAGGCAGCGGAGAGAACATAGCCTCCTGGAATCTCCAACTCTAATTATGGTCCCACTGCTGGCTCTGCAGACGATCGGAGCTTTGGCGGAACTCTTAAAGCTTTAGTTCCCCCTTCTGGAGATTGGGACCGCCTACTGCACCATTGCAAGACTCGACCACCACAGTAAAGTGAAGTGAGCATGCGTGGCAAAGCCGAAAAGCACCCACCAAGAGTTATTGCTGCTCTTGGTATGAGAGGTCTTCAAAAAGTGCATGTATAAATGCATATTATGAAAAAATGTGTATTATGAAAAAGGCATGGGTTTCTATTTTTTTGTAGGTTTTTTTTTCCCCCATAGGACTTGTGCACTTGCCAAAGAGACAGAGAGAGAGACAGTGAGAGGAAAAGTAAGAAATCACCCCCTGGGGAGACAGCCATGCTGCAATCCCTTCTCCTCCATTCTCCTCTTGGGATTTTGGTCATGCACTCACATGCGCCCAGCATGAGTTTCAAACTGCCAGATCTGGACTTGAACTGTGGGAGCCGTGTGGAAGTCCAGTACCTCAACCACCATGCTGCCTGCTGGCCCCTGGATTTCTGGTTTTTGCACAAAATAAACTCATACTTTAATTCCATTTTCCCACGGACTTCCTGAAGCTCCCTCATATGAGACATAAGACAACCTCTGCCCTTTCTGTTTTCTCTTTTCAATTGTATCAGCAGTCTCTCCAGGAAAGAGCAGAGACTGTCTTATTCATCTTGTATTTTCAGCATCTGGCACTGTACCTGGCCCATCTCTGTGACACAATAATTATTGAGTAAATAAATCTCATTATTATTATTTAATCAGTGATTCTTGAATAAATCTCTTTACTATTAATGATCATTTAATTCTTTTTTAGATGTTTTTGCTATAGGGCACATGCACTCGCCAGAAAGACAGAGAGACAGAGAGACAGAAAGCGAGAAAACACCCCCCAGGGAGGAGGGCCATGTTGCAATCACTTCTCCTCCATTCTCCTCTCGGGATCTTGGGCACGCATGCACATGCACCTGGCATGAGTTTAAGCCACCGAGTCCAGGACTTGAACTGCGGTCTACTACATGGGAGTTCAGCAACATAGCCAGTACGCTAACTGTTGGTCCCTAATTTTATTTTTAATTATTGAAGAAATTTCAAATAAAATCATTGTAATATGAATGGTCATTATTAATAGGCAGACCGTTACCTGACACAATTAAAGGTAAACGAAGCACTGCACACTCATTCATTCAGTGAATGCCAAGTGCTGGGCCCTGTTCTAGGTGCTGGGGACAAGATGAGAACAAGGTGCATGAGGCTCCTGTTCTAACGCCAGGGGCTCTGCAGAGAGGAAGACAAGCAATAAATAAGTACACGGGCAGTGAGAAGTTCACAGGGCCGGACAGCGGCACAGCAGTGCTGCGATGGGAAGGGCTTAGGTCTGCATCCTGGGATCTTCCTGAACATGCCAGTCGTGCCCATGATACTGGCCCACTGTGGCTGGGAGTGGATCACGGCGTGGAAACCCGGATGGAGTCGTAATAGAGGGAAGCTTCAGCTAGTTCAGAGGGACATCTCAGAGGAAGTGCTGTCTGATCTGGGACTGGAGTCTTGGACGGGCTCTGGCCCTTGAAGTTCTGGGTTAGAGCGTAGCAGGCAGGATGAAGGTATGAAGGGCCTTGAGTTGATACATTCCATATACAGACAGTAACTTAGTGTGGCCGCAGTGACTTGAGAGAGGGAAAGGATGGGCTTAGATGAGCCCGGAGTGGCCGTGCTGAGCCAGAGTAGGGACTTGGGATACTAATTTAAGAGAGTAGGAAACATCAGGGGCTTATAAGCAGCGGAGACATGATCCACTTTTCATTTTCAGAGCTTCAGTCTGGCTCATGTACAGAGAAAGATTTGTAGGGGGATAAGATGCTATTCCAGTGAACTAGTCTTCTTAGGGTTCCCCCAGGACAAACCCTGAGAGCAATTAGCGTATTTGGGAAATGCAGGGAACGCCTTGGCGGCAGCAGAGGACTTGATACCGGAAAGGGAAGGCGAGCAACGAGGCGTTTATTTATTTATTTTTTCTCTTTAAATTTATTTATTTTTTTACATTAATTCACTATACATCATTACAGCATACAAATGAATTTTCCATCCAAATTACACTGTGTATTGGCTCAATCAAGCACATCAACATACATGTTTTCAGCAAATAATTTTCCAATTCTTATGTCTTGTATACTTTGTTTTTTGTTTTGCCATCCTTGATTCCTTATCCCTCACCCTCTGCCATGTCCCATGCTCCTCCCACATTGTCTCTGGTATCCATGGTTGCTTTCTATGCCTTCCCCCCTCCCCATTTAATTGATTTGCTAATGCACTTAATTAGTCTAAATATATCCAATAGCTAGCACAGCTGATATATACCTATACATGAACCCAAGTCTGACTTTAGGCATAAACCCCAGTGAGTAGAATGAACATATTATAAAGTAATACCCAGCTGGGGCTATATAGCTTACTGCAGTCATCAAATATGCGTTTGTTTGTTTTATAATTTCTATACGAACAGTTTTACCGTTTTTTTTTCTCCTGCAACTTTTTTTTTTAATTACTTAACATTCATTCCCTGAGCATCATCACAACATACTAAATGTGGTTTCCCATCTAGAATAAACTGCATAGTGGCTTAATCATGCATGTTATCATCAATAATATTCCATTTCTGCTTTCATACATATGTATATGTATATATATGTTTTTTACCCCATGTTTGACCCTCTGCCCTTTCCCACTCTCTTATTACACTATTTCTGCTATATACAGTTGTCTTCCATTCCTTTTTCCCCAACATTTTGTTCATCACACAATATCATAAGTAATCTAACTACTTTCAGCAGGTAATTTCGAGAAGAGTAGTTTTGAACTGGTAATGATATTTCCTTGAAACTTAAAGCCTAGAAACAGGTTAGTATTCTGTTTAAATAGTAGGTACATGTACCTATCAACAGCTCAAAACAGGACAAAAATCCTTTAAAACCGGAAAACAAAGCTTAGGAGAAAAGCAGCAATAATTTAGTCAAGTCACAGAATTTTGTTTCATTGGTTCAGTCTCATGTGCTTAATCTTTCTTCTGTTGTGGTTCAATCTTCCAGATTGAATTCTGGGATATAATATTCATCTCCAAACATTGTCCCTACAATTAAGTTGCCCATTTTCTTACTTTTTGAACTCTTATTTCTGTGTGTCTGCATTTAATTTTACTGACATAGCACTCCCTTAAGAACTTCTTGGAGATCTGGTCTGGTGCTGGTAAATTCTTTCAGGTTTTGTTTATCTAGGAAAGTTCGAGTCTTTTCTTCCCAAATGAACGATAACCTTGCTGGGTACAGAATTCTCGGTTGAAATTGCTTTTCCCTTAATACTTTGAATATATTTTCCCATTCTCTCCTCGCTCGCATTGTTTCCGACGAGAGGTCTGCCGTTAGTCTGATGGGATACCCTTTGTAGGTAACTTGCCTTTTTACTCTAGCCAGTCTTAGTATCTTGTCTTTGTCTGTGGTTTTGGTCAATCTGGCTATAATGTGTCTTGGAGAAGATCTTCTTGGGTTGATTCTATTTGGGGTCCTCTGTATTTCTTGGGACTGAATCTTTGAGTGCCTCTCCAGGTTTGGAAAGTTTTCTTGCAGGATTTCATGGAATAGATTATCAATGCCCTTGTGAGTCTCTTCACCCTCTGGGATGCCTATTATCCGGATGTTTGGACGTTTAATTGTATCTAGTACTTCTCGCATATTATTCTCAAATTTTGGGGCCATTTTCTCAGTCTTCATGGTGGATTTTTCTAGGCCAGCCATTTTCTCTTCTACATTAGAGATTCTATTTTCTGTATGATCTAGTCTGCTTTGAATACTTTCAAGGGAGATTTTGACTTCTTGTATTATAGCCTTCATCTCTAACAGTTCCATCTGATTCTTTTGTAAAGTGTGAAATTCCTCTTTTAGATCTTGCATGAATTTCCTCACCTCCTGGAACTCTTCAACTCCTTTCTCCTTCCTCTTCAGCAGTTCCTTGTCTCTCTTCTCTTCCATCTCTGTTAGCTTTGCCATTATGAATGTTCTGAATTCTTTTTCAGACATTTCCATGATTTCCATTGAACTGTGTGTGGATGAAGAGGAGCTATCCTTTTCCTTTGTGGGAGAGGTATTTTCCTGCTTCCCCATATTTCTTGTGGTCCTGCAGTGATTTCTAGTCATCTGGTGGATGGTCGGTTTCTTCCCGAACTTGGAGGTTCAGTCACACGGGTTATGCTGGAGGCCCAGTTAGCAGTGGGACATCTTCCTTTCTCCCAAAATGGCTAGATCCAGCAACGAGGTGTTTATTAAGCCGGCCACCACGGGGCATGCGCAGAGCTTACTACTGCAGAGAAACTTGAAAACGCACCTCAGACTGGTTCTTCCTGAAGGGCAGGGAACTGGGGTATGTATACCACCCCACCAAAGGCATTGACTGAGGCTGCCCTCAGGAGCTAGTGGGTGTGAATGCCCAAGCATGTCCAGCCTACAGCAGGTGGGCAGAGGGCCTTTGAGGTTGGAGGAGAGCAGCCCTTGGGCACTAGAGACAGAGGTACCGGCTGTGGGAAGTTGGCCAGAATAATGTGGAAAGGACCGAGGACACAGTGGACACTGGCTTCACCTGCTGCGGCAGGTCAGATACAGTAATGACTAGAATTGGAGGGAGTGGGGAAGATGGAGGGAGACAGGGGTGTGAGGGCCCGCTGATGAGGCATCTGGCTGTGTGTGCAGAACGAGAGACAGAGGGGACCAGGGACAGCTCCCGGACTGCAGGCTCAGATCCAGGTGGATGGTAGGAGCAGTGGGAAAGATTGGAGGGAAAATCAGCTTTGAGGAGGAGCGAATCAAGAGGTTTGCTTTGAGGGGCTTATGAGACATCAAAATGGAACTGCCAAATGGACCGCTGGATTCCGAAGTTGTGCTCTCAGAAGCTTTAGCGAGGCCAGATCCACCGTGTGACTGCGCCTGTAGTTAGCCATCATCTGCTGTACATGTACAACTCTGTTAAAAGTGTAGGACTTGGGGCCAGCAGGTGGTGTCATGGTTAAGGCACTGGACTCCCACATGGCCAATTGCAGTTCAAGGTCCAGACCTAGTGGCTTGAAGATCACACCAGGCGCATGTGTGTGCATGCCCAAAATCCCAGGAGGAAGTAGAAGAGAAGGATTGGAGCATGGTCATCCCCCCCCCCCCACCGGAGGTGATTTCTCACTTTCCCTCTCACTGCCTGTCTTTGTCTCCAGCAAGCACATACACCCTATGGCAGAAACGTTTAAAAAAAAGTATAGGGGAACCAGCAGTTAGCGTAATGGCCATGTCGCTGGACTCCCACATAGTGGACCGCGGTTCGCATCCCGGACCCGGTGGCTTAAAACTCACGCCGGGCACATATGCGTGCATGCCCAAGATCCCGAGAGGAGAATGGAGGAGAAGGGATTGCGGCGTGACCATCCCCCCTGGGGGGTGATTTCTCGCTTTCTGTCTCTATGTCTCTCTCTGTCTGGCTGGCGAGAGCACGCGCCCTATAATGATAAACCTCTCAAAAAAAAAAAAAGTATAGGACTCATGGAGCCAGCAGGTGGTATGGGTAAGGTGCTAGACCCCACGTAGCCCACTCCACGGTTCAAGTCCCAGACCCTGTGGCTTGACAATCAGTCTGGAAACATGTGCATACATGCCTAAAATCTCAAGAGGATACTGGAGAAGAGGGAATTGCAGTGTGGCCATCTCCTGGGTGGATAATTTCTCACTTTCTCTCTGTCTCTGTCTCTCTCTGGCACCCCATAACCAAAACAAACATGTTTTGTTCTTCCCACAATATAATAAAATTATGTCCCCACTTAATGTATACTGAATGTCCACATCCTGGCATAAACTGAAGGATTCAAAAGCACAGAAATAAATAGAGTGATAGATATCAAAAGCTACTTGAGAGGGACAGAGGGCAATTCATGAGAAAAAAAACATTTTTTTTTATAGACCACAAATTAGTTTATTTTTAACACCCATCATGCCATGAATTCACAGGGAATGGGTTCCAGAAGCTCAGGCTCCTTTCCCTCGGTGCTCACGAAGTGCTTCTCTGCAGGAGCAGCTGGCGCTTCCGTTGAACCCAGGTCCCTCTCTCTTGGCTTCCTCCTCCTCCTGGTCCTTTTCCCTCCCACGTTTTAGGGAGCTGTCTCTCTCTTAGAGGGCTTCATATGCTCCATGCGCACATTAGTCCTCCTGGCAGGACTCTTGCCCTTAACCTGTGTGTTCACAACAACGCCAACAGCGTGCTGGGAACATTGTAGACTTCGTGTTGCCATGGAACGTCTGTGGGGCATTCCTTTGTGAACAGTACCCATTCACTTGATGTCTGCAGTATCACCTTTCTTGTAGATTCGCATATATGTTGCCAAAGAACCACTCCATGTTTTCTAAAAGGCCTAGAGAACATATATCAGGTGCCTCTCCTCTTTCCCTTTGTGTTCGTCATTTTGGTTAATTACTGGCCAAAAGACTCATGAGAAAAATTTTAATGGACATAAAAATGCCTGTAAATAATGAAGAGAGACTACAGGATGGTGTATCTCAGCAGAGTAAAATATAAGGACAATTTAATATCTATTTCAAGAAAAACTAGAACTATTAACAAATGTGCAGGATGAAATGTGAAGCTCAATGTTGAAGATGAATATGTGTACATCCTTGATTTGATAACCACACACCGTATTTATGACTTAGAAAACCACACCATAGTCCACAAAGGTATACACCAATTCAATGTAAACCCGAAATCTTTTTTATGAATTTACTTTTATTTATTTAAGAGAGATTTTTACTCTAGGGTGAGTGTGCTTACCAGAGACACAGAGAGACAGGAAGTGAGAAATCACCACCCAGGGGGGATGACCACACTGCAATCCCTTCTTCATTCTCCTCTTGGAATTTCAGACACACATGTACAAGCGCCCGGCATGTTTCAAGCTGCCAGGTCTAGGACTTGAACTGTGGTAGACTACATGGGAGTCCAGTGATGTAACCGTTACGCCATCTGCTGGCCCCTAAACCAGAAATCTTCATTTAAAATCATAAGTTGAGCTCTAGTAAGATATTCCCGTATTCTAGGGCCGACAGTCGGCATGATGGTTAAGGTGCTGGACTCCCACATGCGGACCGCAGTTTAAGTCCCGGACCTGGCGACTTGCTTTCTCACTTTCCCTCTCTCTCTCTCTCACTGGTCAATTTAAAAACAATAATAGGCTCTCTGCTCCTCCCCGTTCGACAGACAGCCACGTCTTCCCGTGCAGTGCCGGCCGCGTCCCGGAGACACGATGGTGAAGGTGGAGTAAACGGATTTGGCCGTATTGGGCACCGGTCACCAGGGCTGCCTTCAGCTCTGGCAAAGAGGATATTGTCGCCATCAACGAACCCTTCATTGACTCGAACTACGTGGTCTACGTGTTCCAGTGTGAGTCCACCCATGGCAAGTTCAACGGCACCGTCAAGGCCGAGAACGGGAAGCTCGTCATCACCGGGAAGCTCATCAGCACCTTCCAGGAGCGAGATCCCGCCAACATCAGATGGGGTGATGCTGGTGCTGAGTATGCTGTGGAGTCCACCGGTGTCTTCACCACCATGGAGAAAGTGGGGCTCACTTAAAGGGTGGGGCCAAAAGGGTCATCATCTCTGTCCCTTCTGCCGACGCCCTCATGTTCGTGATGGGCGTGAACCACGAGAAGTACGACAACTCCCTGAAGATTGTCAGCAATGCCTCCTGCACCACCAACTGCTTGGCCCCCCTGGCCAAGGTCATCCACGACAACTTCGGCATCGTGGAGGGACTCTTGACCCAGTCCACGCCATCACTGCCACCCAGAAGACTGTGGACGGCCCCCAGGGAAGCTGTGGCGTGATGGCCGTGGGGCTGCCCAGAACATCATCCCAGCGTCCACCGGGGCTGCCAAGGCTGTGGGCAAGGTCATCCTGGAGCTGAATGGGAAGCTCGCCAGCATGGCCTTCCGTGTCCCCACCCCCAGTGTGTCGGTCGTGGACCTGACCTGCCTCCTGGAGGAAGCTGCCAAATGCGATGACATCGAGAAGGTGGTGAAGCAGGCGTCGCAGGGCCCCCTGAGGGGCACCGTGGGCTACACCAAGGACCAGGTCGTCTCCTGCAACTTCAGCAGCGACACCCACTCCACCTTCGATGCTGGGGCTGGCATTGCCCTCAATGACCACTTTGTCAAGCTCATCTCCTGGTATGACAATGAATTTGGCTACAGCAACAGGGTGGTGGACCTCGTGGTCCACATGGCCTCCAAGGAGCAGAGCCCCCACCAGCAGCCCCAGCGTGAGCACGAGGGAAAGGCCCTCAGCTGCTGGGGAGGCCCTGCTCCCGCTCAGTCCCCACCACACTGAGAAGCTCCCCTCCTTGACAGTTTCCACCCCAGACCCCTGCAGAAGGGAGGGGCTGGGGAGCTCTCCTTGTCACGAACCATCAATAAAGGACACTGTAGCAGCCAATAACAATAATAATAATAATAAATTAAACTTTCTAAAAAAATTCTTGTATTCAGCCTCCCACCCTCACTCCAACCAGAATAGCAGGGCTTATATCTACTTTTGAAGCTGGTTTCCTTGCAAGATTCCTTCTGAATTAGTGTCCGCTACCTCAGAAGTATTTGCGAACCACCGTGAGTTGCAGCAGGCTGGCGGCAGAAGTCTGAGACCTGGAGCTACTGCACCGCTGCTAGGTAGCAGGCCTGTGCTTGGCTAGGGTGTACAAACCGTCTTATTTAAGCTTCTGATTACCTCTCCAGTAATGACGCAGACTGTGACTGCTGCTGTAGAGCTGTGCAAACTGGCCCACACAGGTTGGGCAGCTTATGGGTGTCACACAGCTAAGGAGGAAGCGGGAGGATCTGGCTGGCAGGCCCCCAGTCCACACTCACCCCCTGCACCACGTTGCCTGATCTGACCACCAAAGTCTGCTCTTGAACTCCAGCCTCGGTCTGAGAGTTTGGTCTTGAGAATTGTTATGGCACCTTTTACTCCATTGTTAGGGACTCTGCTCAGAAGAAACTAGAAAGGAAGGTAGACGCTAAGCATTTTGTCCAGGGAATAGCATTGTTTTAGCCCATGTTTTAGTGCTGTAACTGAAAACCACCAACTGCGTAATTTACATAGAGCAATGGTTTGGGTCCAGCAAGTCGCGTAGTGGTTAAGGTGCCAGGCACATGGTCGACCGTGGTTCGAGTCCCAGACCCAGAGGCTTGAAACACACTGGGCATGTGGTGGGCATGCCTAAAATCCCAAGGAGAGAATGGAGGAGAAGGAATTACAACGTGGCCATCCCCCCTCAGGCAGCACCACCAGGTGGTGAAGTGGTTAAGGTGCTGGACTCACATATGGCTCACTGCAGTTTGAGTCCCAGACCTGGCAGCTCGAAAATCATGCCAAGTAGCGGCCAGCAGATAGCATGGTGGTTGGGGCACTGGACTCCCATATGGCTGACCACAGTTCAAGTCCTGGACCTGGCAGCTTGCTTTCTCACTTTCTGTGTGTGTTTGTGTGTGTGTGTGTGTGTGTGTGTGTGTGTGTCTAGTGAATTTAAAATAATAAATAAAATTTAAAAAGAAAAGAAAATCATACCAAGTGCATGTGTGCACATGCCCAAATGTGAGCCAAACCCCTCCATCCCAGGAGGAGAATGGTAGAGAAGGAATTGTGGTATAACCATCCCCCTTGGAGGGTGATTTCTCACTTTCCTTCTCACTGTCTCTCTCTGTCTCTCTGGCAAGCGCATGCACCATAGTGACAAAAACCTTAAAAGAAAAAGTGTCCTCAATAATTGGGTCATCCAGGGACCAGCAGTTAGCGTAATGGCTATGTCGCTAGACTCCCACGTAGTCGACCGCGGTTCACATCCCGGACCTGGTGGCTTAAAACTCACGCCAGGCACGTGTGCGTGCGTGCCCAAGATCCCGAGAGGAGAATGGAGGAGAAGGGATTGCAGTGTGGCCATCCCCCCTGGGGGGTGATTTTTTGCTTTCTATCTCTCTGTCTCTTTCTGTCTGTCTGGCGAGCGCACGCACCCTACAGCAAAAACCTCTCCAAAAAAAAAATAATTGCGTCATCTAGAGCATCATGTGGAAATAATGTTCTTTTTCTAAATTTTATTCAGCATTATTACTAGTATGTTAATTTGAACAGAGAGAGACAGAGACAGGGAGTGGGGAAAGTGAGAAAGCAAGCCACCAGGTCCGGGACTCAAACCAAAATCAGCCATGTAGGGGTCCAGTGCACTTAATCACCTTCCCACCTGCTGGCTCCAACAGTGTTCTTTTTAAATTATACATGATCACTTTAAATCTAAATCCTGAGGGCCACATGGCCGACTACAGTTCAAGTCCCAGACCAGACAGCTCAAAAATCACACTGGGCACTGCGTGTGTGCCCAAAATCCCAAAAGGAGAATGGAGAAGAAGGAATTGTGGTGGGACCATCCCTCTAGGGGTGATTTCTCACTTTCTCTCTCTGGTGAGTGCATGTGTCCTATGGCAAAAACCTAAAAGAAAGAAAGAAAGAGAAAAAGAAAAAAGAAAGACTTCACATCAATTTCAAAGCCTATGGGATTTGCTTTGCAATGTTGCAGCAGTTTTTAAACCCAAATTCTAAACTCTCGGGAGACCTGCAGTAACTCCGGCGTGCTCTAGTACAGTGCTCGAGTGCACGGCTGTTATTCTGTAATCATTTGCAGACAAGGTCACTGCCCGCACCCACAGACCCTGTGCTCAGCTGAGGCTGGGAGTTCGCACCTGTGCAGATGCCACAAGGACAGGCTGCAGCGAGCCAAACCCCCACAAACCCTGTCACCGTCCCCCGTGGCATTCCCCCTCTCTCCCAGGGCACTCCTGCTGCTGCTGCTGCTATGGCCGTTGTCATTGCCGGCCCACCCAGCCAGCCCCTCGGGCCCTGCAGCATGCAGCCTGCTGCAGCTGGGCTGGCTGGGCGAGCTGTTCAGCATGTGTGCTGCTCACTGGGCCTCCCCCTGCATACGTGCCCCTTGACTTGTCTCCTCTGTGCACATGCATGTCTTTAGGGTCCTCGGGAAACACAAGTACGAAGACAAAGTGATTACAGATTTCAAGATGCTGACAACAGAGCACTAAGCCAAACCCCGGCTCCTCTGAGAGCGGACCCTGGACAACTGCACTGTCTGCTATCACCACAGCCAGCCCTCCCTGAGAGGCAGCGGGATTAACACAACGTTTAGGTTTGCCAGAAACCCCTGGACATCCTCCAGCATCAGGTTCTTAAACCTACTGTGCGTCCCGCCCTGAAGAACTACAGACACAATGATCTCAGCCGGGCTGTTTCCTCCCTCGCCCGCCCCACACCCAGCGGGTCATTAGGACCAAACCTGAGCCCGTCTTCCTTAGATTTCTAACCCAGCTCCCACCCCACAGAGCGCTACGTATACTCTCTGGACCCTCTGATACTAATGGTTCCTCTCTCGCAGGTTCTGCTCACGTTGGCCGCTGGGATCTAGTTCTCCTAATGGCAATCAGATTGGGTTTAAAAATAAACATGAGGAATTGTAATTGTGATGAGAGTCCCCCAGGAACGGTGACTAATGGCGGTGACTGAGTACGTGACTAAGCAGCCAGTGGGCCAAGCAGCTATTAGGAGAGAATTTCAACTAAGACCCAGAGAGAGGCATCCTGCTTCCCCGGCCCTTCTGCAGGAATCTCTGTTCCTCTGAAATGCTGCATTTTAAATAAGAACCATCATCATTGTTCTCACCAAGACAGCTCCTCCTGGGACTGTGCAGCGAAGGATGGGGACAGAGGCACATGAGAGCCCACTGTGACCCGGCCCCGAGCTGGCTCTTCCCCCGACCTCCTTTACTCCTCAGGACTCTCCTAGGACTCAGCTGACCTCCCTCCCCAAAAGGCAGAGACCAGGGCTTCAGTGAGCCTGGCCCATGGAGACCCAGGAGGGTCTGGGCCCTGGGCTTGATGGTATGGTATCCTATGAGACAGTGGTCCCCAACTTTTTTGACACCAGGGGCCGGAGTGATGGAAGACAGCTTTTTCACTGACTGGGGGTGCGGAGGATGGGAGGATGGTTTGGGGATGAATCAAGCACTCACTTTCTATGCACTTTATTTGTACAACTGTGACATTGTAATGTGTAATGACGAAATTGCACAACTCACCAGAATGCAGTCAGCGGAGCTCTGAGCTCGTTCTGCAGCTATCGGTCCCGTCTGGGGCCCCGTGAGACTCTGATGCCCCACTGACCTGACGGGAGGCGGGCGCAGGTGGTGATGCCAGTGACGGGGAGCGGCTGTCATCACCTGCCCGCCCACCGCTCACCTCCTGCCGTGCAGCCTGGTGTCCAGCAGGCCACAGACAGTACTGGTCCAGGGCCCGGAGTTGGGGACTCTTGCTGTAAGGGTGTATGAACAGAATCAAAGTGACAGGCTGAAGTGAGGCCACCAAATCCCACTGGGCTGTAGGAAGGGAGGTCCCCAGCCAGGAAGGCGAGGCCCAGGGGACTCTGCACGAGCAGGTTTGAGAGGACGGGTGAGCAGCACCTGCACTGTGGGTTAGGGCCGGATCTACCAGTGCTGCCGCAGCTGAGGTGAGGGCCACGGGCAGCGTTCACACAAGGAAGGCTTTTGTCACCACAACTCTTAGAGTGCCCAGTCTGTGGTCCAGATGGTACATTTGTCCTAAGTTTGTTATTTTTTTCCGTGAGCAAGAGCAAGAGGGGGACAGCATCCCTGACCGGGTCCCAGTACACAGCCTCACCAGCCGTGGATGATGGGCACGGGCATGCCTGGCTCACTCAGGGAGGTCTCCAGGTGCAGACAGAGAACCTGGCGTGGGTCAGCCTCGTAGAACATGCCGTCTCACCACACACTGCCCCCTTCTCGCCATTTTATTACTAAGGAAAGGAAGATACAGAAAGGTTAGGAAGGCTGTCCAAAATGACTCATACAGACCTGCGTCCCAGTCCGGGCCTGGTACATGAAGTTTGCACAGTTAACTGGCTATGACATTGGAGTGAAAGGTTTGTTTCATTTATATTTTCCTACAGGACATGTGTGCCTGCCACAGAGAAACAAAGAATGAGGGAAGGTGAGAAAGGACCCTTGGGGAATGGCCTCTCCACCGCCCTTCCCCCCATTTTCCTCTTGGAATCCTGGGCGTGCATCTGCATGGGCACTGCGTGTCTTCCAAGTCCCTGGTCCAGAACTTGAATCATGCGATGGCCACAAGGGATCCAGCCGTGTTAGTGACCATGCCACTGGCTCCCATCAGCAAAAGTGTAACGGTACTTCAAAAAGATTCGTGGAAAAGTGGAATTAAAACATGAGTGCATTTTGGTGCAAAAGTAAAATAAACTGAGGACCTCACTGGGAGGTGTTTCCTCTCTCCTTCTCACTCTCTGTCTCTCTGTCTCTCACCGGAAAGCACGTGTGCCCTCTGGCAATGAGAAAGTACATTTTTAATTCATGCATTTTTTTAGAGGTTTTTGCCATAGGGTGCGTGCACTCACCAGAGAGACAGTGAGAGGGAAAGTAAGAAGTCACTCCCTGGGGGAGGGCCACGCTGCAGTCCTTTCTCCTCCGTTTTCCTCCTGGGATCACGGGCGCACACACATGCCCTACATGATTTTATTCTTTTTTTTTTTTTTTTTTTTTTGGAGAGGTTTTTGCTATAGGGCGCGTGCGCTCACCAGACAGACAGAGAGAGACAGATAGACAGAAAGCGAGAAATCACCCCCCAGGGGGGGATGGCCACGCCGCAATCCCTTCTCCTCCATTCTCCTCTCGGGATCTTGGGCACGCACGCACACGCGCCCGGCGTGAGTTTAAGCCGCCGGGTCCAGGACTTGAACCACGGTCAACTACATGGGAGTCCAGCGACATAGCCATTACGCTAACTGCTGCTCCCTGCCCTACATGATTTTGAAGCC
The DNA here is from genome assembly GCA_026018925.1 of Tupaia tana. Taxonomy (NCBI): domain Eukaryota; kingdom Metazoa; phylum Chordata; class Mammalia; order Scandentia; family Tupaiidae; genus Tupaia; species Tupaia tana. The sequence continues at coordinate 109,490,802 of JAKSZU010000004.1, read as the reverse complement.
ACCCGGTCTGAGACTCAAACTGCGTTGTCCGTGTGGGAGTCCAGTGACGTAACCGCTAGCCATCTGCTGCCCCCATGCGTGGTTTTTTAATGATAGGCATTTTTCATGAATTTGTGAAGGCTCTGCAAACATGGTAACACAGTCCTCTCCCTTGGTCTTGGCGAATGCTCCATTCTACCAAGCTAACCTGGCCTGTCTGGGGTCCCTGAAGCTCTGAGTGAAGAAAACAACTCTGGCCCAAGCTCCTCGGCTTACACAACAATTAAATGTGGGCCAGGTTTGCATGTCTGGATGCCGACACACCTTGTTAGTCTAGCTCTTGCAAATCAGCTTCGCTGTCTCTGCTGCAGTCTTAAACTCTATTTTAAAATTCTTTTTTGAAGCAAAACTGAGCATGGCTCCTTCGTCTGGGCTGTGTTTCTCTTCCAGAAATGATGAATCCCACTGACTCAATGGGCGGAGGCCCTGGAGCCAATTAGGGGCCAGGAACAACCAGGACTTACCAAGAATGAAAATAAGTCAGTTAAAAACAAACTTTTTTAAAAAAGAAATTATCCCATTTCATATTTATGGAGGACCTCAACGTGCCAGGAAGTGACCGAGGGAGGAAGCCGTGAGGGGGAACAGACGAGAAAATGGGGTAACGAGGCGTGGTTGGCAGGGGCATGAAGGGCGGCATCTGCTGGAGGGACTCGGCTTCCAGCCCTGCTCTTTCCCTCCACACACAGCTGTGACATTGGCAACTCCTACCCTCCTCTCAGGAAGACAAGAGTGGCTTAGGGACCAGCACTTGGTGTAATGGCTATGTCGCTGGACTCCCATGTAGTCGACCGTGGTTTGAGTCCCGGACCTGGTGGCTTAAACTCATGCTGGGCGCGTGTGTGTGTGTGCCCAAGATCCCGAGAGGAGAATGGAGGAGAGGGGATTGCGGTGTGGCCATCCCCCCTGGGGGGTGATTTCTCACTTTCTGTCTCTCTGTCTCTCTCTGTCTTTCTGGTGAGCACACGCGCCCTATAGCAAAAACCTCTCCAAAAAAGAAAAAAAAAGAAAAAGAAAAAGAGAAGAGTGGCTTAATCTGACCAGCGAGTTTGGGAGGGAGAAACCAAACGTTCTCCTCGTACCTATTCCTGCAGCCTCCGCCAGGAGAGAGCACCTGCAGAGCCTGCTCTCCTCCCAGGATCTGCCCTCCTCTCCCAATCTCCCTGCCCTCATGACGTGCCACGTGGCCAGGTGAGGAGTCTCTCAGCTGAGGGACTGAGCTGACTCTTGCAGGGAGCGAAGGCCTCCAGCTCAGCCTGCCGGTAATAAAGGCGACAGCTCCACTCGCATCTTCTTACTCTCCTTTGTGGTCTATCTCAACTTGTTCAGAATGCGGATTGGGAAGAGGGGCGCTCTTCACGGGGTCCCCTCAAAGACCCCTGACCTCAGGCATTGACCATGCGGCTATGGAAATGGGCACTGAGCGGCTCCCGAGGAGTCCCGGGGTGCGTGTCTCCCACTCGCAGGCGCTCTCTGAGGAGGACTAGGCCGTGTGTCTCAGCCAACGTCCCGCTTTCCGCCCGCAAAAAGGCAGTGTGATTCCCGTCCCCTGCTGTGCCTTGCTTAAGTTTGCTTAGTTGTATCTTCTACAAGATACACGGGCACCCCCAACAGGGTCTCCGTGCTGTGACCCACCCCAGCCTCAGCCAGCTTCATCCTGGGCAATGTCCTCATGTCGGGAGAGCACAGGGAGGCCCCCGGGCTGAGGGTCCGGGGTGAGGACCCAGGACCCTCCCTGACACGTGGGGCCAGCATGGCAGAACACTGTGTTATCTTCACACTTGCTCCAGTTGCGCCTTCTTTTTATTTTTTATTTATTTATTTTTGGGGGGAGAGGTTTTTGCTATAGGGTGTGTGCACTCACCAGAGAGACAGAGAGAGACAGAGAGAGACAGAGAGACAGAAAGCGAGAAATCACCCCCCAGGGGAGATGGCCACACCGCAATCCCTTCTCCATTCTCCTCTCGGGATCTTGGGCACGCATGCACACGCGCCCGGCGTGAGTTTAAGCCACCGGGTCCGGGACTCGAACTGCGGTCAACTACATGGGAGTCCAGCAACATAGCCATTACACTTACTACTGGTCTTTATTTTATTTTATTTTTTTGTGAAAGGATGCATGTGCTCGCCAGAGATAAAGAGAGAAAGGGAAAGTGAGAAATCAACCCCCATGGAGATGGCCATGCCCCAATGCTGTTTCCACTAGTGTCCTCTCAGGATTTGGGGCATGAGCAAACACACACACACACACACACACACACACACACACACACACACAGTGTGTTTTTCAGGCTGTTGGACCCAAGACTCAAACCACACAGCCATTTGGGAGTTAGCTGCTTTAACCTCAATGTCACCTGCTGGCCCAGACTTGCCTTGTTCTTAGTGAACTCCTGCCAGTTCTTTATATATATACATAGATATATAATTTTTATTTAACTTTATTTATTTTAATTTTGACCAGGGAGGGACAGAGTGAGAGAGAGAGAGGGAAAGTGAGAAAGCAAGCCGTTAGGTCTGGGACTTGAACCGTGGTCTGCCAAGTAGGAGTCCAGTGCCCTTAATCACCATATCGTCTGCCAGCCCCCTGCCAGTTCTTAAAGGACATCATGTCTGCTGCTGAGCTCAATACAGACTTCAAAGAGTCTGAGGAAAGTGGAATTAAAGTACAAGTTTATTTTGGTGAAAAAAAATAATAATAATCCACACATAGGGCCTTTTGGCTGGAACCACCATCTTCCAGTAATTCCCCAAAATGTCGATCACAAAGGGAAAGAGGAGAGGCCCCCCATGTGTTCTCTAGGCCTTGTAGAAAACCCAGCGGTTCCTTTGGCAACATACACGGGAATCTACAGGCAAGGTGACACTGTGGACACTGAGGGAATGGGTACTGTTCAAACATCCGCCCACAGACGTTCCATGGCAACACGAAGTCTACAATGTTCCCAGCACGCTGTTGGCGTTGTTGTGAACACACAGGTTAAGGGCAAGAGTCCTGCCAGGAGGACTAATGTGCGCATGGAGCATATGAAGCCCTCTAAGAGAGAGACAGCTCCCTAAGACGTGGGAGGGAAAAGGACCAGGAGGAGGAGGAAGCCAAGAGAGAGGGACCTGGGTTCAACGGAAGCGCCAGCTGCTCCTGCAGAGAAGCACTTCGTGAGCACCGAGGGAAAGGAGCCTGAGCTTCTGGAACCCATTCCCTGTGAATTCATGGCATGATGGGTGTTAAAATAAACTAATCTATGGTCTATAAAATAATAATAATAATAATCCACACATAGGTTTTTTTAATAACGCACACTTTCCATGAACTTTTCAAAGGTCCTGCATTCTTCTACTGAATAATAGGTTCTGGAATTTTATCACGTCCAATGTCAAGCCTCAAGAACGTCATCCTCTCCCCTTAGGGATGATCGGGAAGTCCCAGTCGTGCAGCCTCTGCGTTCTCCCACCTTCTTCAGCATCTAGGCAGCAGTCCCGCGCCCAGCTCTCGGGCAGTGGCTCCTCTGGTGGAGCTCATTTAGAGGCTGTCTGTGCTGTCGCCTTGCCTGTCTTAGACGCAATTCCCTCTTAGTCACATTTGCTGACCCGTTCCTGCTTTCAGGTCATTCCATTTAACAGAGAATGCAGAGGCACAATGGGACCCTCTCCCTGTGGCCTGTTAGCATAATCCCACCTACTTCGGGCAGCAGGCGTATAGTTCAAACCCCGTTTAGGTTCTTGTTTCAAAGGGACCTTCCCCCAACAAATTTTTTTCTTTGTTTTATAACAATTTTTGCAAGCCACCACTCACCCGGGGCTTCCCCCCTCTGGTGCTCATTTGTCCGCCATACCTCGTTTCCCTGGGTGCTTGGCCTTCTTTCCGTCTCTCAGACATGCCCCTTCAAGTCTGTAATATCTGTATGGTTACTCAGCTCCCGGGTACACGCCTGCCTCCCCCCGTGTTTTGGCTTTCTCATCCAGGTGCTTTGTGCTGAACGTGTCCTCAGAGATCTTCCTACCATATTGATTTGTGCTAACATGCTGACATTCTTGGAGCCAGCAGGTGGCATGGTGCTGAAGGTGCTGCTTCCATGTGGCTGACCACAGTTCGGGTCCCAGACCAGACAATTTGAAAATCATGCTGGGGGCGGGTGTGTGTGGCAAAAATCCTGAGAAAAGAAAGGAGAGGAATTGCAGCATGGCCATTCCCCCTGGGGGTTGATTTCTCACTTTTCTTCTCTTTGTTTCTCTCCGTCACCTCTCCGGTAAGTGCACATACCCTATGACAAAAACCTAGAAAAAGAGAAAAAGAACATCACACTGGTGCATGTGGGTACGTGCCTAAAATCCCAAGAGGAGAATGAAGGAGAACGGGATGTGGCATGGCCATTTCCCCCTGGGGGGTTATTGCTCATTTCTCCTCTCCCTGTCTCTCTTGAGCGAGCACACACACTCTGTGGCAAAAAACAGAACAAACAAAAAATGCTGACATTTCTTTATTTATCATTTATATCCCACATGTACTAGATCCATGTCAGAAACCATAACTGTCCTCCCACACGTCCCTGCCTCTTCCTCGTTAGGGTGACTGGACACCTCCGCTGTTCCTTCAGCGTCAGGCTCCTGGTCCTCCATGGTTAACAGCGGACGGTCTGGCATTTTCCTCTGTATCCCCTAACTCCAGTTTAAAGCCACTTCAGTCTTCAGTCAGATGAACCATTATCTTGCTAGCCACATTCTCCCAAGCGGTGTCCCTTGCCAAGTGGAAAGCAAATAATATGCTTAAGGGGTGGGCCCTGGGTCCGTGTGAACACCCTGCAAAGTCCCTCCACTTCTGCACAGGCCTCAGCTTCAGCGTCTCTAACTTGTCTAACTAAACACTCCCATGAATTCATCTGTCCTTCTCCATCATCTGTCCTGAGTAGTGGCCTATCAATCTTTGCTTCATTCTACTGCATGTGGGTGTGTGTTCAAGAATTACTTGTTGGTGTTTAATGCAATTCCAATCGAAATACCAGAGATATTCTTCAGAGATCTAGAAAGGGCAATCATAGAATTTGTCTGGAACCATAAAAGACCTCGTATTGCAAAAGCAATCCTGCGCAAGAAGAATGGAGTAGGAGGCATATCACTCCCTGATCCCAAGATATACTATAAAGCTGTGGTCATCAAAACAGCATGGTATTGGCATAAAAACAGACATGTGGACCAATGGAAGAGAATAGAGACCCCAGAAATAACCCCCAAAGCTTACAGCCAACTGATCTTTGACAAAGGATATCAGTCAATCCATTGGGAAAAGGAAAACATCTTTAGTAAATGGTGCTGGAAAAACTGGGTATCCACCTGCAGAAAGATGAAACTGAACCCCCATCTTTCACCACTAACAACAGTCAACTCAAAATGGATCAAAGATCTTAACCTAAGACCTCAAACAATAAAACTACTGGTGGAAAATGCTGGGGAAACTCTGGGGGACATTGGAGTAGGCAAAGACTTCTTAAATAAGACTCCCAAGGCACAGGCAATAATCCCTAAAATAGACAAGTGGGACTATATTAGACTAAGAAGTTTCTGCACAGCAAAGGACACAGTAACAAGTGTGAACCGACAACCCTCAGAATGGGAAAATATTTTTGTTAAATATGCCTCAGACAAGGGACTGATAACCAGAATACATAGGGAACTCAAGTGCCTTATGCGAAAAAAAATGATTAATCCAATTAAAAGGTGGGAAAATGAGCTGAACAAAAGTCTCTCTAAGGAAGACATACGAATAGCCAAAAAGCATATGAGGAAATGCTCAACATCCCTCATCATAAGGGAGATGCAGATAAAAACTACAATGAGATACCACCTAACCCCTGTCAGAATGGCAAAGATTAAGAATATAAAAAGTGATAAGTGTTGGCGGGGATGTGGTGAAAAGGGAACCCTCCTACACTGTTGGTGGGAATGTAAACTAGTTCAACCACTGTGGAGAACAATATGGAGGTTCCTCAAAGATCTACAAATAGAACTACCATTCGATCCAGTAATCCCACTTCTGGGTATTTACCCAAAAGACAGGAGAACGCTCAGTCAGAAAAGTGCTTGCACATCAATGTTTATTGCAGCATTATTCACAATTGCCAAGACATGGAACCAACCTAAATGTCCACAAACTGATGAATGGATTGGAAAAGTGTGGTATATATACTCTATGGAATACTACTCAGCCATAAAAAATAACAAGGCCCTGGAATTTGATAGAAAGTGGTCAGATACGGAGGATATATTGCTGAGTGAAGTAAGCCAGGATATGAAAGAAAGATATTGTATGTATCCACTCAATATATACCGACTATCAGCATTCTATGATAGTGAAAAAAAAATTGGAGGACATAAAAGCAGTGAAGGTACTTAATGAGAATAGGACAGTGTGGAATGGGGGAAGTGAAGAGAAGAGGATAGAGAAAGATAACAAATGAACAATAGAGAGGCAGGACATTAGTGAGAAACAGATATGGCTTATTAACTGTTGATGTTGACATGTATAGTATTCTCAACTGGATTTGTCTGAGAAGTATTTCATGATGGGCAAAGTATTTGTACAAGCAACATGAGAAATAGCGATGGACTGTCTTAAAAAATAATTAGAATAATAATAATGATTGGGGAAAACATAGAAAAGATATTGAATGTTGAAGCGGGGAGATTAATGTCTCTGTACTGACTGACATGCATGGCATTCCCTTTTGAAAAAGTAATGTAATACAATGTAAAGTTATATGTAATTCAATGTAATATAAAGAAGAATATGATGATAATAAAAAATAAATAGATAAGTGAAAAAAAAAAAAAAAAAAAAAAAAAAAAAAAAAAGAATTACTTGTTGGGACCAGCAGATGGAATAATGGCTATGTTGCTGGACTCCCACATAGTCGACCATGGTTTGAGTCCTGGACCCGGTGACTTAAACTCACGCTGGGCACATGTGCGTGCATGCCCAAGATCCTGAGAGGAGACTGGAGGAGAAGGGATTACGGTGTGGCCATCCCCCCTGGGAGTTGATTTCTCGCTTTCTGTCTCTGTCTTTCTCTGTCTTTTTGGTGAGCACACAAGCCCTATACCAAAAAAAAAAAAAAAAAAAAAAAAAAAAAAAACCACTCTCCAAAAAAGGAAAAAGAATTACTTGTTTAATTTTATTTTTTAATTTGCTATAGGGTACATGCACTCACCAGAAAGAGACAAAGAGAGAGAGGGAAAGTGAGAAAGCAACCCACCAGGTTCTGGACTCAAACCATGGTTGGCCTTATGAGAGTCCAACACTTCAACCACCATGCCACCTGCTGACCTCACTGTGTGTGTTTCTGAACCACACCCTACTCTCTGACATTATAAACACAACCAGAAGCTCATACGGCTCTAGGATTCTAGGCCTGCTCTGTTCTTACTGTCCTAGGGAAGAGAGAGATACTCAGAATATGGTACTGGAGACCAGCAGATGTCATAATGGTTATGTCACTGGACTCACACATTACCAAACGCAGTTCGAGTCCCAGAGCTGGAGGCTTAAACCTCACACATTCGTGCCCAAAATCCCAAGAGAAGAATGGAAGAGAAGAGATTGCAGTATAGCCATCCTCCGGCGGTGGGGGGGAGGTGGGTGATTTCTCACTTTCTGTCTCTCTCCATCTCTCCAGAGAGCACATGCACCCTATAGCAAAAATCTCTCTTAAAAAAAGAAAAAAGAAAAAGAAAGAATAAAAGAAATACAGAGCTGACCCAGGGTCTAGCCTTTTGCTGAGTTTTAGTGTCTGGTGTCAATTTCTCTCTCTCTTTCTCTCTCTCTCTTTCTCTTTTTATTTCTTCTTTTCTGATCTTTTTTTTTTATTTCACATTTTACATAAAGTTCCCATCATGATGAATACAATATAAACATTTTTAACAGAAAATTCATGTTTTTGTCTGTTAGTGTTTCTTCCTTCTGCACCTCACACTCACCCTCTACCACCCATTGTCCTCCTTTGCAGTCTCTGGTATCTACGCTCATCCTCGCTACTGTCGTGTCTTCAAATCTTTCCGTTTCTGCCATAGAGTGCAGGCATTCCATATAAACTGAGTGAGATACACAGTGTGTGCCTTTCCAATTGCTCTTATAGGAGGCCCCAGTGACTCTTCTCATGAGAGAAAAAGGGAAGCAGGCCATTATTCTTCAAACATCACCTCCCTAGGGACAGACGGGCAGTTATTCCAAGAAGGGAAACCTGATTTGGTGCCAGAAATTTCTAGGAGTGTTCAACAAACCCAAAACCTAGCAGAGCAAATTCCAATAGTGCACAGGGCACCTGCATAAAATGTCAAGAGGGGAAGCATAGTTTCTTAATGTCACCATGTTTAAGAGTAAGCATGGAGAGGGAAGCAGAACAGCCTTCTTCAAGAGACAGACAGCTCCATGGCTCCTGTGGTCTAGCCATGCCGCACGGCGCGCGCCGCACAGTCTTCTAATTTTTGAGTTTTATTGAAATTTTTTGAATATTAATTTTTTTTAGATTTATTTAAAAGTTTTTCTCTTCTTTTTCTCTGTTTCTTGTCTGGTTTTTTGTTTGTTTGTTTGTTTGTTTTTCTGTTGTTGGTATTTTTTTCCTCTCTCTGTTTCCTTTTCTGCACACTCCTGGTCCCTCAGATTGAACTTCCAAGTTTGGGAAGAAACCAACCATCCACCAGATGACTAGAAATCACTGCAGGACCACAAGAGTTATGGGGAAGCAGGAAAATACCTCTCCCACAAAGGAAAAGGATAGCTCCTCTTCATCCACACACAGTTCAATGGAAATCATGGAAATGTCTGATAAAGAATTCAGAACATTCATAATGGCAAAGCTAACAGAGATGGAAGAGAAGAGAGACAAGGAACTGCTGAAGAGGAAGGAGAAAGGAGTTGAAGAGTTCCAGGAGGTGAGGAAATTCATGCAAGATCTAAAAGAGGAATTTCACACTTTACAAAAGAATCAGATGGAACTGTTAGAGATGAAGGCTATAATACAAGAAGTCAAAATCTTCCTTGAAAGTATTAAAAGCAGACTAGATCATACAGAAAGTAGAATCTCAGATGTAGAAGAGAAAATGGCTGGCCTAGAAAAATCCACCACGAAGACTGAGAAAATGGCCCCAAAATTTGAGAATAATATGCGAGAAGTACTAGATACAATTAAACGTCCAAACATCCGGATAATAGGCATCCCAGAGGGTAAAGAGACTCATAAGGGCATTGATAATCTATTCCATGAAATCCTGCAAGAAAATTTTCCAAACCTGGAGAGGCACTCAAAGATTCAGTCCCAAGACATACAGAGGACCCCAGATAGAATCAACCCAAGAAGATCTTCTCCAAGACACATTATAGCCAGATTGACCAAAACCACAGACAAAGACAAGATACTAAGACTGGCAAGAGAAAAAAGGCAAGTTACCTACAAAGGGTATCCCATCAGACTAACGGCAGACCTCTCGTCGGAAACAATGCGAGCGAGGAGAGAATGGGCAAATATATTCAAAGTATTAAGGGAAAAGCAATTTCAGCCGAGAACTCTGTACCCAGCAAGGTTATCGTTCATTTGGGAAGAAAAGACTCAAACTTTCCCAGATAAACAAAACCTGAAAGAATTTACCAGCATCAGACCAGATCTCCAAGAAGTTCTTAAGGGAATGCTATGTCAGTAAAATCAAATGCAGACACACAGAAATAAGAGTTCAAAAACTAAGAAAATGGGCAACTTAATTGTAGGGACAAAGTCTGGAGTTGAATATTATATCCCAGAGTTCAATCTGGAAGATCGTACCTCAACAGAAACAGAAGAAAGATTAAGTACATGAGGCTGAACTGATGAAACAGCATTCTGTGACTTGACTAAGATATTGCTGCTTTTCTTCTAAGCTTTGTTGTCCAGTTTTAAGGATTTTCATCCTGTCTTGAGATGTCAATAGATTCATGTACCTACCATTTGAACAAAATACCAACCTGTTTCTAGGCTTCAAATTTCAAGGAAATATCCTTACCAGTTCAAAACTGCCTTTCTTGAAACCACCAGCTGAACTTGCTATTAAAAGTAGTTAGATTACTTATGATATTGTGTGGTCAACAAAATGTTGGGGGAAAAGGAATTGAAGACAACTGTAGACAACAGAGATAGTGTAATAAGAGAGTGGAATAGGGCAGAGGGTCAGACATGGGGTAAAAAACATATATATATGAAAGTAGTAATGGAATTTTATGGATGATAACATGCATGATTAAGCCACTATGAAGTTTACTCTAGAGGGGAAACCACATTTAGTATGTTGTGATGATGCTCAGGGAATGAATGTGAATTTTTAAAAAAATTTCAGAGAAAAGAAATACTAAAACTGTTACCAAAATTTAAAGAAAAAACTGTGTATTTGATGACCACAGTAAGCTATATAGCCCCAGCTAGGTGCTATTTTATAGTATGTTCATTCTACTCACTGAGGTTTATGCCTAAAGTCAGACATGGGTTCTTGTGTATGTATATATCAATTAAATGGAGGGGAAAAGCATAGAAAGCAATCATGGATACCAGAGACAATGGGAGGAGGTTTGGACAGGGCAGAGGGTTAGGGATAGGGAATCAAGGATGGCAAAAAAAAAAAAAAAAACGCAAAATATACAAGACATAAGAAATGAAAAATTGTTTGTTGATAACACGTATGTTGATGTGCTTGATTGAGCCAACAGACAGTGTAATTTGGATGAAAAATTAATTTTGTATACTGTAATGATGTATAGCATATTAATGTTAAAAAAAGAAAAATTAATTAATTAATAAATTAATAATTTTTTTAAAAAAAGAGTAAGCATGTATTTCCTGGTATGTAATTATGACTGACTGTCAGACGTTCGAGGACAGGAAAGGCAAGCCCAGGCAGTGGTGGCTGGCATTAGAGCAGACAGCTCACAAATTCTCCTGTGACAACGGTGCTGAGATTTCTGCAAAACTATTAACCGAAAACTTGGCTGTTATGCTAAGGGTCTTACATATTATAGTAGTTTGCTTAGCCTGCCAGAACAAAACACCATAGACTGCATGGTTTGAAAAACACAAATTTTATTTCCTCACAGTTCTGGAGGCTAGAAGTCCAAAATCAAGTTCCAGCTGATTCAGTTTCCGGTGAGGGCTCTTCCTGGCTTGTGGATGGCTCCCTCTCACTATTCATATGGACAGGGAGGGAAAATTCTGGTGCTGCCCTCTTCTGTAAGGACACTAGTTACATTCAGATTCTGACTCCACACTATGACCTCATTTAGCCCTTGTTACCTCCTTACAGGTCCTGTTTCCAAATACAGTCACACTGGGGGCTAGAGCATCAGCATGAATTTGGGGAGGACACAATTTAGAACATAACATTCTGCCCTCTGGTCCCTCAAAGTTCACGTCCCTTTTGGATGCAAAATACTTTCATTCAATGCCAACAACACCAAAGTCTTAATTCATTCCAGCATCAACTCTGAAGTCCAAAGTCTCACTTAAATAACCTCTACATCAGGTAAGACTCAGGTATGACTCACCCCAAGGGCAATTCCCCTCCCACTGTGAACCTGTGGAACCAGACAGGAAGTGCTTCCAAACACAGTGGTGGGACAGGCATAGGATAGACTGTCCCAAGACAAAAGAGAGAGTTAGAAAAGAAAAAGAAAGGATGGGGCCAGCAGGTGGTGTGGTTAAGGCCCTGGGATCCCGTATGGCTAACCTCAGTTCGAGTCCCAGACTGGTAGCTTGAAAATCACTCCAGGCGCATCTGAATGCATGCCCAAAATCCCGAGAGGAGAATGAAGAAGGGACTGTAGCATGGCTGTCCCCAAGGGGGTGATTTCTCACTTTTCCTCTCGTCATCACTCTCCAGGGAGCTCATGTGCTGTATGCAAAAATCTTTAACAAAAACAAAAGGAAAGGGAAAAATGGGGTGACAGGTCTTGAACGAGGTCAAAATCTGGCAGAGCACGGATTTGGACTTGGATCTCGATCCCACTAGACCCTAAGGCTTGAGGACTCACTCTCTTTGACGAGGGGTTCTGCCCGCCAGGTCCAGCGGGACAGCAGCGTCACCCACCCCACAGCCCTGGCCTTGCCCCCAGAGCTCTGCTAAGCTGTCCTGCCTGGTCTGGATGGCGTCATTTAATCCTTTTCTCTGTACCAAAATCTGTATTAGTCTTGTCCGATTGCCACAGCAGAATGTCATAGACTAGACGTTTACACAACAGAAATCTATTTTCTCACCATTCTGGAGTCTGTAAGTCTAAGAGCAAGGCCTCGGACCAATTTGACCTCTGAATAGTTGCCCCCCAGGAGTTCGTGAAGGCTCGGCACTGGTGGGCATCACTGCTCAGCGGGCTGGGCCACACGGAGGACTCAGTCCCCAGCCGCTCTCGCAGCCAGACACAGTGGCTGACGTCTGCAGTCTCAGCTACCCGAGAGGCTGGTGAAGAGAACTGCAACACGGGGAGACCGGCTTCAAAACAAGAGGGTTGATAAGACGTGACTTGTGTCCTGGGAGCAGAGACCAAGACTGTTGCTTCCTCAGCAGCAGGGAGGCAGGGTATCAAAATGGCTAAAGGAGAGGTCTTCGGGGTCAGAGAGGCTCGTACCCACTTTCCAGTACTGCCTTCTTCTAGCTAAACAACCTCAAATACACCATGGGAAGTTTCTGCGTGTTGGCTTTTCATTAGTAAATTGGCATACTGACTCCCACTTCCTAGACGTGTAAAGGTTAGATGAGAATGTGTGTGTAAAGTGCTGAGAGCCTGGCGTGTACACACAGGCACACACACCTGGCACATAGCCGTTCTTCATGGTACCTACTGAGAGCACAGCACAGAGTAGGTCCCTAATACCTTTCTCCTCTGGTTTGTTACCATCCCCAGGCCCCAGAGACCCAGCATTGAACGTGGGATGAATGCCCTCACATCTGCGTGGCTCCGATGAGATCTGGCCAGCATTACTGAGTATCCAACAGGAAATGTGGGTAATGGGGAGGCGAGAAAGAAGCTCATGCTAATCACCGACGCCTCTTCCCAAAATGGCCACCCCTTCATCTCCCAAAAGAAGGAAGTGTTCGTTCAGAAGCTGTCTCAGCTAACGAGCTGCCCGGGAGAGATTACTGTCCTAGTCAAGCCGGTGAACGCCCTCATCATGGACACCCGGACCGCGGAAGGGCCAGCGTCTCCCAGCACCACGGGCCTTATGTGTAACGCAGGAGGTGAGGGGTGCCGTTCGTTTGCACAGATCGGAAAGAAGGTTCAGTGAGACCCGATACACAGCTCTCGGCCCACGCAGAGACCACACTGGGGCCCGTGTTTTATTATTTCTTTCCATTTATGGGACAATCTTTGGGCTTAAAATCAGAGCGAGTGAGGAATGACTCCACTGAGGAATCTGTTGCTCGAATGCAGCCATTGAAATATGGCAGTGTGTGAGTAATTAGTTGATCTGCTCCAGAGGAGGGACTGAAAATGCCCAAGACTGAAGCCCCACTTTCACTATTTGTTTAGGAGTTTGAATTCCCTCTTCCAAGTCCTAGATAATTTACTGTCTGTTTTTTACTGAAGTGTTGCCAGGTCTTAGGAGCCCTTTCTCCTACGTTATATGACTCCCATGAATATTCTTAATGTGAAAGCTTTCAAAATCAAAATGAAGTTACGGGGCCAACTTGTGTCTAAACCTAACAACAACTAACTAAACAAATGGGTCAGGGTAGGCCACAGAGAGGGCGGTTCTCGTGTCAGTATACCTGATAACAAGGGCTGCCCCAGGGTGCCGCCAAAGGCCACCACGACCTCACATACAAAGTAATGGGGGGAGGCAGCAGGTGGCGTACTGGTTAAGGCACTGGACTCCCACATGGCTGACCATGGTTCAAGTCCTGGATCTAGTTGCTTGCTTTCTCACTTTCTTTTTCCTTTTAGTAAAGAATTATTTTATTTAACTTTATTTACTTATCTGTTTTCATTTGACCAGAGAGGGACAGAGTGAGAGAAAGAGAGAGAGAGAGACAGAGAAAAGGAAAGTGAGAAAGTAAGTTGCCAGGTCCGGGACTCAAACCTCAGTTGGCCATGTAGGAGTCCAGTGCCTTTAACCACCAGGCCATCTGCTGGCCCCACTTTCTTACTTTCTCTCTCTCTTTCTCACCGGTGAGTGCACATGCCTTATAGCAAATTTAATTATAATAAAATTAAATTAATTATTTTTTTTAATATATTGTAGGCCAGCCAGTGGCCTGGTGGTTAACGTGGCTAGATCCCACAGGGCCAACCGAGATGTTCAAGTCCCAGACTCAGCGGTTTGAGAAACTTGCCCGGCACATGTGCGTGTATGCCCCAAATCCTGAGAGTGGAGGAGAAGGGACTGTGGCTTGGTCATCTCCCCTGGGGGGTACTTTCTCTCTTTCTCTCTCTGTATCTCTTTCCAGTGAGCATACACACCCTATAGCAATTTTTTTTTCTAATTTCTGCAAGAACATCTGCCCAGAAGCCACTTGTCCAAACTTAGACTGGAACCACCCTGTCATTGACCCTGGAAGGCAAGGATAATTGTGCCAAAACAGCTCATGGAAAGCCTCCTCGTTTTTGTTTTGAAAACTCTTGTTTTACCTTTGCTTCCTGAATACAGCCGTGGCCAAGTACATTCTGCATTTCAATGCCCACTCTCAAATAAATGCCACTTTTATTTTAGAGAATCTCTTCCTCTGTTATTCAGAGGTGGACATAAGGAAAAGGCAGTTCAGGCTAACTTTACCTTGTCTGAAATGCTTGGGACCAACGGTGTTTCAGATTTTGGCTTTATTTCAGATTTTGTAATATGTGTGTGTGTGTGTGTGTGTGTATATATATATATATATATATATATATAGAGAGAGAGAGAGAGAGAGAGAGAGAGAGAGGTTATAGTAGCTTGGGCATGGGTCTCAAGTCTAAACAAGAAATTCACTTGTGTTTCATACTCACCTTATACACATAGCTTGAAGGTAATTGTATACAGTATTTTTTATATCCGTTTTGACCACAACCCATCTCATGAGGTCAGGTGTGGGATTTTCTACTGGTGCCATCATGCTGACATCAGCATGATTGGATGAGTCGTGCTCAACATATGGTAGCAAATAGGTATACCCTCCTTTCTCCCCATTCCTTTTTCTTTAATTCCCAAATATTTGGTCAAATGATCATTCCTAGCGTTGAAGGACTTGCCATGGGCCAGACACTGTTTAAGTCATTGACAAGTAGTATCATTAGTCCTTTAAAGCAGTAATCCCAGCAGTAACCACATTCGAGAGATGGGGGAACTGAGCGCAGCACACTAAGTAACTTGCCCAAGATTGTCCGACTCTAGAGTCCACACTCTCTCATCACACCACGTGCCTCTAGACACACGATGTGCTGCCACACCCCAGGCCTTTCCCTACACTTCCCTGTGTCTGAGACTTCTTTATTGTGCTGATCCATCATTTAGAAGTTACTACTCATCCTTCCAGACGGTGAAGTCCTTGTCTGACTTCATTAGAAAACTAGAACCGGCCTTTTGCACACACCATGGCCACACCTCCTACGCCCTGCTGAGATCTAGCTGATGTTTCTGTTCCCATGAGACCAGAGGAGCCCTCCAGAGCTAGATCTGTACAGTCTTCACCTTCTCAACCCCCAAGCGGCACATGTGGGGCTTGGCAGATTGTTGCCATTCAAAAACTATTCTTGGGGCCAGCAGGTGGCATGATGGTTAAGGTGCTGGACTCCCACATGGTGGTCTGTAGTTTGAGTCCCAAACCCGGCAGCATGAACATCATGCTAGGCACGTGTGTGTGTGTGTGTGCATGTGTGTGTGTGCCCAAGAGCAGAAGGAAGGAGAAGGGACTGTGGCATGGCCACCCCCACTCTCCCTCTCTCTGTATCTCTCTGGTAAGTGCAAGTGCTCTACGGCAGAAACAAACAAAAAAACTATTGTTGAAATTAGGTTAGAAAGCAGGATATGGTAGTAAACTGAATTTAGCAAACTGCGTAAACTGTTGTAAGATCTGAACCTCGTAATGAGACAGCTGACGTGTAAGTGTGTTCAGGTTTACTGAGGGTGAATTTGATCCCGGGTCCTGTCAACTCCTCCCTGGATGGTTTTCTTTCTCACTGTTACCAGCTCCCTCTTCGCTCCTGCCCAGACAGCTGCAGGACCCCTTCCTGGGTCCCAGCCTCTGGTCTTACCCCTCCCCATTCATCCCCTCAGCACAGATGGAATGCCGGACCTGAGCAGACCCACCTGCTCACTTCCAGGCACCTGTCAACACCCCACCACCCCTCCTCCCGCACTCGCCAGAGTGACCTTCATACTCTGCTGTGAGTGGGTGCAAACCCATTTGCTAGCTGCAGCTACACGTTGTTAAATATTTACATAGTATCACATTTTGGCCTCAGAGTGGGTTGGGGGAAGATGCTGAAATCATGCGCAGGCTTCAAGTGCAGAAATGTTACACTCACTGGTTTTCCACGCTGACCAAGTTCCGTTTGGCTGAAAGCAAACAAATCAATCGCATCATTTTTCACTAAATTACCCTTGAAGCTGCTGGCCTGGGCGGTCCCTCTGGTGAGCCTGCACAAGACATGCCTGTTTGGTTGCCCTCTGCAGCAGTCAGGAGGTGTCCCCTGCCTGTTAACTGGGAGTCCTGTGGTCACTGCTCACAGGCTCCTGTGGCCCTTCATGCTCGTCGCTACGGGAGACTTCATGCTGCCGCGTGGCCTTGCTGCCTGTGTTCCCCTACACTCTGCGTCTGAAGAGGTCAAGACAATACTCATCATTTATCCAGAACCTGGCGTGGAGCTGGCACTCAATTCATTTCAAGAGAGAATGTCACATACTGGTCTGAAATTCCCAAAGACCATGCTTAAGAATTAAACTTCTTCTTCCGCTCCAGTAATTGGACGGGATGCCATGGCCAGCAGCCCGGGAACCTCACCAGCCTTCTCTGTAGACAGGTACACACACTGTGTGTCCGGACTGAGGCTAGACTCTGGCACCTGACCGTGGGTAAACCCCTCCCTGGGTGTCTAAAGGAAAAGTCACCAACCTGATAGCTCTTTAGCCCTGGAGGTGCCCGGAGACTTGGAGGACACTTACAGTAGTGTAGTGCAGAACGTGAAAGCTCTCTTCATGGGTCAGTGGCCTTTGGGTGGCCCTAATCTGAAGGCACCTCACAGCCCCCCGATCCTGGTCTGCTCACCGACAACTCCGTGCATGAGCGTAGTCCAGGCCGACACCCCCACTGGTGCTCTGGGTCCCGTCCCCTCCCACGGGGTCCCCTCCCTCCCGCCATTACAGCCAGGCTCTTCCTCTTCCCTGCATCGCCACTTTCCTCTTGCTGGATGAGTTCCACCATTACACGAAAGACTCTAATACCTCCCATATTAAAAACAAACAGGGAGCAGCAGATGGCATAATGGTTATTCGCTAGACTCCCATATAGGTGACCAAGGTTCGAGTCACAGACCTGGCAGTTTAAAACTCACGCCGGGCATGCGTGCGTGCCCAAGATCCCAAGAGGAGAACGGAGGAGAAGGGATTGTGGTGTGGCCAATCCTCCTGGGGGGAGATTTCTCGCTTTCTGTCTCTCTGTCTTTCTCTGTCTCTCTGGCAAGCACAAGTACCCTATAGGAAAAACCTCTAAAAACCAACAAGAAAAAATCCTCCTTGAGTCCATGTCTTCTTTCAGCTGTGTTTTGGAAAAGTTTTATATAGTTCATTCTCTCCACTTCATCTTGTCCTTTTCATTCTAATTGGACCAAAATCCCCCAACATTTCACCAAAACCAAAACAGTAATGACCTCTGCGGTGTCCATACCAACGCACTCCTCAGTCGTGCCTATTTGACCGGCCGGCAGCATGTAACAGAGTTGAGTACTCCCTCCCACTTTCCTTGCCTGGCTTTGGGGTACTGTTCTCTTGGTTCTCCGCCTGCTCCCCCGGGAGCTCCTCGCAGGGGCTCCTCCTCATCTCCCGTTTGTGCACAGCCCCCGGGTCCGTGTAGATCTCCTACCCTCCCCACGTACCCGTGTTCCCCACGTGATCTTCTGCAGTCCCAGGTTTTAAACACAAGTAGAGCAGATGACCCCCAAATGTATCCATCTCTTCTCCGATGTCTCCTTAAGCCTCACGCTCACCCAACCAGCTGTCCTTGGGAGAGCTTTCCTGGAGTGTTGAACGAGCACCTCAAGCCTCATAGGCCCACGGTAACTGGCCCGTGTGTTCCTGTACACCACTCTTTTTCTGGGGGTAAATCATGTGGCTGCCGTGGAGCCTTCAAGGTGCATGGCGGTAATAAGCTACTTTCTCATGAACTTCCCAGTCATTCTCAGAGTTGGCCTCCATGCTGTCCCTAGGACCGTCTGAGACATGGGCCTGTGTTGGTAATGTCACCCACATCCCAGCTCCGGCCCCGCAGTCTGCATTCAGTGGAGTACGCACCGAGTAGGAGGGGAGAGAGCTGTGTTCTAGACTCACCACTAAATGCTTGGATGACTTGCGGTTCCCTAGAACAAGGCTCCGAAACAGGTCCCAAGACCTCATGTCCCTGGACTGCAAGTTGGAAATGACGAGACGAGATCTGGCAACAGGGCAGACTGGGCTAATTCAGCCTTCCCTCAGGCCTCGACACGGGGATGCCAGACAAAATAGAACCAGGAAAAGCATTTACACACACACCCAAGCTGCAAAGAACACGAAGTCCCCAAACTGAAAGCAAAGGAGTTCACACCAAATAGGCCCAGGAAGAAGCATCCCGGGGCACTGCCCCAGACGTGGGCTCAAGGAACAGAAACCAATGGTCATCACAAGGAATGTGACTTTGTGGTCAGCCCGGACACGAACATAAAGAGAGGACCTGCGAAATTCAGGAACCGTGAAGAGTATCTGTGCCCGTGAAGAGAAAACCGTAAAGGCCCCTCTTACCCTCTAGTGACTGGTCTAGAGCATCACTAGAAAACTTGCTCTTAGGGGCCAGCAAGTGGTGCAGTGGTTAAGGTACTGGACTCCCACACAGTTGACCGTGGCTCGAGTCCTGAACCCAGAGGCTCAAAAATACTCCAGGTATGTGTTCGTACATGCCCAGAACCCCAAGAGGAGAACGGAAGAGAAGGGATTGCAGTATGGCCATCTCCCTAGAGGGTGATTTCTCACTTTCCCTCTCTCTGTCTCGCTCTCTCTGGCACGTGCATGTGCCCTATGGCAAAAACCTTTAAAAACATTAAAAAAGAGTGAAAGAAAGAAACTTGCTCTTTATCTCAAATGCTGGATTTCATGAATAAAAGACTCATCTTGATATTAAAACCAGAAGTACTTGAGTGTCTGAGACCCATGGTGCAGCACATCAGTTAGGATACCGGGCTGCAGGTGTCAAACCTCTCGACTGAAATGGGCTTTACAATTAAGAAATGTATTCTCTCTAACAACTAGAGACGCAGGAAAGCATCGATCCAGACAGACATGATCAGCCGCTCAGCGACAGCAGCCTGCTTTCCTTGGCTGTTCAAATCTTTTCAGACTTCACTACGCTTTTGTGGCCTGAATTGCCCATTTCTTCTTGTAACGATGCCAGTTTTTGCTGGATTTTTGCGGATTCTGGATTGCCACATCTTCCCATAAACTGTTCCTTCTGTTCTGTAATAATGTTCATCATCCCCAGTAATGCTTTTTGTTTTAGCGTCTACTTTGCTTGATCATACTATAATATAGTTATTATTTCCCTAGCATACCCTCTGTTTTTGGGGGGTTTTGGGGTTTTTTGTTTGTTTGTTTGTTTGTTTGTTTGTTTTTCCAGAAGTTGTGTGCGTTCCTCAGAGAGATGGCAGAGGTGGGGACAAGCACCTCCCAGAGAGGTGTGGACACACCACAATACCTTCTCCTTCAGTTCTCTGTTTCTAGAGATTCAAAAGGAAGGAACCTTTCCAAATTCATTCTATAAAGCCTCCATAACACTCATTCCAAAAACAGATAAGAATACGACAAAAAAGGAAAACTACAGACCTATATCCCTGATGAATATAGATGCAAAAATTCTTAACAAGATACTTGTTAATGGTATTCAACAGCATATAAAAAAGGTCATCATGACCAAGTAGGTTTTATTCCAGGGATGCAAGGGTGGTTTAACATACGCAAAACCATAAATGTAATACACCATATTAACAGAAAGAAAGATAAAAACCATATGATCATTTCAACTGATGCAAAAAAAAGCATTCTACAAAATACAACATGGCTTTATGATCAAGACTCTCAGTAAAATTGGCATAGGAGGACGTTTTTCAGCATAATAAAAGTCATTTATTAAAAACCTACAGCTAACATTATGCTGAATGGGGAAAAGCCTAAAGCTTTTCCACTAAAACGGGTACAAGACAAGGCTGTCCACTTTCTCCACTCCTATTCAATATAGTACTGGAAGTCCTAGCCAATGCGATCAGACAAGAGAAGGAAATAAAAGGCATTCCAATAGGGAAAGAAGAACTGAAATTATCTCTGTTTACAGATGACAGGATTGTATACATAGAAGACCCAATAGTATCCACGAGAAAACTTCTCTAAGTAATAAAGGTATACAATAAAGTGGCAGGATACAAAATTATCTTACAAAAATCTATAGCATTTCTATATACAAACAACAAGCAGACTGAGACAGAACTGATGAATGTAATTCCATTTATCATAACCACAAGAAGTATAAGATACTTAGGAATAAAACTAACCAAGCAAGTTAAAGATCTCTACAAGGAAAACTATGAAAACCTTAAAAAGGAAATTGAAAAGGACACAAAAAAGTGGAAGGACATCCCATGTTCCTGGATTGGCAGAGTCAATATGATAAAAATGGCAATCTTACCCAAATTAATATACATGTTTAATGCAAGCCCGATAAAATTACAAAAGACATTCTTCACAGATCTAGAAAAGACAACCATAGAATTTGTCTGGAATCGTAAAAGACCCCATTTCGCTAAAGCCATCCTGCGTAAGAAGACTGGAGTAAATGGGATCTCACTTACTGACCCCAAAATATATTACAAAGCTGTGATAATCAAAACAACATGGTATTGGCACAAAAATAGGCATGAGGACCAATGGAGCAGAGTAGAGACTCCAGGAATAAACCCCAAAACATACAGCCAACTCATCTTTGACAAAGGGTTCCAGTCAATCCAGGGGGAAAAGGGAAACCTCTTTAGCAAATACTGTTGGGAAAACTGGGAATCCACCTGCAGGAAGATGAATCTGAACCCTCATCTGTCACCATTAACAAAAATCAACTCAAAGTGGATCAAAGGTCTAAACCTAAGACCGCAAACTATAAAACTACTGGTGGTAAACACTGGGGAAACTCTGGGAGACAGTGGGATAGGCAAAGACTTCTTAAGCAATACCCCCAAAGCACAGGCAATAATCCCCCAAATAGACAGGTGGAATTACATCAGATTAAGGAGTTTCTGCTCAGCAAAAGACATTGTAATTAGTGTGAATCGACACCCCTCGGAATGGGAGAGAATTTTTGCTAACTGTGCCTCAGATAAGGGACTGATAACCAGAATACACAGGGAACGCAAGCAGCTTACCCAGAAGAAAATGATTAACCCAATTAGAAGATGGGACAATGAGCTGAATAAACAACTCTCTAGGGAAGATATACAAACAGCCAAAAAGCATATGAAAAAATGCTCAACATCCCTCATTGTAAGGGAGATGCAGATCAAAACCACAATGAGATACCACCTGATCCCTGTCAGAGTGGCAAAGATTAAAAAAAAAAAAAAAAAAAAACAAATAATGATAAGTGCCAGAGGGGATGTGGTGAAAAGATACACTCCTACACTGCTGGTGGGAATGTAAATTGGTCCAGCCACTCTGGAGAGCGAAATGGAGGTTGCTCAAAGACCTTCAAATAGAACTACCATATGAGCCAGCAATTCCACTCCTGGGTCTCTACCCAAAGGGCAGGAGAGCACTCAGTCGGAAAAGCGCTTGCACATTTATATTCATTGCAGCCGTATTCACGATTGCTAAAACATGGAACCAACCCAAATGTCCACAAACAGATGAATGGATTGAAAAATTGTGGCACATATATTCCATGGAATACTATTCAGTCATAAGAAACAACAAGGCCCTGGAATTTGTTAGAAAGTGGACAAATATGAAGATTTGTTGCTGAGTGAAGAAGTCAGGCTATGAAAGAGAGACATTGTATGTCTTCACTTAACATATACCGACTGTCTGCACTCTATGGTAGAGACTGAGAGACTGGAGGACATAAAAGTACTAAAAATTGTAATGGACAGTAGAGACAGAGTGGATAGAGAATGTGAGGGGGAAGAGTGTAGGAAATTTGGGGGGAAAATGGAGAGGTAAGACACTTGTGGGACACAGATAAGGTCTATTATCTGTTGACAAGGATAAGTATGGTGGTCTCAACTGGGCTGGACTGAGGTGTATATCATGCTGGGTAAAGTCTCTTCACAACCTAAATGATGTATAGTGATTTAATGTATGAATAATAATAAAAATATATAAATAATAAAAAATGCAAAGAAGATTTAAAACAAAAACCTCCAATAATTTGTATAACTTACAAGAAGATGGACACTTACATCAACCTTAAACTTTGACAATTTGTGAAAACAAGAACACATAAAATTTGCTCTTTAAAAAATTCTAATTCTTGGGGACCAGCAGCTGGCATGATGGTTAAGGTGTTGAACTCCCACATGGTTGACCACAGTTTGAGTTCTGGACCCAGTGGCTTGAAACATGCCAGGCACACATGCACGCACGCCAAAAAACCTGAGACAAAACTGAAAGAGAAGGGATTACAACACGGCTGTCCCCCCAGGGGGGTTTTCTCGCTTTCTGTCTCTCTCTGTTTCTTCAGCAAGCACATATGCTTTGTAGCAAAAGGCTCTCTCAGAAGAAAGAAAATTATTATAATTCTAATGTGATTCTCATGTATCATAATAAATAAGTGCAGCAGAGGGGATTTAATCAAAGAATACAATGTTTCACTTATGAGTGATGAACACATCCTAGAGATCTAATATACAGCATAGTACCCACAGTTGACAGACTTAATTTCATCTTTAAAGATTTACAGAGTAGATCTTATGTTAAGTGTTCTTATCACAAAAAAAAAATGAATGCAGAGGACAGGAGGAATATTTCGGAAGCAATGAATATATTTATGGTATAGAGTGCAATGATAGTTTCGGGGCTGTAACTTACCTCTACATTCTTCAAATTGTATATATTAAATATGTGCAGCTTTTAAAATGATCAGTCATACCTGAATAAAGTATTAAAAATAAAGAAACAAGGACAATCCACACTGGGACCCACCCTTGCCTGTCTGGAAACTTTTCTTAATAAAACTCCTGCTTTGTTACTACAAAAATAAATAAATAAATAAATAAACACATGCAAACTAATAATAATAATAATAATATTGCATGAGAAGATTCAACACCTTCATTCAAAAATGACTAATTTGCCCCCAGATCATTCCATGCAGTTCCAGTTAAGATCGCAACAAAGTTTTTGACAAAATTTGATAAGGTAATGCCAATATTTATATGGAAGAAATAAGAGAAAAACCCAGTACAGTTTGGAAGGAGAACAAGGAAAGACTGTGCCTGGTCAGCTGACTCATCATTACACAATAAACATTAGGGTAATGAGATAGGGATGGAGGTTGCCTACTGAAAATCTATTTTTTATTATTCCTGTCTAATAAAGTTCTGGGTTTTTTTTTTCAGGAAGCAGTTAAAAATGACTCACTTTCTCAGACTCTCTGACTCAGGTCTCACGAAAGAGCCAAAAGGAACTGAACTTTAAAGGCAGACTTCTCTGCAAAGTAAAGGGCAGACATGGGATCTGCTGTTTTCTCTTTGCCTGTTGCTGCTTTCTCAATAGAATCAAAATTCTGTGCATGAGCCAGGCAGTGGTAGTAGTGCAACCAGACCCACTTAGAAAAGACTCCAGTTCAACTCCCAGGACCTTCCTGAGGATGCCAGGTGCACGCCTGTGATTCGGGCCAGGTGAGACTGGGCGTGGACCAGGATGTGAAGATCCTATCGGCATTCTCTCTCTCTTTCTAT
The DNA here is from genome assembly GCA_026018925.1 of Tupaia tana. Lineage (NCBI taxonomy): Eukaryota > Metazoa > Chordata > Mammalia > Scandentia > Tupaiidae > Tupaia > Tupaia tana. The sequence continues at coordinate 109,466,609 of JAKSZU010000004.1, read as the reverse complement.
TCCTCTCTCTCATGAAAAATTCTTTTGTTTGTTTGTTTGTTTTTAGGTTTTGCCATAGGGCACATGTGCTCACCAGAGAGAGACAGAGAGAGGGAAGGTGAGAAATCATCCCCCTAGAGGGGATGGCCATGCTGCCATCCCTTCTCCCCCATTCTCCTCCTAGGATTTGGACATGCACACATGCACCCAGTGTGATTTTTAAGCCACCAGGTCTAAGACTCAAACCAAGATCAGCCATGTAAAAGTCCAGTATCTTAACACCATGTTACCTGCTGGCCCTTAAATATGTATTTTTTAAAATGCAGCAGGCATCTTGTGACCACGAGAAAGAAAGTTATGATAAGATTGGTGAGGCGAGAGGAAGAGCCTGGATTTCAGACTTTCTCAAGCTGCTTCAATAGCCAAAAGCACCCTATTTCTGTAGTTTCAGTGACAGAAAAAAAAAAATTCCTATTTTATTCTGTTATTTCAATCAGTGTGCATGCAACTGAATGCAATCCTAATTGATAAAGGCAGAATGGTGTTAGTACACAAATATGAAAATAAATCAATGGGACAAAATAGGGGGCTCGAAGAGACGCATTCATTTACAGAAACTTAGTGTATGACAGAGAAGACATTGCAAACCAGGGTGAAAAGAATGGGAAATTAATAAATATTGATGGAACAATTGGTTTGTCATGTAGAAAAAAAATCAAATTAGAATTATTATAACACACAGTCTATGCATTAAAAATAAATCCAGATAGATTAAAGTTTTGGGGCAAGCCTTTTAAATTTTTAGAAGAAAACCTGTGTAAACTCTATGATGTTTGGGTGAGAAAAGATTTCTTAAACAGTACACAAAAGCATGGGCCATAAAAGAAAAAAAATGTGTTTTTAACTAGAGTACAATTTTTTAAATAATTATTTATTTAATTTTTTAGGTTTTGCCATAGGGCCTATGTACCCACCAGAGAAAATTATTATTTTAATTTACTATAGGGAATGTGCACTCGCCAGAAAGAGACAGAGAGAGAGCAGGAAGTGAGAAAGCAAGCCACCAGGTCTAGGACTCAAACCGTGGTCAGCCTTATGAGAGTCCAGAGCCTTAACCACCATGCCACCTGCTGGCTCCTAAAGTATAACGTTAAACGTCTAGGCAGCAAAAGTTATCCAGCAGCGAGAGGCTGAAATGGGGAGTAATAAATGAAAGTATGAATTAGGTGAGGTGACGAGGGAACAGCTTTTTGGAGCAGTCACAGTTAAATGGACTGAAAGGACCACACGAAGAGCAGGGGAGAGGCTCGTACAAGCAACAGGGTGTGTTTGTTTGTTTTCTTATTTTTTTACATTTAATCACTGCCTATTTCCACTGCGTACAAAATAATTCTTGCCAGCACAAATACACTTCGTATCAGTCCAGCCAAAGACATTACCATATACATTATCATCAACAGGTCATTTTACATGTTTATGTCCATTAAATTTCTTGCTTTTTATTCCCTTTGCAATCAAATAAAAGAATAAAATAAAAAGGCGTCCAAATAGGGAAAGAAGTGAAATTATCTCTATTTGTAGATACATTTGATTATATACATAGAAAATGCAAGTGAAGCCACACACACACACACACACACACACACAAAAAAAAAAAAAAAAAAAAAAAAAAAAAAAAAAAAACCTCCCAGAAGTGATAAATTAATACAGTAAAGTGGCAGGACAAAATCAACATACAAAAATCTATAGCATTTCTATACACCAATCATGAACAGACTCAGGTAGAATTGAAGAAAGCAATCCTATTTACAAAGACTTCTTTGACTTCTTTGGTTAGGTTTATTCCTAGGTATCTTATTATTTTTTGGTGGCTGTTTAAGAATTTTTTTACAATTTTGTAATAAAATTACTTTTAAAAGTAAAAAGAGAAAAAGAAAAAGTCAAAGACATCTACAAGGAAAACAATGAAAAAACAAAAAAGGAGAAATTGAAAGTGATACAAAAAGGTGGAAAGATATCCCATGTTCCTGATTGGGAGAATTCATATAATTAAAATGTCAATTCTTCACAAATTAATTTACAAATGTAATGCAGTCCTGATCAAAGTACCAGAGATATTCTTCATAGAATAAGAAAAAAACAGGAAATTTGTCTGGAATTATAAAAGTCCCCATGTCACCAAAACAATATTGCTCAAAAAGAATAAAGGAATCAGTTCACTCCCCGACCTCAGAATATATTACAAAGCTGTGATAATCAAAACAGCATCATATTGGCACATAAATAGGCATGTGGACCAATGGAGCAGAAGAGAGAACTCAGAAACAAACCCAAACAAAAATCAACCTATGTGTGTTTTTAAATGCGTGGAATTGGAAAAAAATTAGAGGAAGACTGGAAGTTGAGGCCTAATGAACTCTGTCTCCTCGAGGTGAGACCAAGCAGAAGGAACCACCAGATAGGCACGTGGAGAACTTGTGAAGTCCGAGGAAGAGGGCTGAGAGTATGGCCACCAGATTGTGGAGGGGAGAGGACGTCCACATGAGAGGCCAGGGTGATGGAGCCAGAAACAAGTAAAGCCTTGACAGAGCAGATGATACTCGAGCGTGCTGAGTGACTGAATTGGGCGGGAGGGAAGGAAGTGGAGAAGGTATGTATGTGTCTTAGTCTGCTGTTGGGCAGCTAACAGAAATCCCTGAGACTGGGTGACTTCAAAACAGAGATTTATTTAACACACGATTCTAGTGGCTGGAATGTCCAAAGGCACGAAGTCCACATCAAGTCTACAAGTGCTACGTCACCACGTGGCCAACGGAAGCAGTGGGGAAGGCAACGGCTGGCAGAGGCCCAGGCAGCCATCTTCCTTCCATGAGAACCGCTCTCACGGGAACCAACCCATTCTTGGAGAACTAGAGCTCACTGCATCTTATGAGGCAGCATTCATGATGGTGATGCCTCCGTGACCCAGTCACCCTCACTGGCCCGCCACCCCCCAGAGGTCTCACTTGCCAATGGCATTATTCTGGGGAACACATTCCAAAACATGAACGTTAAGGAGCAAACCCTTATTCCAACTATAACAGCGTGTGAGACCTGTTCATGAAGGTGGGGTTTGAAATGGGACAGAAATGTTAACAGTGCCTGGGTAAAGAAATGAGGCCTGTAAGAGAGTTTGTAAGATCTGGGATATAAGGGGCCAGCAGATGGCATGGTGGTTAAGGTGCTGGACTCCCACATAGATGAATGTGGTTCAAGTCCCAGACTTGGTGGCTTAGAAATCATGTTTGGCGGGACCAGCAGTTAGTGTAATGGCTATGTCGCTGGACTCCCATATAGTCGACCGCGGTTTGAGTCCCGGACCCGGTGGCTTAAACTCATGCCAGGCGTGTGTGCGTGCGTGCCCAAGATCCCGAGAGGAGAATGGAGGAGAAGGGATTGCAGCGTGGCCATCCCCCCAGGGGATGATTTCTCGCTTTCTGTCTCTCTGTCTCTCTCTGTCTGGCTGGCGAACGCACACGCCCTATAGCAGAAACCCCTCCAAAAAAAGAAAAAAAAAGGAGATCATGCTTGGCACATGTGCATGCATGCCCAAAATACCTGGAGAAGGGATTGTGGTATGGCCGACCCCCTGGGAGAGGGGGATTCCTCGCTTTCTCTCTCATTGTCTCTCACTCTCTCTCCAGCGAGTATACACACCCTATGGCAAGAACTTAAAAAAAAGAAGAAGATTTGCAGATATTGGTGTTCTTACAATAGTGTAAGGGGGCATCAAAAAGCTCATGGAAAATGGAATTAAAGTATGAGTTTATTTTGGGGCAAAAAATTGTGAGATTTGTGTTGTTTTTTCATAATACACATTTTTTATATTTTGAAGACACACTGATATGACATATCATGCTGAAGAGAAACAAACTAACAAAGAAGTATGTCTTTGAGAGGAAGAGAAGGGTCAGGTGCAGAAGACAACAGAAATACCAATTTTTAATAGAAAAAGGTAGGTGCTCTCTGTTAACAGGAGGAAGAATGCGACTCTAAGATTTGGATTCAGTGGGAGGATGAAGCGCTCACACCTGAGAGCATGTGTTTTCTCCATAAGGGAGCTACAAGAAACGGGAGGAAGGGGCCTGAAATAGTACCCCCTCTCCTCTCCACTGCAACACACCACGAGTTTCCTTGGTGGCACAGTTACTGCAATCTTTTTTTTTTTTCCCAAAAAATTATTTATTTAATTTTATTTATTATTATTGTCATTTTTAAAATTTGCTATAAGGCATGGTCACTCACCAGAAAGAGACAGAATGAGGGAAAGAGAAAGCAAGCTGCCAGGTCCAGGACTCAAACCGCAGTCGGCCATGTGGGTGTCCAGTGCCTCAATCACCACGCCACCCGCTGGCCCCGTTGTAGCAATCTTTAAGTGTTCTGTTTATTTTTCCACCTATCCTCCTGGTACGCTCCTCGCCCATGCTAGAACCCATGCTTAGGACAGTGCTCGGCACATAACATGCTCTGGGGAAAAAAGCTAGCTGAACACTGAGTAGACACATTAATAAATTAATAAACAGTTATTAATAAAGTGTAAAACTCCTTAGTGGAGGTTGCACTTGGGGGGCCATTGTGAGTCACTTGCAGGTTACACCTCCAGTCCCAACTGGTTTGCAGTCTCACCACCCACTCCACTGGGTTTCAAGGACAGTCACTCAGAGCCGCTCACACCAGTGCCAGCCCAGGCCCACACTCAGCCTGCCACCTGCCACAGGGCCAGCCTCTCCTCCCACCCACACCGACTAGCACCAAAAAGTGGCAAAACCTTGAGGAAAATCCTCAGAACCTCTGACATCACAGAAAGAATGTATTGTTTTTCTTTCTCTTGGAGCAGCAGGAATAAAGCCAGTCACGGGGTGGGGTGGCACAGTGGTGAAGGGCCACGCTCTGAGAGGGAGGTTCGGGCGAGCGTTCGGAGATCGCACCAAGCACTCCGGGCTTACGCGCGGCCGTGACCCTGCACTGGCTGGAGCTGGGTGTGGATCGCAGCACCAGGACCCTGCGGGGTGCTGGCTCTCTCTCTCATTGGTGAAATAATAAAGCAAAATAAATAGAATGACCATAACCATTTATTAGGGGTTTTTTATTTAGGTTTTTGTTATAGGGTATACACACTCACCAGAGAAAGACAGAGAGAGGGAAAGTGAAAATCCATCCCCCAGGGAGATGGCCATGCTGCAGTCCCTTCTCCTCCATTCTCGTCCTGGGATCTTGGACATACACGCACATGCACCCAGAGTGATTTTGAAGCCACCAGGTCCAGGACTCGAACTATAGTCAGCCAAGTGGAAATCCAGTGCCTTAACCACCACACCACCTGCTGGCCCCATATTGTTCTTAAGTAAATTAAACTGGCATCAGGTGACCCTGAAGAAATACTTCTGAAAAATAAGAAAACATTTTATCATTGTTATGACAGAATCTCTTCTGAGCCTCTTTATTTAAAAATGGGGGCCCATGGGACCAGCAGATGGCGTAATGGCTGTCGCTGGATTTCCATGTAGCTGACCACAGTTTGAGTCTGAGACCTGGTGGCTTAAACTCACACTGGGCACATGTGCGTGCGTGCCCAAGATCCCGAGAGGAGAATGGAGGAGAAGGGACTGCGGCGTGGCCATCCCCCCAGGTGATTTCTTGGTTTCTGTCTCTGCCTCTGTGGCACCCCATAATAACACTAGCACCCTGCAGTGTCGAGAGCACTATGGTGACTGCAGCTCGGGTCCTGGTTGGCCGCGAACAGCTGGAGCTGTTGGTGAGAAACACTGCAACCCCCACCGGCAGGGCTCCCATGAGGACCAGGGACGAGCCTGGGCAGTGGCTGGTACACCCGGGCACGGTGAGTGGCATCCATTGCAGTACGACATGCACATGTGACCCAACATGGTGGCCATGGAGCCTGCGGGATGCCCCCAAGGCCCCACCTTCTCACCTCGCCCTTCGGCCCTGTTTTGCTCCCTGGCACTCACCTGCCTGTACCCCCGCAGCAGCTCTGCAACGGCGACAGCGCTCTGTCTCTTACGTTTGAAATAGCACACCTGTCCGAGAGAGGGCCCTGGGAACACGGAAACAGGTTGGCGTGACAATTTAAGGCTCCCTCGTAGAACATTCCATAGAAGATTCGATACCAGGGGCCAAGCCGGGGAGGGGCAGAGGAGCACAGGAAACAGACTCAGGGCTGGCCCGCTGCACTTGGGTAAGCGCATGAGTCGGGCGCCAGGCCCGATGGCAGACCACGGTTCAAATCCACCAGTGGCTTGAGAAACGTCGCAGGTACATGTGTGCACAGGGGCGCGGGATCCTGACGGGCTGGAGAGGGAGGGAAGCAACTGTGGCCTGACTATGCCCCTGGGGTGCTCTCTCTGTCTCTGTCTCTGTCTCACTGGTGAGTGCTCGTGATTCCGTAACTAGGAGTCGATCTAGGGAAGGGGGCATGGGTCACAGCGCCGAGGGCTCCGTAACCAGGGGCCAAGCCGAGGAACGGGGCATGGGATCACAGGCACAGGGAAATCGACAGCCTGGAGCCCAGCTGGGAAATGTGCCAGAGCACAGAAACGTGGGAAGAAAAGGTCCCGGTAACCGGAGACTACTCCCAAGGGGGCGTGGGGGCCAGCCCATGGCCTGCTGGTAAAGGGACTGGATCTCACATGACTGACTATGTAGTTCAAGTCCCGAGCCTTGGAGCTCGACAGACATGCCGGGCACATGCGTGTGCATGCCCGAAACCCCAAACGGATGGAGAGGAGGGACTGCACGTGAGCCTTGCCCATGGGCAGGGCTTTCCCTCTCTCTCCCCTTCTCTGTGAACACTCGCACACTCTGGCAATCAGAGAAAGAAAAGAAAGCACACAGGAGCACAGCCTAGAAGGTTCGGGACTAGGAGCCCATCCAGGGCGTGGGATGAGGGCCCCGCCACTGCACAGAGAATCAAGGACCTTTGAAACAGAAACGACTCTGGAAGTCGTTCAGGCCAACCCCTCATCACACACTTGAGGACAGCCGTCCCAGAGGTATGAGGACATGTGCCCACAAGCCCAGCCCAGACCCCCGACTCGTGCTCAGGGCTTTCTAGGGCATGCCTGTGCGGGAGACAGAGGCGGTCAGGCCCCAAAGGCCACTCAGACTGGCCCACCTGCACCTGCCCACCTGCCCAGGTGTCCTCATTCCACACAATTCCCCACACACGTCGCTCCCCTTCCCTGTATCACCACCACAGATGGACAATGCCAGCAACGTTTTTAACTGGCACGAGAGGACGAAGGACAAAACGGGGGCCCTGGCAGGCCCCACGGTGACGGAGCCGCAGGCCCCAGCTCCTGAGCTGAGCGGTCAGCGGGAACTCACGCAGCCGCAGCCAGCCTCCCGGCCCGCCTCCACACCTGCTCCTGGGCTTCGGGGTGGGGGCGCCAGCCGGGAGGCCTCCGAGCAGATGGCAGGTTCGTTCCCCAAGGGTGACTTCGCTCGGGTAATTACGCCTGATGAGGAGGCTGCGAGGCTCCTTGCCGGTGATAATTAGCCAGAATAAATAAGCAGGGCCCTGCTTGGCAATCTGGGCGAGCGTGAGAGATGGCATTCGTGCTGCCAGCGGCGGGACACCTACTAAGTGCAGGCACTTCACAACCGTGCTCTGGTTCATCCTCCCTCTAAGACCGTGAGGTGCAGGCATCCTGGTCTCCATCTTGCAGGAAATAAACCTCAAACTGAGAAGAGAGTAAAACAGCATGCCCTCAGTCACGCGGGGTGTAGGTGCCAGCTTCGAGGTTAGAATGTTACTTTGACCAACTTGGAACCCGTGGGAATTCTGGGATGCCTCACACCTACTCCTGATGTCACTGGTGACCCAGCAATGTGGGTCCCATTCGCCCAGGTGAATCCAGGTGACAGACACTAATGGCCCTGAGCCTCCAAGGACAGCCAAGACACCATCCCTCACCCTGAGACTCACAACGAACAGGAAAAATAAAAACAGAGACATCCTCTGTCCATGAAAATGATCAAATTGTGAAATACTAGAAGAGGCTTATTCTAAGCCACATTAGGTGTGACTACAGCCAGGATGAGCATACTTCTGGTCCTCCCAAGGACACCAACCAAGGTCTTGTCGTCTTCCAACAGGTTTTAAAGGCAAAGACCACAACGGGGGTGAGGAGGTGGATTACAACAATTGTTTTGGAACAATTATCCCTGGCTACCAAGGCCAATAATAACAGTGGCATCAGTTCAAGGCTGGACAGGCAATCTTTTTGTTCATTTATTTCTTTTTCTTTTTGGAGAGATTTTTTGCTATAGGATGTGTGCACTCGCCAGAAAGACAGAGAGAGACAGAGAGACAGAAAGTGAAAGATCACCCCCCAAGGGGATGGCCACGCCACAATCCCTTCTCCTCCATTCTTCTCCCAGGATCTTGGGCACGCACACGCGCCCAGCATGAGTCTAAGCCACTCGGTCCAGGACTCGAACCACGGGCGACTACATGGGAGTCCAGCAACATAGCCATTACGCTAACTGCTGGCCCCTCTTTTCCTTTTTTTTAATTGCCAGTAGGCATTTATGCTCACCAGAGGGAGAGAGAAAGACACAGGTGGGGAGGAAGGTGAATCCCCCAATGGGGCGTGGCCACGCTGCGATCCTTTTTCTCCACCTCAGCCGTCAGGACTTGGGAGCACACACGCACCCAACGCTTCCCAAGCTGTCAGTAAGCTGGGCTTACTCAGGCTTCAGCACAGTGGACACACCAGTGACCGTTTCGATCCTGAAATACTTCCACACCACAAGAATGACACGGCCCATGGGGAGCTTCTTCACAGAGGCTGGTAGTCACTCACCTGGATGATGGTCGTGGCTGTTTTTACTGCCTGCTCGTTATCCCTAGGGCCCTAAAAGGCCATGGATAAATAGGGGGGGAAAGTTTCAGAAAGAAAGGAAGACATATAAATGCAGGAAATAAAGAAAAGAAGAGAGAAAGGAAGTGTATATCTCCATGTCAGAAAAGGAGCCTCCAGGGGCTGGCAGGTGGCATGGTGATTAAGGGTGCTGACTCCCATATGGCCAACAGCAGTTCGAGTCCTGGACTCGAGCTTGCATGCTCTCTCTCTCTTCTTCTCTTTCTTTCTGTCTGTCTCTGGTCAAAATTGAAAGATAATGACAATAAATAAATAATTCTTAAAAAGAAAGAAAGAAAATGAGCCTCCAAAGTCAGAGTGTTTATCAGAGCCAGTCAGGTTCTGGGTTGGCCCAGTGACCTTCACCTGCTCAAAGACATGAGAGTGGATGAAAGACCTCTCAAGCCGACATCTGCCTCTCTTCTACAGCAGGAGATCCTACGGCTTACCTCATGTCCCGTCCTTGGTCTCAAGTGGCTGTCAACCTCCCAATATAATTCTCTTTCCCTCTGAAAAGCAAAGTTGAGATCTTGGGTCAAAACTGGAATACAATTCCATATTCACGCTGGCTTCTAGAAAGATCTGCAGAGACTGGAGAGCTGTCTCCCAGAGTGGGACAGGAGGCTTCCCTCACTGGGTAAGCTGGGAAGTCACATGATATAAAGTCCCAGTCCACCCTGAGTGTCCGGTGCTGTGTAAGCTGGTGACAGACACAGCAAAGACCGAGAAGGTATCCAGTCAGGACTTGGAAGTTTTCAGAAAGCTGGATAAAAGACCGAAAAGTAAGGAAAAGGACCGGTAATTATAGACCAGTCTCACTTGTGAATGTGTCTGTTAAGCACTCACTGTTGACAAGGCGGCAGTTTTTAAGAGCAGTGAGCCAGGTTGACCAGAAATTCATGCCTGCCAGCACACACAAAGGGTCTTCAGAAAGTTCTTGGAAAATACATATTCTGAAAAAACTGTGTATAGCGATTTCAAAAAATTTTGCACCAAAATAGACTTGTACTTTAACTCCATTTCTTCATGAACCTTTCTTAAATGTTTGTTGTAGGGCTCATGCACTTACCACAGAGAGACAGAAAGAAGGTAGGGGCAGGAGAGAAGCACCCTCCAGGGGCGTGGCCACGCTGTAATCCCTTCTCCTCCATTCTCCTCTCAGGATTTCGGGCACGCACGCACACATGCCAGTGTGGTTTCCAGGCAACCAGGCCCAGGACCTTGAGCCAGGAGGTCTGGCATGTGAGATCCAGTTGCCTTAATCAGCACACCACTGGCTGACTTCTGCATGGACTTTCTGAAGTCTGCTCATCCATTCCAGTGGGAGGAGAAAGATGATCAGCACATTAATGAAGACATGTAATAAAGTGATTTCAGGTACTGGTAAATTCTAGGAAAATAAAATTGGGTAATGTGACACAGAGATATTGAACCACTGCCTGACTAGAAAACTCAGGAAGAGCCTAAGAAGTTGAACTGGCAGGTTGCATAGTGGTTAAGGTCCTGGATTCCCACATGGCCAACAATGGTTCAAGTCCCAGACGAAACTTACACCAGCCATGTGTGTATGTGTGCCCAAAATCATAGGAGGAGAATGGAGGAAAAGGGACTGCAACATGGCCATCCTCCCTGGGGGGAGATTTTTCTCTTCTCTCTGTCTCTCTGGAGAGTACATGTGCCCTATAGCAAAAATCTAAAAAAAAAAAAAGTTAGTTGGTGTTTGGACCTTTAAAAAAATCTCCAGGGCCAGCTGGTCACGTGTGGTGAAGGCACTGAATCCCTCATGGCCAACTGCATGGTTCAAGTCCTGGACCTGGGAACTTGAAACACATGCCAGATGTGTGTGCATGCGTACCAAGATCCCAGGAACAGAGAGGAGGAGAAAGGATTGTGGCTTTGCCGTCCCCCGGGAGTGGGGAGGGGTAATTTTTCACCTTCCTCCCTCTCTGTCTCTGAGTGGTGAGTGCACACATCCTATAAAGAAAAAAAAAAAACACTCCAAAGGTGAATGGACATACATTGCATAAATACAAGGCTGTGTGTATAATACAAGGCTAGTCCGGCACTAGGAAATCTATGAGTATATATTATCACAACTTATACATGACAAATCACTTGATTATTTCAATAGGCCCAGAAAGGGCATCTAACCACATTTGAGTGTGCTCCGAATAAACATTTAAAATACGAGACTAGATGAGTTGTTTATCAACATGATAAAGAGCTTCTATTTCCAAGTGCCATTATTTCAGGCTGTAAAATACTAGAGACCCAAAATAAGGATGCCCATCATGCCCAGGATGGTTTATGATTTTGTTTATACAGGTTTAGACAATTCCACAAGACATGAAATATAAACAAGAAGCATCCATTTGGAGAGAAGAAAACCGTCATTACTGATAGACTTGGATTTACTTTCCTCTTGAGACGCTAACCCTTGATACAGACCTACTTCCCGCCACCCGCTTTCTTTCTTTTCTTAATTTACATTTCATCACTGTATGTTTTTACGGTGTACAGCGTGCTGTTCCCCAGCATGAATACGGCGCATTAGACAAATCAAAAACGTTACCATACACATTATCATCACAGATAACTTACCCTTTTTCGTCTATTAAATGTTGTTTTGTTTTGTTTCCCCTTGTCTGCTCCCTCTCACCCCCATTACCCATCCCCTATGACCCCCTTCTACACTGTCTCTAGAATCTGCAGTTGGCCTCCCTGCTGTTACACCTTCTGATCCCTCAGTTCCTGCTGTAGACAGCAGACATTCAGTATAGATTAGGGAGGGACATGCAGTGCCTGTCATTCATAGCCTGCTTGCTTCACTCAGCGGTAAATCTTCATTCTTCCACTTTATCAGGGACTCATTGTTTTTTATGGCTGGGTAGTATTCTTTTTGTTGTTGTTTTTAGGTTTTTGCCATAGGGCACATATGCTTGCTGGAGAGAGACAGAGACAGTGAAAGAGAAAGTGAGAAATCACTTCCCCTGAAGGGATGGCCACTCCACAATCTCTTCTCTTCCATTCTCCTCCTAGAATCTTGGGCGCACACACCCACCCCCCACACATACTCACACCCCTGGTGTCATTTTCAATCCACCAGGTCCTGAACTTGAACCACAATAGACCACGTGGGAGTCCAGCCCCTTAACCACCATGCCACCTGCTGGCCCCACCACCCGTTTCTCTACACTGCCTCCTGAATACCACACTGTGGGGTGACATCCTCCTTCTCATTCGGTAGGCAGTGACGAGTAACTTCCCCAGCTAGTAAGCAGGAAAGCTGAGATTTCAACATAAATTTGTGATTGCAAAACTATGGGATTTAGTTTTCTTTTATTTTTTCTTTTCTTTTTTTTTCCAGAGGTTATTGCTATAGGGTGCATGTGCTCGTGAGAAAGAAAGAGAGAGACAGAAAGTGAGAAATCACCCCCCAGGAGGGATGGCCACACCACAGTCCCTTCTCCATTCTCCTCTCAGGATCTTGGGTACACATGCACACATGCCCGGCGTGAATTTAAGCCACTGAGTCCGGGACTCAAACTGCGGCCGACCACATGGGAGTCCAGCAACATAGCCATTATGCTAACTGCTGGTCCCAGGATTTCGTTTTCTAGTGTACCTTCCTATTTATCTTGGACAAAAAGGAACATTTCTAGACTAATTCAAAATAGAAATGTAAATAATATTTACAAACCTTTTTAAGCCTGCTGCTGAAAGGTTCTAAAATAGTGTGAAAAAATCCTTTTATTTTAATAAATATGGTTGGATTGAGTTCTTCTCTTTCTCACATTTAATTGCTGTACATCCGTATAGCACACAATACGGGTTTTCAAAGTCTGCGTGTAGTGTATGACACTAAAACCGAGGACATTGGGGCCAGCAGGAGCAATGTGGTTAAGACGCTAGACTCCCACACCTCGACCACGGTTCAAGTCTCGGACACAGCAGCTTATAAATCACGCCAGGTACGTGTGCGTGCCCAAAATCCTGAGAGAAGGAAGGAGAAGGGATTGCAGCATGGCCATCCTTCTTAGGAGGTCACTTTTCCCTTTCCCTCTCTCTGGATCTCTCTGTCTCTCTTCTTTCGAACAAGTGCATACTCCCTATGACAACCATTGAAAAAACATCGAAGTTATTACCATATTTATCATTTTCAATGGAGAACTTTACATTAATGTACTTACGTTAATGTACTTCTGCCATGAGAGAGAAAGACAGGGAGAAGCACCTCTGACAGGGTCTTCACACCACGACCACCCCACCCTCTGCCAGCCCAGAACCTGGGCACTCACAGGGAGGCGTCAGGATGCGAACCCAGCACCTTCTTGTGTGGGTCTGCCATTGCAGTGGTTTGCATTACCACTGTGCCACTCTCTGGCCCCAGAAAACCTGTGTTCTTACACCACACCGCCCAAATGTAAAAAAAGAAAAAGAAAAAGAAAAAAAAGCCAGAGGCTGCCTATCCTTCTTTGCCCTGGTCCCAGAGCTCTAGGGATTTCAGCCACCTCCGGGATCAAGGCAGGACCCGCGGCTCACCAGCATCTCGAAGGTCTGGGTGCCAGAGGAAGGGGCAGAGAAACAGCGCCGCTTCCCGTGCACGCCCTGGGCCCCCGCGCCCCGGCTGCTCTGCGTCAGTAGTGCTGCGGGACTCTGCATTTCAGTGTGAGTCTTTGTCCTTCCACGGAATATCTACATTTTAAAAGAAGAAGATTTTTTACCCAGACGAATCTACAACTTGTCGAATTGTATTTTAACTGGAGTAGGTTGGTTGGGTCTTCCTAGCTTCTCTGGCCTCCTCCACCTTCTGCTGCAGGTCCAAGCCCCTTAAGCTGGGAGAAAACTGGAATGTTGTGCCCCCGGCTCTGGAGGTGTGCGGACCTGCCCTGTCACAGGCTGCTGCTCAGGGAGACGGAAAAGAGAACCCCGGCTACCAGGTCTGCCCGCACAACCAGGCAGGCTCCACCCGCCACTCAGAGATGCTGAGGGTTCCCCCACCGAGCACCAAGTCCTGCCGATACCAAGGAACTTTTCTTTCCATTTTGGATGGCAACATCTGAAAAACTGTATCTCTACCCAATCCAGGGAACGGAGGCCTCGCCCCTCCGAGATGAAGTGGACTGACATCTCTCCACATGCTCCTCATTACTCTTGAAATGCCAGTGGGCAGCAGGCAGCCCACCAGCTGTCCTGCATCTGTCTGGATCCAGCTGGCGAGCCCGGCGGCCTCTTTCCAGCTATCCGTCGCTTTGAAGCTTTCCAGTCCCCATGGATCTTTTCTCTCCTCCCCTGCGTGACTCAGGACCCACCTGCAAGCAGCCCCTGCATCCTGGTTCTCCTGCCACAGAGCAGGGGTGAGGCTTCAGCAGGGAAGAAAGGGGAAGGGAGGGGCGGGGGGAGGGCCAGGGCTCCAGCCAGAACGCGGTCCCGCAGGTCCAGCCCTTTCACGGTGCCAGCCTCAGAAGCCAAGGGGAAGCCTCTCTGTGTGGCCTGACCCTCGGGGGCCCGCTTTCCTCACCGCCTCCACTCACAGTCCGGCCATGCAGCTGCGTGCTGAGGAGCACGGTATCTCGGCCTTCTGGAACCTTGGGAGATCTGCCCAGGGGCCTCCGGTTTCCTCCTGCCGGGAGCCTGCCACGTGCCCTGGAAGGACAGCCGCGGCCTAGCAGCCGACTCCCGCCCCCAGGACCCTGGACAGCTCCCTGCAGCCGGCTCGGGTTTTCAACAAGCAGTCTGCCTCTCTTGGATTTCAGTCAATAAAATAAAACTATTGCAAGGGGCCAGCAGGTGGGGTGGTGATTAGAGGCGCTGGACCCCCACATGGCTGACCGTGGTTCGAATCCTGAACCTGGGGGCTTACTTTCCCTTTCTCGCTCTCGCTCTCGCTCTCTCTCTCTCTCTCTCTCTCTCTCGTCAAATTTTAAAAATAATAACAACAAATGAAATAAAATAAAATAAATACTTCTCTAAAACTTTCATAAAAACAATAATACACTTGGGGCCATCTGACCCTGACACAGACTGGGCATTTGCAGAACACTGAGGCTCTTTAAACATGGCTCTCGTGTCCTCCGCAAGTCACCCTGTCTGTCATTTATGACGAGATGTTCAGCCGCAGCAGGAAACAGGGTTACAGAGTCCTGTAAATCGTGACTCACACTGGCCTGGGGCTCCCCTCCCTGCAGGGCACAGAAGCAGGTCCCCGTCTGCCCTTGGCTGCCACGGGGCTGTTCCCGGGCAGGCCCCTTTGTCCTGGCCCACTTCACTTGCAGAGTCCTCGCTGTGTGCTGGGTGCCTCGCTTGGTGTCAGGGCCTGAAAGGGCCTGGCCTTCTGGGCACTGGCCTTCACCAGAGGTGGGGCCAACCCCGCAGTGGCACCCTTTGCTCTCTGAGGGACCCAGCCCCACTCTCATCCTGTCACGTTCCACCACGTACCGCCAAGCTCATGCTCCTTGCATGGGGCCCAGTTTGTACGTGTCCTGAGCTGAGCTCGGCCATGAGTCACTGCTCGGCGTTACTGACGCCCCTCCGGAAGGTTCTCCCAACACTAGCTCACGCTGGAGGCCACAGAGAGGGTGTGGGAAGGAGTCACTGCGCTTCCGTTTTGTCTTCAAGGGAGAAGACACATCATGGCAGTGCTTCCCTGCCCAGCCGGTGGGGCCCACAGCTGCAGCCGCTGCCAGTCTCCATGTGGCCTGAAGCACACGCGCAGTGCAGTCAGACCACCCGCCTCCACACACCCCTCCCGGCCAGAGCCCACGAGCCCCTCCAGCTCCCTTGCACACGTGCCGGCTGGCCCTGCGGGGTGTGTGCTGCGGGCGGGCAGGAAAGGTGTGCCTCTGGTCCATGCCACCACTTCCCTTACGGGACCTGTCTTCCCCAGCCGCAGCTCCAAGGGGCCCGGTAACCCAGCCTGGGACCACAACAGAGTTCAAGGGAACAGGCGTGGCTGGTCAGACTGGGAAGGTGGGAGGAGACGGTAGACCAGTCCTCCCTCCTCCACAGGCCAGGCGCTGTCTCTGTACAGCCCCTGCAGGGACCTCGCATTTGACGGGGCAGTAGCTCTGCTCTTGGTGAAACCGCAGTCAGCCTGGTACCCAGCTCCTGTGTTCACTCTCCCTCACTCCCTGCCTCGTTTTCCTTCTTCCTCTGTGCTCACGTCCCTAGGAAAGCACCGCTGGAGAGCTTGAGCTCATACGTTTTGCTTCAGGTTCTGTTTCCTAGGGAATTCGCGCTAAGACACTTCTCAGCCATAAATGGCCAAAAATCACTTTCTCACAATCTTCTATTTGCCCCGCTCAGCCTGTCCCCACCAACCCAGCTCCCTGCCATGGGGAAGAAACTCCTCGGTAAACGGATCCTTGAGCAGCCTGGGAGGCCAGGCCCCGCACTGACCAGCAGTAGCATGTCCTGGGCTGGGAAAGCAGACTTATAACTTACACACACGTGTGCTCTCTCCCTCTCTCTCTCTCTCTCTCTCTGTCTGTCTCTGCTGTCCTAAGTTCTCCAGGGATGGCGTGGAGGAAAAGAAAAGACAGGGCAACCATGAGGTCCCCTCCAGTGTGGAGCACGAGGCACCCCAGCCGAGCTGGCCTTTGCTGGGGCAGTGCCAGCCTGAGTGGTGTTCTGGCATGCTTGGCACTTTGAGGGAGACACGGCGTAAGATTGCTCCTGCCTTTAAGGAGTGTGCGCTCTGGTGGAGAGCACCAAATGTGGGAAGCTCCAACATTCGCGTCTGTCCCACACCCCTGCCTTAGACTGCTATTGCTTTGCTAACAACAACACCTGAGCCTGGGGAATTTATAGAGAAATAAGGGTTGTTTATCGATTGACAGTTCTGGTGGCTAGAAAGTTCACAGGCACTGGGCTGGCATCAGACCAGCCACCAGCACGGCCCGTGGAAGA
The DNA here is from genome assembly GCA_026018925.1 of Tupaia tana. Lineage (NCBI taxonomy): Eukaryota > Metazoa > Chordata > Mammalia > Scandentia > Tupaiidae > Tupaia > Tupaia tana. The sequence continues at coordinate 109,449,801 of JAKSZU010000004.1, read as the reverse complement.
GCGAACAGTGGTCGGTGCCTACAGAGAGTGAGCTGAGGGCATTCTTCCTCTTTTACAACCCGCCTACGTGAGAACCAGCCCTCGTCCGTGAGAACCAGAACTCACTGGGCCTCATAAGACACGGATACTCAGTTCCCAAGAGTGTTGCTTCCATGATGCAACCGCCACGATCCAGTCACTGCCCAGCAGGTCTCACCGCCTTCCGACATCGAGTTTCAAAACACAAAACTTGGGGAGCAGGAAACCATTAACGCCCTGAATCTCATCAAAGTGATTCAGACCATGGTCACATGAAGCCCCCCGGTGGTGAACGGCATGCTTTTGCAATACAGCTGTCCAGGCGATGGGGCGAAGCAGGCCTCTATGAACGCGAAAGCCACCTTTGCAATACGAATCCATTTTTTAAGTTTGTTTATTCATTGCTTTCATTAGAAAGAGAGACACAGAGAAAGAGACAGAATGCCCAATGGGCTGCTCACGCCACGGTTCGGCGCAGCCTCAGCCAGCCAGGACCAGCCACGCATGCCCAGCATACTGGGAGTCTGGGGACGTGACCCTGAGACCCTGCCCTGAGGTCCGCTCTGCAGAGTCTGTGTCGCTGCTGAGCCCCTGCCAGCATGCAGTGTGAACCTGTTTTAAAGAATGTGTTCTGTGTTTACAACACACAGGCAGGCTAGAGGTTACAAATACGAAGGTAAATAGGATCCCGATTCTGACTTGGGAAAGCTTGCTTCTATTCCAGGGCACTAACGCAGTCACAGTTTAATATGGCAAAGCAGCAGTGCACGCTGGGAGAAAAAGGAAAGCTATCCAGTCTAATGGAGGAGGGGGTGCAATGCAGAGCTGGGCCTAAACAATGTACGAGAAGCAGGGACCAGCTGATGGCGTAATGGTTACGTCGCCAGACTCCCACATAGACGACCATGGTTAGAGTCCCAGACCCGGAAGTTTAAAACTCATACCAGGTGTATGTGTGTGCGTGCCCAAAATCCAGAAGGAAGAAGAGAATGGAGACAATGGAGAATGGAGGAGAAGGGCTTGCGGCTTGGCCACCCCCCAGGGGGTGATTGCTCACGTTCTATTGCTCTGTCTCTCTGGCGAGTGTGTTCACCCTATAGCAAAAATCTCTCTCTAAAAACAAAAATGTACAAGAAGCAATCTGAGGAGAGAAGGGGATATGGGACAGAGAGGAATATATCAATGTGCTCTACAATCTCCTACCACACGGTCCTTCAAGGGGTCCTCATTCAGGAGCCCCATTGCTGCTGTTGCAGTCACCTCTCGCTACCCCACCCCTCGCTACCCCACCCCTTGCTACCCCACCCCTCGCTACCCCACCCCTCGCTACCCCATCCCTCGCTACCCTACCCCTCGCTACCCCCTGCCCCTCACTACCACCAAGGACATAATGCAGAAAACTCGTGTATGTTAGGGGGCAATACAATCTCTGGCCTTTTCCCTCAAAGCCTGCATGAGCATTCACTTGCTTGTTATATGGAGTGGCTTGGTCAGGCAATATATGACTTCCACAGTAGCCATGGCTCCCTGGAGTGATCATTGCCAGCCTAGCAGGGAGGAGGGAAGGCAAGAGACTGGAGCCTGTGAAATATCAAAAAATAGCAACAAATCCTGGGGGACTTACTAGGGAGGCCATAAGGGACCTTTCTGAGAGGAATGTTCTATAATGTGATAGGGACATGGGTTACAGAAGCATATTCATTTGTCAAAATCAAGTCATTAAATTGTATGCATTTCAACGTATGTAAGTGTTACCTTTTGAGAAACTGTGAAAATGCCATAATAAAACTCAGCAGAGAATCCAGATGGTGGCACAGAGGTAAGACATGATGCTCCGTAAGGCTGACCCGCGTGGGAAGGTTACAGAGAACACCCAGCACACACAGCCATGAACTAAGGTTGGCTGCAGCGGGGGTGGCCGTGGCATCAGGACCCTGTTTGGGGTGCTGTCACTCTGTCTCTCTCTTTCTCTCTGCTCACTCATGAAAAAGTAAATGAACTTAAAAAACAAACAAGGGGGGCCGGCAGGTGACATGGTAGTTAAGGCACTGGACTCTCACATGGTTGACCATGGTTTGAGTCCGACTGGAGGCTTGAAAATCACTCCAGGTGCATGTGCGTGCGTGCCCAAAATCCCAGGAGGAGAGTGGAGGAGAAGAGATTGGCCACCCTACCTAGGGGTGGTTTCTCTCTTTCCCTCTCTCTCTCTGTCTCTCTCTTCTCTAGTGAGCACACATGCCCCACAGCAAACACCTGAAAAAGTGGGGTCGGGGGGAGAGCAGGAGGTGGGTAGATGTCGGAACAAGAATGGTAAAACGTTGATCACTGTCAGGGCTGGAAGATGAGCGCTTGTTTGTTTGCTGTGTACTGCGAAGACTGCGTTCTTTATTGCGTGTGGTCACCAAAGTCTGTTCTGTTGGCTCGATGGGTAGCTCGTTATTTGACAGATGTCCCTAAACCTGGAACCATAATTTAAAACGTAACAACCATCTCCCAATCCTTGCATTTGCCTCTGTGTTTCAGCACTCCTTCGACATCTATCCAGGCCATTTACGACTCTGTCTTAGCTCTTGCTTCCTGTTTCCATGAGACCTAAAGGCCAGCCAGCGGTGAAAGCTTAGGGGCATCTCAACTTCTGAGCGCAGGTCCAGCCCTGGGTACACGACGGCCTTCTAAATGCTCCGCTACGTGCACGAGCTTTTCAAAGCCTCCCTCCCCAGCCACCTCCTCCTCAGCATTTCCCACCCACTACTTTCCCTTGCCACAGCTGACTGCCCCTCGTGTAGTTGTCATTAAATGCTTTCAAGAAGCAGCCCGGGGAAGCCGTGTCGGGGCCGAGAAAGATCCAAGTCAGGAGAGATAAAGGCAAGCCCGCGGGCCTGTTTTTCAGGGATCCCCCGGATTTGCTAAGACACACAATTCTTTAGCAACAAGGTCGTGTCGCTCCCTCTGGTACCAGCCCGCTTCTCCAGGAAGGTCGATCGCTGTCTTCACGGCTGCCGACAGCTGCGAGGGGTTCAGTAAGCAGGTAAGTTCAAACAACGCAGTGCCCTCTTCCCAAAATCTAGCGGCTTCTTTCTTCGATATGTCTTTCCCAGAGTGTTGTAAGTCTTTTCATAGATTCCAGAGTTCTGAAAAAGTTGATGCTGACCATTTTTTGCCAACTTACTTGTTGTTTCAGTGGCTGAATGGAGTTTTGGAAAACTGAATACTTCATCATTTTAAATGACGTTACTCCTGGTTACTCTGGCTGTGTTTTAATGTTTCTATAATAAAAAGCTTTGCAGGGCCAGATGGTGGTGCAGCAGTAATGGAACTGGACCCACATGGGAAGATCCTGGGTTCATATCCCAGATCCTCCATGAACAAGGCGCATGCATGCCCATGACCCGGGACAGCTGGGTCTCACGGTGGGGTGCAGTGTGGGAACCCCATTAGGAGGCTCTTCTGTCTCTTAGAAGACAAATAAATAAATAAACTTTCTTAAAAAGAATATTAAGACTAAATCTTAAAAAAAAAAAAAAAAGTTTCAAAGTAAGTTACCCCCAAGTAACTGGTAACTTATAACCACTACGCCTCACCTAGGTGTTTTTAAAGCACTGGTTTAAATGAACCCTGGTTTGCTTTCTTCCGATTTGAGCAACTTTAAATCACAGCCTCAGGAGATCTTTTGGGTTAACTAGCCCAAGGACAACACCTGCTCAGGGTCCCCCAAGTCTGCAGCACCTCTTGTTACCCTCTGCACCCAGCAGGTCACCCTGTGTCAGCCAGTTCTGGTGACTTATCTCCCGCCCCGGAGAATCAGAAATGGCGCAGCCTGATACAGACCCCGTCAAGACTTAGCGGATGGGTGTTGGTTTGCCTCCTTCCCAATTCTAGGCATCCCCCCTCTCACTGTCTCTCCAGTGAGTGCACATGCCTTATGGCAAACAGCTTTTAAAAAAATTAAATTTATATTTTAAAAAGGTGGAGTTTTGGAGAAAAGATTAGAATTCAGTCCATCAGGGTGAGGCCCCAGTGATTACTCCCGGTGGGTTAAGGAGGGAGAGTGAAGGAGGGAAAGGAGATGGACACAGGCCATACCCCCCACCCACCCACCTGCAGCCCCTGGACCTTGCACTTCCAAACCCTGAGCTGAATGCCTCTGTTTTTATAAATTACCCAGTTTCAGGTATTTTCTGAAAATTTCTTCTTACTAGTTACTGTTTCATTAATGAACCACCCTATGCACCACACCACTCATGCCAAAAAGAAACCTCAAATGTCCCCTGACTGCCAGTAAATTAATTCCAACGTCCCTTCCAGTCTCCAGTAAGCCGAGCCCGACCTATTTTTCTAAGTACTTTGTACTGCGCAGGGTGCTAGGGTCTCGGTGAAGTCGGTCATCACCACTCCCCACCTTGCCCCTGGTCACCCCTCTTCCGGGATTTCCCCTGCCATCCCTCCCTCAAGCGCTCTCTCATCCTGCTGTCCTTCTGGAGTCGCAGCGCCGACCTGCTCAGAGCTGGCTGTCTGTCAGCCCCGCAGCGCTCCAGGGCTGCTTTACTGCATCCGCATCTGCTTCACCTCGCAGTTGCCAATCATTCTGTCTCCTCCACTGTGCTCAAAGTTTCTTTTTTTTTTTTTTTTTTTGGAGAGGGCTATAGGACGCGTGCGCTCGCCAGACAGACAGAGAGAGACATAGAGCAGAAAGCGAGAAATCACCCCCCCAGGGGGGATAGTTTCTCCTCCATTCTCCTCTCGGGATCTTGTGAGTTGTAAGCCAGCCGAGACGTGAACTGCATCGACTACGTGGGAGTCCAGCGCCACGCTAACTGCTGGTTCCCTGTGCTCAGTTTCAAGGGCAGCCAGTGGCGTGGTAGTTAAGGCAGCTGTCCCACACGACCAACAGCACAGTTCCTGTCCTGGACCTGGAGGCTTGAGAAACACATTAGACGCAAGTGTCTACATGCCCCAAATTCTGCAAGAAGAAATAGCGAAAGGATGGCAACGTGGCCACCCTTTGAGGGGGTAATTTCTCACTTTCCCTTTCTTGGTCTCTCTCTGTCTCTGTCTTTCCTTGGTCAGTGCACATGTCCTATAGAAAACTTTTTTTAAAAAAGTTTATTTGGGCAGGAACCAGCAGTTAGTGTAATGGCTATGTCGCTGGACTCCCATGTAGTCGACCGTGGTTCACGTCCCAGACCTGGTGGCTTAAACTCACACCGGGCGCATGTGCGTGCGTGCCCAAGATCCCAAGAGGAGAATGGAGGAGAAGGGATTGCGGCGTGGCCATCCCCCCTGGGGGGTGATTTCTCACTTTCTGTCTCTCTGTCTCTCTCTGTCTGTCTGGCAAGCGCACACGCCCTATAGCGAAAACTTCTCAAAAAAAAAAAAAAACAGTTTATTTGGGCCAAGGGCTTAGGACGACACCCAGGTGACAGAGATTCTAGTTGCCTAGAAAGCACGCAGCCAGACACCTGCCACAAGGGCCGTCTAGCTACAGAGAGAAGGGCAAGAGAAGGAACGGCTACAGAGTTCACCCTGGTCCATCTGAAACAGCGAGGGTGGCCCAGCTCGGTGGCATAGTCAGAGGCTTGCTGGAGGGCAGAGCTGGGAGCCACGTGCTGGCTGCACTTTGAGTCCCTGGCAGGTCGGCCTGAAAGCATGCCCAGGAGGCTGGAGGGCTGGAGGGATGAAGGAAAGGGGTTGCAGCATGGCCAAGCCTCGTCGAGGGTCTCTCTCTCTCTCTCTGTCTCTGTCTCTGTCTCTCTCTCTCTCTCTCTCTCTCTCTCTCTTTGTTCACTTGTACTATAACATGAATGAAAAAACAAATTAGCAGGCAGCTGAGGGGCTAGATATTATAGTTTACCTCGGGAATCCCGAGGACATTGTGATGAAGAAAGGGCAGGGTACGCTGCAATTCTATTGGGTTGTCGGCAAAGTCATGACGCATTTTTGCAACAGACGGCGATAGTTCATTAGGAGTGCTAGAGTCGTTTGTATTTGTGTTGTTGCTGTGTCGTTTGATTGCTAATAGTTTGTTGCTTCATTCTGAAAAAAAATTAGGTGATTTGGTTGAGTTTGGGAGGTTTTACAGGTTGAAGGTGGAAGAGCAAACTGTGCGTCTTGGCCTATTTTACTTCTGTAAGGGGAGAGCGCGAGCCAAGCCTGTGAAACGTCGCGGACCTCACGGCGACAGTGCTCACGAGAACGTCGGTGCCAGCGGTGGCCCATGAGACTCCGAGCTGGTCATTTGGATATCCACAGCACCCCCAGTCAGGGAGGCCCACCGCGGTGGATGACGACACCATCAGGGAGGACCACCGTGGTGGGTGACGACACCATCGGGGAGGACCACCACGGTGGGTGACGACACCATCGGGGAGGCCCGCCGCGGTGGGTGACGACACCATCGGGGAGGCCCGCCGCGGTGGGTGACGACACCATCGGGGAGGCCCGCCACGGTGGGTGACGACACCATCGAGGCATCGGTCGAGCCAAACCCACGTTGCACAACATGAGAGACTGCGGGAGCCCCGAACAGCCATCACTGCAGCATTCACGACCCCCTGAGGAGGCTGGGACACCCAAGCAAGCTCCACGTCTGGGCTCCTCGTGAACTCAAGGACGCTCAGCTGACGGCGTATAGACGTCTGTCGTGTTCTCATTAAACGTGAGGAAAGTGACCCTCTTTTGAAGCAGCTGATAACTCATGATGAGAAGTGGGTTGTTTACAACAATGCGTTGTGCACACGCTCTTGGTCCCAACGTGATGACTCTCCTCAAAGGACGTCGAAAGCAGACGTTCCTGGGACCAGCAGTTAACATAATGGTTATGTCGCTGGACTCCCACGTAGTCGACCGCAGTTCGCGTCCCGGACCCGGTGGCTTAAAACTCACGCCGGGCATGTGTGCGTGCGTGCCCAAGATCCCGAGAGGAGAATGGAGGAGAAGGGATTGCGGCGTGACCATCCCCCCTGGGGGGTGATTTCTCGCTTTCTATCTCTCTGTCTCTCTCTGTCTGGCGAGCGCACGTGCCCTATAGCAAAAACCTCTCCAAAAAAAAAAAGGTAGACGTTCCTCAGAGGAAGGCGATGCTCTGTGTGGTGAGTTTTAAAGGTGTCATGCTTTTTGAGCTCCTATCAAGGAACCACACAATTGATTCCAACGTGTACTGTCCGCGATTGCACAGTTCAGACACATCCACCGCCCAGCACCATCCAGAGCGCCTTGATTGTACAGGAGTTGTGCCCCATCACAACGCGAGGCCACGCCTGAGCTTGAACACCCATCGAAAAGGGGCGGAGCTTGGG